>JAAWXA010000046.1:3569179-3916854 GCA_038090715.1 Florisuga fusca | reverse complement strand
AGGAAGGCAGGAAGGAAGGCAGGCAGGAAGGCAGGAAGGCAGGAAGGCAGGAAGGCAGGAAGGAATTCAAATAAGAATACTCAAGAGCTACATTACTAAATGTATACAGGTATGGTTATGCTCCACTGATTCAAATTTTTTTCTTCCTATTCACTATTGCATTATTTATCTGAGCAATAGTTCAAAGGGACAAACTGTTCCTTTTAATTTCCAAAATAGAGTCAAATGAATGAGATTAGAAAGACGGTTAGCTTTTGATCACTGTTTACTCAAATTTTGCTTTACTGAAACATAATTACTAAAAAGGTAGTTTGAATACTACTACCACATTTAATTACTAAACATTTTCATTTGTACACATTTTTCCTGTTAATATCTTCTGAAAGCACTAAGATGTGAAACATTTTTGTGAAAAAAATTATACCCTCAGCTCAAAGAGCATTTATTTATGCTATTATTCAGCTGAATTTATGGAAATAAGCATATAGCTAAGTATATTTCAGGTATTTTTTTACTACAGTTATACTTTGCCAAATCCAGCTGTAACATGATGATGGAAAGTTGGTGTACGTGTATCAATATCCGTATTATAAGGCTTAATCAGTAAAGCTAAAATAATTGGAGAATAATATCTGTGAAATTAAAGTAGTATGAAAGAGATCGGCAAGAGATGAAAAACTGTGGCTAAACCATGGCTTTACATTAGTAATCCTGTAATTCAGGAGATGTTCTGAGAAAGATGAGTCAAGGGCTTTAAAATTAACATGAACAAGGCTTAGCCTTTTAAGCAACTATTTCTTCATCAGTGTTAAGTGCTGTTATCAAGCCATAGCATGAAAGGGTGTGGAAAAACATATCAGGGAGCATCCAGAAATAATGAGAAAAAATATATTGATTCCAAATTTTAAATTCTACAGAAGCATGTAAATGAGACTGCAATTTATTTTACTCCCAACATACACATAAGCATCTGTTACTGGTGCCTAATGAAATTATTTATCAAATCTTTTTTAACTGAGAGAACATTGTCAGTGAAGCCAAAAACTTTCAAAGTCACAGTCACGGTTTTTTTCATCCTTGTTTTTGCCCAGAGAAGAGAATGACTTCTGCAAATTGCTTCTTTGTTTCTGGCTAATTGTATATGCCAAGTCAAATCTATCCATTTGGAAGGATTATCAGATGCCTAAAATTTGATTGTTCAGGTTCTGAAGTTATTCTGCCTCTCTGCTGTTGGATAATATATTTTTGAAAGCTGTGGAATAATAGCTGACTTGTCCAGCAGAAAAATGTTGAAAAAAAAGAAAAAAAAATAATTAGACCACACTACCTGTGGTTAATAAGCTGACATATCTTCCCAGAAGAAGGAAATAATATTTGAATATTACAACAAATCTACAAGACATCTTATATGCTTTCCATCTTCTGTTTGCGAGTCTTCATTTTCAATTTGTGTGTTTGGTTTTAATTTGGAAAGGCATCTGTATCATACTGCAGCCCATTTCTCGCTTGCCTGGGTTTACCTGGCAGCTTCCATTGGCAACAGAGTAAATTACTAGTATGTGAGAAGCAAGGTAAAGATGGAGCTCTTTCTTATGAACTTGAAATGGCTGTGATCAACACTGAGACCTCACTAGGAAAAATGGAATTCCTCAGACAAGAAATGAACCTGCTATGCAGAAAACTCTGTCAGAGCCCTGTCTGATGAACAACAGATTTTTGTAGTCACATCTCAACTACCCTGGAAAAAAATTTAGCTCACCATGAACTTTCAGTTCAGCTTTCCATCTGCATATTTTAATTTGACAGATAAAACTCTATTTACAAAATCCTCAGACAAAGTATGGATGTGTGTCTGTGTTATCCTCTGAAATATATCGCCAAAGCAAAACCTTAGAAGCTCTGAACATTTTTGAAGCATTTGATCTTCAGTGTGAATTGGAAATGTCTGAATAATAAAACAAAATTTCTGAACACTGGTTTGGTATGCATATAAATATGTGGGATGCAAAGTTTCATTACACATTATTTTCATGAAAATCAACCAGATGTAATATCACCATATTAAATTGAAAGTAGAAAAATGGATAATACAATTTCAAGTTTAACTATATTTTTCATTTTTACAATGATATAGCTTAGTATAACTATTCTCAGTTACTTGCTCCCAATAAATATCAAGAGATTACCAAAACCTGTATAAATAATTTACACATTCCTTTTATTCTTTGAACAATGGTCACATCAGGTTTGTTTTCATCTGGGATTATGGCCCTGTTAAAAACTGTTTACCTGAGCAGCTCTGTAAAAATGCTGCAGAGATGCATCTTCAATGTTATATGATGCCAATTACATTATCATAGAGGAGCAATGAGCAGTCAAGAGATAGAGTGGTAGTCTATCATACAAATCACACAGTCATCTTAGAAATTAGTTTAAGCAACCAATACTGATCAGGTTCCTTCTTAGCCAAGTGCTGGATTTTTCTTTGAAGTGAATCACCAAGTTCTAAATCACTCAAATGAAAGTGCTTTATCCTCTCCAACTGGGAGTACTGGTTATTTCATCACCATTCATTTGTTCTGATGCTCAGCCTAAATTAACTTTCTTTTTTACTTTCATACCATTATTCTCAGTTATTCTGACAGTGATTACCAAAAAGAACTTCAGGAAACACAAGATATGTTTAGAAGAAAGAGTGGAAGAATAACTTAATAAACTTTTTTTATGTGTTTGAGCTGAAATTTACAGTCTTCAGCACTTCTAAGTATTGCCCTAGAGAAAAGCTCCTCTTAAGTACATTAAACCACTTGATAGCAAGAACTGTCTCCAGCTTCCCACACACATATGCAGGGGCCTACATGTCTGTATATTTTCAGAAAGTCAGGTTGCCACCTTAGGGACTTTAACAGGCTTGTGAATTGGGCCAATGTCAACTGCAAGAGATTCAACAAGTCCAAGTGTAAGGTCTTGCATCTGGGTCGGATCAACCCCAGGAACAATTACAGGATAAGTACAGAGTGGGCTGAGAGTGACCCTGAAGAGGAGGACTTGGGGATCCTTGATTCATGAGAAGCTCAACATGAGCCAGCAGTGTGCTCATGCAGCTCAGGCCAACCATATCCTAGGATGCATCAAGAGGAGCATAGCCAACAAATCCAGAGAGGTGATTCTCCCCTTTTACTCTGCACTTGTGAGACAGCACCTGGAGTACTGCGTCCAGTTCTGGCGTCCCCACCAGAGAATGGACATAGATCTGTTGGGATGAGTCCAGAGGAGGGCCACAAAGATTCAGGGACTGGAGCAACTCTGCTGCAAGGAGAGGCTGAGGGAGCTGGGGTTGTTCAGCCTGATGAAGAGAAGACTCCGGGGGGACCTTGTAGCTGCCTTCCAGTACCTGAAGGAAACCTACATGAAGGCTGGAGAGGGACTTTTCACGAGAGTGTCCAGGGAAAATGGATTTCAATTGAGAGAGTAGAGGTTTAGACTGGATATTAGGAAGAAGTTCTTTAGTATAAGAGTGGTAAGACTCTGGAACAAACTGCCCAGAGAGGTTGTGGATGCCCCCTTTCTGGACGAGTTCAAGGCCAGGTTTGATGGAGCTTTGAGCAATCTTGTCTAGATGAGAGCTGTCCCTGCCCACTGCAGGGAGATTGGTAGATGATCTCTGAGGTCCCTTCCAATTTAGGACATTCTATGATTCTGTGATTCTGTACCTGGTATTTTTAAGGTAAACACAACTTAAAAAAACTTAAGAAAAGGCATACTTTTATTATGTCTATAGAATTTTGCCAGTAATAAAGTATGGCCAAAGTGTTCCTAAGAACACAATTAACCAGAAGAGTTTCTTCCTAATGGAACAAGAAATATGAAATCTTAATCTTCTGTTGTTCATATTTATGCAAGCACATTTAATGAAAATGGGTGTAAATGTTGGTTACTGTCTCTTTGTGATGCTTAGGTAGTATAAAGATGTCAGAGAGAATGCAAGTGGTCTCTTAGGATCTCTGACCCACGAGAGTAAAGAGTTACTTTAGGTGTTGTGAATTTAATGTGTGTGTGATACAGTTGGTCTATATTGCCTCCTATCCTCTGTAAGAGATGCAGTAATAATAAAGAAAATGCCAGAAAAAATGTTGGCATGGGAAAGCACAGACATTTATTGAAAGTCTGATCAATTCAGAATAGACTTGGAGCTGTTTTGTTATGTTCCACCTAGAAATAAAAACAACAACATTTTAACACTATTGTTTTCTGTCTTGTCTTGAGAAAATATGGCATGTGAGTTGCAATTTATTTGGCCTAATATACTTTATTTTTTCTTATAAATATCTGTTTACCATAACAGGTCCTGACATTTATGATATTCAGAATGAGTTATTTCTCTTGTACTCTTTGCTATTGTACACAATTTCAGTTGGGGTCGAACTCTTTGGTGGAATACCATCTTGCATATCTAAGCCAAACTTTACATTAATTTACAAAAAGACATACTTTGTTGTATGAAAACACATCTAAGCAATTCTACAGCTCCATGTTGTTAACATAATAGCAATATCTATATGTACAATAGGATATGCACAATGAGAGTATTAAATATTTGAAGAGATGAATTTGCAGTTCAAGTTGGAAGAGTATTGGTTTTATTCAAGAAAGTAAATCTATTTGTGGTTTACATACACAGGGTTTGCTTGGAAAGACACAAGGTATACTAAAATAGTTTGCAAAATGCTCTTTTAGTTTTCTGGCAATCCTGAAAGACCAAGAGAGTTCTACTTTTTCCAAGTTATATTGAAGTTAATAAATAACAAATAATAAAAGATGTTTCTTATTTAGAATAAAACAAAACCTAAACTGTGTAACTGGAACTAATCACAAAAAAGAATGGATTAGTTAAGAGAATGCATCAATATGATGCTGTCAAGCTCTAATTATACATTTCAGCATAAATTTGTAATTTTGATGATGTTAACTTCTCTCAGTCTTCACTGCACTTAGATTTGTCTTAGTTAGCAATTGAGAGTGACACAAGAGTTCTATCACTCCTCACTAGCTTCTCTATTTTGATATAGTGCAACACCTCCTGAAGTATTTCAGGTTTATGCAAAAAATGTGCATAAACTTGCATAATATTTAAAAGCTGAGAAAAATTGGATTAAAATATGGATACAAACATGCTAAGACATTAACATCCAAACTTTCACTCTTTGAATAATGCTGAAGAAAAATAAGAGTAGCAATTGTTTTGAAGAATGACAACAAAAATTCCAGACAAAAAAAAGACCACAAATAAACTTCTACCCCTCCAAAAAACCCCCCAAAACAAACAAAAAGCAAAGAGGTATCAGGTGTCTCCAGTTTCCTCCTTGTACACTTGTAATTTAGGTACAGAAAATTTTAACTGCTCATCTTGTGTAATCTTCAGAGTGTCAAAATCAATATAGTTTGAAGTTGAAGAAATGCTTTACTGGAAAATCGATTCAGATCTCCTGACATTGTTTCTGAAGCATTCAGTTGATCAGGCTGTTTCTGTCTTGATAGATCTTTCTTTTAGTGTAGCCATGAAGGGTCTGGACTCAAGAATGGGAAAGTTTGACCTTTCATCAGAAGAGAAAGCTGCAAATTCTGTTAACTGCTTCTGCTGATAGTTCTTGCATAATTCTTTTCATAACATGAATTGCAACAACAGATATTGTTTTGCCCTCACTCATCTTTAATGCATCAGCTGTGGTAAGATGATTCTATGTTTCTGAGGCTTTTTTTGAACTCAGGCATGAGCATTTCTTAAAATGTCAGAATTTCTGTCAGAACACAGCTTTTAGGGCAGAAAAGGATTATAGAACAAACTGTACTTCAGTTGAGTGAAAAATCATTTTGTCCTCAGCAGCAAAGGTGAATCATCAAGCTATCTACTAGATGTTAACATATATGCCCCTAAAGGTAAAGCAAATTAAAACTAATGCGTGCCACAACTCACTTAAAGGGCTCTTTTCATTTACAACTTTGCAATAATAAATTGGTGAAGGCTGAAGAAAAAGCAGCTTGATTCAGTCCCACCTCAGCAGTTGTTGTTTGCATTATCCATGTCTAGGGAAGCTCAGAGCTCTGCAGGACAACAGAGAAGGGAACAGCTGTGTGTCTTTTGGACCCAGAGCATACCCACATGCATCTGGTGGCTCTCATAACACACCAGGTGGGCATTGTGATCTTTCCTCCTTTTTCCTCTTCTTTTGGCAAGAGAAGTGTTTCTGTGTTATGCTGCTTCTGCTCCAGTGCTGTCAAATCTCAAAGCCCTAGAAATTACTTGTTTTGCCAGAGATCAGGACTGCAGGTTAAAATAATACCCTGATTCAAATTAGTAGGACAAATAACATCAGCTAGGGAGAAAAACTTAAAAAAAGAGGTAAAATATGGAGCTGGATATACCTGTACACATGCACATACTTACATTGCAGAATAGGTAACTGCACCTTATTTTGGTTTTATGTTGAATATAATCTTAATAACCAGTAGGACAACAGCATTTAGTGTTCTGAATGAACCTGCAATATTAGAATCACAGAAACGCCAAGGTTGGAAGGGATCTCTGAATGTCATGTAGTCCAGCATTAATTAGACCAGGTTGCTCTGATCATTGTCTACCTTAACTCTCTCAGCATTACCATCTCAGTGTTACAACATGGAGCAAAAGCCAAATAGAATTTATATAATCTTCTATTTAAGGGAATTTTTTGCTTTTGACTTATCCTTGCTTTAGAAGCAGGGCATGCTAATAGCAAACAAGTGTACATAAATACAGGAAAACTGATGTTTACTGATCATATTGCTTCTAATGTTGGCATTTACGTACGTGCAATGTGGATGGTGTAGGCAATGATGTTGTTTTTTGACCTACCTTTACATTACATACCTAGGCTTTTATCCTACTAAAAATATTTGTTTACCTAAAATGTATAGGATTCAAAATTCATAGGAAGTGATTCAACTGCTTAATATAGACACTTAGTGACATTTAGATACCCTAGGCCTGCCTCCTCTCCCTGCCTCCAGCTACCATTCAGATTACATGTGAAGGGCCACAGTTTATGTGTCATACCTGCCAGCCCTCCTCTGGACTTCTCAGATATCCTACAGCCTATAAGATGGTGCTGAATACTTGTTAGTAGGAAATTGTCTGTCTGCATGCTTGCTAAGGATTAATCCCCAGCTGGGAGTCGAGCACCACACAGCCACTTGCTCACTCCCCTTGAGTGGCATGCAGGAGAGAATTAGAAGGGTAGAAGTGTGAAAACGTCTGGGTTGAGAGAAACACAATTAATTAGGAAAAAAAAAATCCCCCCCAAACAAACAAAAACAAAACAAAAAAAAAACACCAAAAAAACAAAACCCCAAACCAAACCATCCAAAATATTTATACCAGAGTTAAGAACTCCAGAATGGGATTCTCAAAAGTCAACAGGCAGAACGGGATTGTCGTAAATACTATTCATCCATTTCTATTTGCTATTCAGCTTGTAGTGGACTCCTCACAGACTGTCAGAAGTATACAGAAAAGACAATGTCCCTTTAAAGGAGGTAAAACCGGTACAAAAGTCCTCCCACAGATACCTGTTTTCTATCTGGAGTTTCAAAGAACTGTGTGACTTGTTTATTGTGCCATGCCTCATGCTTTTAGGGAAAAGGGCAAACACTATTTGTGCTGCATGGATTTAGTAAAGTCTGCAAGACCCATGTTTTCCCTATTTGTTGCATAAATGGAAAGCATTAGTAGCGTC
The DNA here is from genome assembly GCA_038090715.1 of Florisuga fusca. Classification (NCBI taxonomy): domain Eukaryota; kingdom Metazoa; phylum Chordata; class Aves; order Apodiformes; family Trochilidae; genus Florisuga; species Florisuga fusca. The sequence goes on along the minus strand of JAAWXA010000046.1, from coordinate 3,909,082 downwards.
AGTAAATTTTGGTGATATCACTTTTTTTTTTTTTTTTTTTTTTTTTCTGGAAGGCTAAGATGGTTCTCTCTGCTGAAATCAGATTATTACCTAAGAAACCTCAGCCTTCATTTAAAACCAAAAACATTTCTAGTCTTCCAGTCTAAAAATTACTTGGTGGATAAGTATTCTCAGTGGAGTACAACAACAAACAAACTCAGCAACACCTACATGTGCTCTCTTCCAAATCTCACAGTTTGGGTGGGGTGGGCACAAGGTGTGGTACTAAAATAACTTTTGACTGCCTGTGGCTGACAATACTGAATTGAAACCTCACAAGAAGAATTTACTTATATAATGCATTAAACCTTATTAGTGAACAAAGTCTATTTTAAATTAGCATATATACTTCAGGATAATTATCCCTACTAAGCTTCTGCATGCTTTTTGTTAGTCATTTTTCAGGCAGCTCTCAAGCTTCTGGTTTGTTTTTATTCTGACTCATGGCAAATCCTGAGTTTTGCTAATAGGATCACTGGGGACCTCACTACCATTTTACATTTTACTTCTAGTGTGTGTACATTTGGTCTTAGTAGACCAACATTCTATTCATTCATCTAGAATGAATGAATAAGCAAAAAATATACAAGCCACTCACGTATTTCTTATAATTCACATAATTCTGAAGAATAATTCTGTTTTCTGAAAACTCAGCCCCAGCTCTAGGAAAGTCAAATCAGTCTTCTGGCATATAGTACTCTGTTTCCTTATGCCTCGCCTTTTCTGACGTAACTTCCTTCCTGTGGGATTGTTATCAGCACTGTGCACTCTGTTCCTGATGGTGTATTATCAACGTTTTAGAACTTTGATAGTACTGTTGTTTGTTTTATACAGCTATTACCCTGTTAATGCAGCCTTCAATACCCTCCTTTATTAAGATTAGAAACTAAAAGTTAATATCAGCTTTTTCATACTATTAATTGACTGCAATGCTTGTAATGACAGGGACAGGATGATAAGAGAAAATGAAATACTAAAGAAAATTCAGAAATTGAAACTTATCCATAAGTTGAAACTAAAGAAAGGTGGATGTATATAGCATACTGAATATAATAATCTGTTTCTCTGACTTTTTTCAGTTATAAAGTGCCTTTTAAATTACTCATTTAAATCATAATTTGTGCTTCTGAGGACTGTCAAGGCATTATTGAGCTTCAGACAACATATTAAACCTAGAGTTTTCCTTTGCTCGCTGAAGTTAAATAGAACATATAGAGCTATCTGAAACATCTACATCACATAAATGATAAAATAAATAACAACTGCATCAAAATTTGATTTGCATTATCTCAATTTTTAAGCATTTTTTCTTTAAAATATAACATTCAAGAAATATCATCAAAAGATACTTGTTACCTGTGATGAATCTGCATTCATGTTTCAATCAGAAATCTGTTTGCTATCTTCAGCTGTCAACTAATAACACCAAAATTCTGAAGATTTTTAGTATCAAACTCAGAATACTTGATTTTCAAAACACAACTAAGTCCAATAAAGCTTCATAAAATCTATATAAAATTTCTTCTTAACAACCTATATTTAAATAAAAAGGAAATATAGGAGTTTAACAGGAGATCAATTTACTAATGAAAAGATGAGTCACAAGCTTTTCATTGATTGCAGTCTCAAACAATGAGGACAAACATAAAAGAATAATACAAACAGAAGGAAAAAAAAGGAAAAAGGATGTAAGGGGGAGTAGGTAATGCTCAGGAAGCCAGACCTTTATGCCTCTTTTGAATTAGTCTTTGCTAAAACTACTTTGATTATAGAGAAGTTAGTAATGCAGTTAAGGATAAATCACAAGGACAACATTTCCACCCAGAACAGGCAAATAAAGGGCTAGAGAATGCTTTACAGATCAGAACCTAGACAAAATTCATCTCAAGATCACAAAAATCAGTCTGAAACAATCTCAGGGTAAAAGTGATTATTTTTGAGGAACAAAGTGATCAGCAACATTTTTGGACTCCGGAGAAGTAAAATACATTTCCTCTGTTTAAAAAGTGGAAAAAGGGAGGAGCAGAAAACTGGATATGGAAAAATACTGCAAAATAGTTGAGGTTTTTCTAAGATCATAAACAAACATAAGCTAAATAAAAGCCATCAGTCATCTTCCCCAACTTGTTGCTGAGCAACTGTTGCATCACCTCTTCAGTAGGTAGGGGACAAAGAGCAACAGAAAGATATCTAAATTCTTACCAAGTTATTGGCATATTTTATAAATCAACTGACATTTGGCAAGACTTTTGATAATAAGGATAGCTCAAATAAAACTGCTTAGAGATGGGTTAATAATCATCTAGATGATCCCAACCAGAAGTATGACCAGTGGTTCAAGACAGAATAATAGCTGAAGTGACTCAACCTTCAACAGAAATCAGTCCTGGAGATATCCTGGCTAATATTTTAATTAGTTAGAACTACTAAAGACAAGTGCTATGATCTACATTTAGGTGGTGATTCAGAGCATAAGTACAGTATGTGAAGGATGCTGCTATCCAAACAAGTTTGGGGTTTAAATTTCCATGATACTTGTGAATGACCAATTTCATGCTGTTGTAAAAAAAGGGAATTATACTTAATGCACCCAACTAAAGCACTTGCTCTATCATAGATAATATTTCCTTTGTAATATTTGAGCTGCAATGATTGCACTTCAAACATTATGTGAATCAACTGGAAAAAGTGGAAAAAAATAAAAAGATCTACAAGAATGGCTGAAGGTTTAAAAATAATGAATTATTTGAAATTCCTGGATTATACAAACATGGAAGAGAAGCACGGTAATGGAATTCAAGTACATGAAAACTTCTTCAAAGAGGAGGTGAATAATCCCATTCTTATGTTCATGGTCAATGTAAAAAAACTGAAGAACTTAAATAGCAGCAGGAGAATTTTGTGTTACACACTAGAAAATATAATCTTAGACATACATCTTTCAAGCTCATCCTAGACATAATTGTTTGAGAGGGGAAAAGAAGAATGTCTAAGTAATCTCTTGAAGGCCCTTACAGCATTCTTTCTGTAATTTTCTGCTCCTTTGCTGAGGAGAAGAGCAGAAGCTCTGGTGCCCAAAATACATTTCCTTTCTGAGTCAGAATATTCCATGCTGTCCCTAGGTATTATGCACAAATCAGGGCTGTGATGTACTGCAGTACCAGCTTAGAGGAAGGGTATGCTGCAAGTTATATTCCACTATTTGAGAACTATATAATTGTATGGACAGTTTGGAAATGCAAAAAAGTTGCTCTTAAAGTTAGTAATTTTGTGTGGTGTTTTTAAATTACCTCTCTCATGAAAAATAATCCCATATGTCATAGCTTTAGTAAAAATGTGAGAGGATGAACAACATCTAGTAGCAGGGAAAACAGCCGAGCTTTTGCCAAAGTTGAGAATGCATTATGTGGAAATCACACATATAATCAGATCATCTCTAATTTAATATCATCGGGTTTCATCAAGTATCTCCAACAATCATCCATGGATGGCTATGAAGAAGGTAGCATTCTATGTTCAATAAACATAAATGTAAAGACAGTGAGAACAGGCACTATCTACCTTTCTGTCCATTCCTACAATATTTAGAGTATAATTTTGATGAAGGAAATTATTGACATGTGGCTTACCATAATTGCAAATGCAGACATCAATTTATGAATTTGGATGGTCCCATTAAGAAGAAAAACATGTTATATTTGTGTTAAATGACTCAGGTGTATGAAACTGCAAAAATAAAGGTTAAAAAACATGAAAAGACTGTAGTAGGCAAAATTATTGAAGTATCTTGATAAAGTTCTTTTTGGATGATAATGTGTAGAGGCAACCAGGTAACCACAATCAGGTGTTGCCAGTCAGGAGGAGGAAGGCGTGAGCTCCTGTTAAGCCCACCTGTGCCCTATTAGGGCTGGCCCCAACTGCACATGAGCAGAACTGGGGGACCAATAAAAGGTGGGCTGCCAGAGGCAAGGGGCTGACTCCTGACCAGCCTGAGGAGGAGGCTAGTCAAGTCCAGAGTGTCAGCACCGAGCTGGGCTAACTGAATCTAAAGGCAACTATTGGAGTGCTGTTCTTACCCCCTGGCAAGAACGCCTACTGGACCTCAAAACACTGTGGCCCAGGAAAGGATTGTCTGTAACAGTAATGTGTCATAATAATGAGTTTATCGGACCCTTGGCTGTGATTTTAATCAATTAACAGTTGCATGTTTTACAAATGGTGGAGAAATGCAACTTGTCCAGTGTTTCGGGACAGTAGTGTTACTTTGGGGAGTTGAGGAGTTTAGGGAATCTTTGAAGGATCATTTCTTGGAAGATGCATTTTGACAAGCTGGATCTTTTGCTGGAGCTGGAACACCTGAAAACTGAGAAATCCAAACTCACAATTCACTTTTCAAAATTCTGAATTAATGAGCTGTTGACTCAGACTTCACTAATCTGTGATTGAAGGATCATATGCTCAGTGATGAACACAGCATAGACAGGCAAATTTTAAATAGTTGAGACAGATGGGGGAACAATTTATATATTTATGTGTCTAAGAAACATATCCCATCATAACTCCTGATCACACAGGCTGATCACTGAAGCGTGCAGTTTTGAATACTCCAAACAAAATTGCTAAACACACTGTATATTCTTTATGTTCTCATAAAAACTATGGAAAAAAAAAAAAAAAGGAAAAGTTACCAGTTTCTAAACCCACAGATCTTAAAACATTTTTACCAGCACCCATATCAAGTTGTATTATCCCACATAAAAGAAGGTATTGCAAATAGTAAACCTAAAATATGTACAAAATCAAGGATTATATTTTCACTTGTGAGAGACATTATAGATTTTACAGTTACTGTATGTCACAAAATCATAGAATTGCTCAGGCTGGAAAAGATTGAGTACAGCCTTGTCCTAACCCTATTACCCTATTCCCAATGACCCACCACTAAACCATGACCCCAAGAACCACATCCAGGCGATTTTAAAACACCCCAGGGATGGAGACTCAACCACCTCCCTAAGGTGCCTGTGCCAGTGCTTGACAACCCTTTCTGTAAAAAAGTTTCTCCTGATATCTAACCTAAATCTCCCCTTGTCCTGTCATCTGTCACCAGTGAGAAGAGACCAACCCCACTCTCACTACAATCTCCTTCCAGGAATTTGTGGAGTGATAAGGTCTCCCCTCAGCCCTCATTTCCCCAGACTATACAGCCCCAACACCTCAGTCACTCCTCATAAGGGATGTTTCCCAAACCCTTCACCAGCTTTGTTGCCCTTCTTTGGACTTGCTACAACACCTCAGTGTCCTTTTTGTACTGAGGGGCCCAAAACTGGACACAGTACTCGAGGTGGGGCCTCACCAATGCTGAGTGCAGGGGCAGGATCACTTCCCTAGTCCTGCTGGTCACACAATGTCTGATACAGGCCAGGATGCCATTGGCCTTCTTGCCCACCTGGGCACACTGCTGGCTCATGTTCAGCCAGCTGTCAATCAATGCACCAAGGTCCTTTTCTGACAGGCAGCTTTCCAGCCACTCTTCTCCTGTAGCATTGCCTGTAGCAATGTAGCATTGCCTGGGGTTGTTGTCACCAGAATGCAGGACCCAACACTTGGACTATGTCAAATTAGTCTTTTTGCTTTAGTGGAGCTCTCTATGTTGACAGAGATCAAATCTATTATACAAAACCTGGCATGACATCAGCAGACAGCAGTTACTTCCATAATTATCCTTAGACTTTTTGTAAGTATTTTGGGGTTTTTTTGTGAGTGGAACATCTTCACAGGAAGAGGTATTTTAAAAGAACTATTTATGCTCAGATTTTGAGAATTTGTTGGTTTTGCTTCTAATACCGAATTCTAAAACCAAAAGTCAAAAAAAACCCCCCATCTTCTTTCTTTAATCAAAAAAAAATATCTGAGACATGTTATTCCTCATTTGCAATTAATGTAGATGACTACATATTAAGAGCAGGTATGAATGTTCACCTGCTTGAAAAAGAGATATAGGATTAGATATCCATTGACTCCTCAGCATGGATAGCCCTAAATTCATCACTGCTCTAACCTCCAAACGAATCCCCACTAAAGTGAGGGTTGTTGGAGTATAACAAGAGAATGAAAAACTACTACAATCATTTCAGAAGGGATGCCCATCATTTAAAGGGAAAGTTCATTTATATACTATGTTTGCACTTGTCTCAAAAGGCTTTTTATATATCACTATATTCTTTAAGGACAGATACATAACTCATTATTTTAACCAGTAATTAATAGACTGAAACTGAATGAAGGTACTGAAAGAAATCTTTGCAAATAATTGAATAATTCAGTTAAGAATTCATAGAATGATCATAGATAATAAATAGAATAACCCAAAATTATTCCAAGTAATTGAATGTTGGTCTAGGAATGAGAGTGCTCTACAAAGAACCTCTGATGAAAGTCCATATCATAGAGGCAGTACTTTCTCTACAGGGATCAGTTAGAAACTTTTTCATTAAATCAAGAGATGAAAAACAGCCTGATAGAAATTAACACACTGTAAAATAAGGGGTTTGTTAAAAACAGAGAACACAAGGGATTCCTCAGTCTGGGATTTAATGACGTGATATTGTATGGGTGCATGTGAAGGTAAATGCTTCAGAAACAAGAGCTGCTTTCTTCTATTTTTTTACTCCATGGCTGTTTGTTCTGTCAGGCACAAATTGTTTATAAATAAACAACTGACTCATTGGTTATCATTAAAGAGTATTTAAACATAGTCACAGGTACACAGAATAAGGAAAGTTCACCTTTGCAAGTCTTCTGATCTCAAAACTGTGATCTGAGTTGTTCAGGCCTGTTTATAAAAAAAACAACCAAACCAACCAAACAACAACAACCAAACCAAACAAACAAAAAACCCAACAAACCTGCTTTAAATTACACAAGCCACAAGTGTCCTCTAGGGTTGAAACAGCAGCTGGCAAATAGCTTGGTGTTGGGCAATGTTGTCTGTATTCCCTTTGCATTGGTCACCCCTTTTACCTTGGCAGAAATAAGCGTACTATGATGATTAGCTCAGTCATTAGAGAATTTCATTCTGCTGGCTGCCCATTCAGGTTGTCAGCAGGAAGGCAACAGTATATGCACAACCGTGCGCAACTCCAGAGTCAGGGGGATGTTTTCTATTTCCAGAAAGCTCCGTTGTGTTGAGTCCCTGCACGGTGTCTTCTTATGGGAAAGTTCTTCAAAATAAATTGTCAGAATTTCTCAAAAGGAAAGAATTACTCTTGTCAAGTAACTGTCTAAAAAGACAAAACAAGACCATAAGGAGTGAGTAATGAAAGCTAATCACTGGCATATGTGAAATTCAAGTTCATGTTTGAAACTATTTCTGCATTACTAATCAGCTAATAACACAACGTCTTCCAAGTACGTGTGTTAATAAAGACCTTGGGGATGTAAACAAAATAATTTATGCCTTTTCTTTTGCCCAAGAGAGGCAGGCTTACAGCTGAACTGCAATTCTGTTGCTCTGCTGTGGGAGGGAGAAGATCCTGAGTGACTGTGTTTTTGCATCCGTTGTCTGCTCCTACAGCCCAGCATATGCAGTTTTCAGCAACAGAAGTATCACAAGGATTTAAATGGAGAGCAATGGAGGTTACTCATGACTGTATTTCAATTGACATAACTCTCTGCCATGTGCTTAACAAGAGGTCAAGCAGCATGATTCATAATGGCCCTTTATATTCCTCTTAAACAATGCGCTTATGAAATCACACGTTATTACTTATCATAGAGCTGGGCTCACTAGGAATTTTTAGTACTAACAGAAAGAAAAAAAAAATACTCTGTCAGGATCCTTATTCAAGTCTTGTTTGAAATGTCTCTAGTAAGAGAGCATTCTTCATTTTGTAAAATGCAAAGCTGAGACTGTGTTCTGTAAAACAAACTCCCTCTGCAGTTTTTTGCAGTAACACTGCTGAATCAGTAAAACAGTGCTGGTATATCAGCTGAGATCTTCTTCCATGCTTATTTAGAATCTGTTTATGTAGCTTTCCCTCAGGTAGACTTCCATTTAAAAGGCTTATTTATTTTTTCTGACTTAGTTTACTTAATAGATGTAAAAAACGTCCTTCATGTAAGGGGTGCTAGAAGGTCTCAAATAATTGTTATTAAGCAAATTCTTTATATTTTTAATACTGTTTATTTTACAGCTTACCTTTATGAAACAGATATTTTTAATGAAATGGCTTTTTCCAAACTTATTTATTCAGTATTTTTCCTCAGTTAAACTGCAGGATTTCTCTGGGGCTGATACTCACTGGAGATGTAGCCTGCCAGTGTCAATCACTATAATGAATTTACTCCACTACCTGTAGAGTTATTCGATCTCTAGAAATCTTGTGCTTCATTTAAATTTTGCCCATTGAAAACATATTTCAGCTCAAGGACGTAGGGGGGCTTATCTTTCACTCTCAAATGTGAACCGTTAGAAACCCTAATTCCAGTCAGTTATGATAAAAACAAAATGCAACCCTTAGCATTTCAGCAGCAGAATTGTTTTTGCAGATTCAATTTCAAGCTGTCTATAGCAGCACTGTCCAGTATGTGCCTAGAATATTCCAACAGCTATTACAAAAAAAAAGGATTAGTCGAAATGGACCAAGTCCATAATGAGCTGAACTGTTTTTTCTACTGTTAAAATGCTTTAATGACTTTTAACCATACATATTGTTGTGTGGTTCAATTTTTTGAGTCAGAAAATAATGGACTCAACCTCATTTTAGAGGAAATATTGCTACTTTAAGCCAAATATGTCTCTGCTTTTATTTTAGAAATTAGATTACAGTCTTTCACGGAAAGTAAGAGAAGAAGTTGTATAAACTGGGATTTGATTTGCATTTATCAAGACAATGCTTGAAGTTGGCTATTGCATATAGCGGTCTGAAATACTTGATATTCAGCGGCAAATCTAATGGAGAGCAGGAAGTTAGGAATTATTAGGGAAGAAATAGAGATCAAATCAAATTACTTTTTATAGTATTGTATAAATCCATAGTTCCTGACCAATGAATAAAATGCATGCAGGAGTGGCCCTCACATCCAAACAATGTCATAAAATGGAAAATTCGAACAGGCAAGTGGATGCAGAGAGTTACATCTCATGTAGCATACATATGCACACCATGCAATCAACACAAATATAATTCAGTGTATCAAATGTATACATATGTAGAAGTGTGTAATTAATATATTTGTCAGTAATTGTAAAGAAATCTAATTTTTTTCCTTTCATTGTTAATTAATTTTTAACACCTGTTAATTAATTTTTAACAACAAAAATCAACAAGAAGGCATATACAACTATTAAGATTTTATGAAATCAATCTCTGACGTGCACTAAGCATGTAACAATATGTTTTAATTATAATACAGTAATACAACTCTTGTGATTGTAATCATAGTAAATCAAGAGGGGAATGGGCACAGATTATTTATTCTGTCCAATTCTTTTATTTTAAGACAGCTAACGTGACAACAAAAAGAGTCAGGACAGTTTGGATAACAGGTCAATATGTGCCAAAGTTCGTTTGAATAAATGAAGGAATTTGACTTGTGCTTCATATTCCACTTATTAAATAAAGAACACTGACTCTATAAATGGTACTTTTCCTTTTCAGTTGTATCCAAAAAGTCTCAATCACTAGCAATTTTTCTTTGGAGTACCAAAATGCCTACTTCGTAATGCCCTTTCCCAAAGCAGAGCCTGGAGCCTTACAACCAGGTTTTATTATAGGTTTAGGGAAAGTTAAGCACCTAGAAATGGTGTCCAAAGTCTTCAGCTGAGCTAGCTAGTACAAAAAAGAAAGAATGTGCCTTTGGGCCTGTCCAGGAAACCATGCACTCAGGCGGGATTCTGTAGCACCGTGAGTGCAGAGCTTGAGATAAAGATTACTTTCTTGTTCCTGCTTTGGCTTGCCTTACACTGAAATGGCACTGAAAATAAATTCCTACAAGAACTGCAAGTTAGTGGTTTCTTATCTAAGATGAGGCAAGATCATCATCCAGTCTCTGTCTCTCTTTTCACCTCTTTGTTCCTGCCTTAACGTTCCTTCCATGTTTCTTTCCAGTGGCAAGATTTCAGTAGAAACAGATCTCAAGAAGGTATGGAGCAGTTCACATCGGGATACTAGTAAGGCTTTGATGTGAAATTTGCACAGTCTGTTGAACCCTCTGAATCAAAGGCATTTCTGGACATGTACAGAAGCAGAACTTCAGGAGCCTGAGGAATTTTAAGATATAAATCTACATCTTCTACAGAGTTTAAATTCCTCCAGGGCTCGATGCCAGGAGAACAGGAATTTTCAGGATGGTAGTTTCAGTTATGAATATTTAAATTCTGTCCAAACCTTGCACTTTACTTTGACTTAGTAAAAAAAGAGTGAACAACATCCTTCATAGACCAGAAGACCCATTCCACAGAATTTTATTTTGGCATTAATTCTCATCTTTTTCCTCTGAGACGGGAGAGCAAAACATCTTTATGAAACACTTTACTATACTAATGTTTTTCTTGGCCAAAGGATAATTCCAGAATGATTTGCATAACAATCATTACTTTGATATGCTCATCCTTATGCAGAATAGTGGAGTGGATGAGCTCAGATAACAGTGAGGTCCAGAATATCAGTAATAATACAATCAGTATAAATATCAGTGTGCTAAATAATATAATTGACAGTAGCCTGATGAAAAATTCGAGGCAGTTCTATGGACATTTCACTGTTTTTGCTGAACAAATATTTGCATAAAAGATGTATTTTCTTCCACTAAAGAGCCTTTTGTTAATGCAAGTATGAGAGAACTAGTAGTTCAAAATAATAAAATTCCTGTAATCTGTGGTCTTTTTGCTTCTAGATTTATACATGTATATATTATGAATGGACATAATATAGGGTTGTGTATGTATGGACATAACATATGTCACAATATATGTCAATATAGTTCAAGTTATTTTATTTGTGTATATGTATGTGTGACGTTTTATAGAAAATCAGTATCTTTTTCCTTCTATTTAGCTGCTAATTTATTCAGTCCAGCCTTTTCTTTAGAACTGATCTTTACAGTGTGATTTACTGGTGACAAAATGTTTAAGCAGACAGTAGATTTCCTTCTTTCCCTTCAGGGCAACTGCCCAAAGTGGCTGAAAGCTCCTATCACACAATGCACCATACCCACACACCCTTCTCTCCTTACCCTATTCAAATTAGAGCTATGTCCTACTCTGCATTGTAAATGTTTCATTATAATGGCACATTATTATGAAGTGAGCCACCCCACGTCTTGTGAATGGAAGCAGAATTGCCTGCTGGTGTTTGATACGGCCTACCTATTGCTCATCAAAGCAAGCATTGCCTTTAAATTTGGATCCAAAGGTCCAACATTTGAAAATTTCGGGGTCTGCTATTGTGAATATCAGTCACTGCAGCTTATAAGCCATATTCTTATAAAGTTCTTGTTTTGTTAAAGGAAGCTGCCATAAATACAGATATTTTCTGATTTTCTGATAGATGTTACAGATGTTACCTTTTGAAAATATTATAAAAATACAACTGAGTCTTGTCCTTACAAATAAATATCCTAATTTTCTCTCCAGAACACTCTCACTTAAAATCTGTGCTGATAAAATCTATATCATATGCTGATCATTGGATCGACTTATAAAAGTCTTAGCCAGCAACCCAAGTATGGTGAAAGCTTAGTGTAGATTTTGTTAAATCATCCCAAGTTTTCTTTCATTTGCTGCATAGAAGTGAAATATTAATCAACCAGCAAACAAAATAAAAACAGTTCTGAAAACAACCTTCAGTAAAAGCTGATATAGAAGCACTGAAGCATGAACAGCCATTTGCACATTAACAGGCAGTTTAGAGAATGAGTTGCTCAGTAACCCTAGACTACAGCACCTAGAACTGACTCAAAAAAGAATCAAGCTGACAATATGGTTTGCTATAGACTTCTGTATTGTATTTCTGTAAGTATTTTTAATTGATTACATTCATATCACTTTTTTTTTCCCCCAATACCAGTGAGATAAAGGATCGGTCTTTTCCTCACATTAGGTCTTTTGCACGGTATTTATAAATGAAGAATAAGACTATTTCTGAATGCTTCTGAAAATGTTATGCTTAAAGGCTGAAATATTAAGACAAGCAAATAGCAGTATGGAGGATATAAGGAAAATATACAGGATTATCACAGAATCACAAAAATCACAGAATGGTTTGAGGCTGGCAAGGGACCTTGTAAGACTCTTGTTCAACTCTTCTTCACAAGAATGGTTATCTACAGCAGGATGCCTACAACCATGTCCAAATGGCTTTTGAATATCTCCATATCACAGGACTCAATAATCATCCTCTCTGGATAATCTGTGCCAATGTCAATCAACCTCGCATTAAAAATTTTTTAGAGTAAAAAAAACCCCACAAAACAGTTTTATTGCTTTGGGGCAGACTTTTGTATTTGTTTGCTTGAGGGGTTTTTTTAACTTATACCCAGTGATTTGCTATTCAAATGCATAGACTATTTCTTAATCCCTAGCAATTTCACTTTTAAAAAAAGAAAAAAGGAGGAAATACTAATAATTTTTAATTAAAAAGGTGTATTTTGGGGAGTCTTTCAGCTGTTTATGAGTTTTTTAAACTGGCATAAGAAATTTTCCAGTTGTAGGGCAGTACAGTTCTTACAGAGTTTGTTCTGCAAATACTGCTCTACTGTCAAATTTCCTTAGATGTTTATTTATATATTTCCCTTCCCAAAACTGTCTTCATAAGCATTACCCTAATCAAGTGAACATAGTCACATATGTAATTCATTCACGGATTTGATATAATTAGTATGCTCTATTTTTCACCAATTAAAAATAACGTTTACTCTTGGGAAGAAACTTCATAGTCTGGGGATTTTTTCCAGTTCTCTCCAATGGTGTTACCTTCAGCTCAGGACATTACCTTGTTTAAGCAAAATTGTCTTTGACATGACCAGAACTATTAAGATAATCTTCTATGGGAGTACCATGGCTTCTTGCTATGTCTTCTCTATAATGGAAGTATATGACATGTACCCAAGCTTTAAGAAAATGTTTATTTTGCATAATTATATTATATTCTGCTATAGAATTAGCATATGCAGAGGCTGATCCTGTATATTAAGCCCTTCCTATTATACTATGTATATATGGCTGTAATCTACCTCAAAGTGAAGCTACTTTGCCTTTTTCTTCCTTGGATTTCGTAGCAAGGTAAAGCTGTTGCAAGTCAGTGTTTCATGGAAATATAAATTCTGTTTCTGCTATCTGTTATTTATATAAATATAAATCTTAAATCTTTGCTAAATCAGCTGTTGAAATACATTTTTAATAATCATGTTACATAGAATACTCCATTAATAGATATTTTAAACACAGGTAGTCAAGTTAGTCCTGTTTTACCCCTCATTTTAACTAAGGATGTTCTGTCCTAACGTGGATGGGAGAAAACCTCATTAAAATACTTAAATTTGATCTCACGGAGCATGAGTGGTTGGTTGACTGAATTAAAATATGGACTTCCTTTGATACTTCCTTGTATGAGTTTTACTAAGTATTTTTAAATGGGTGACAATCACACAAAATATGTTTACTGAATCTTGAGGCTTTGTCTGGCAACAGGCAATTCAAATTCTATTTCATGAACCATAATAATGCCAGAAGATATTGCTTAGCAGCATTAGGAAGTAAACATCTCAGATAACCACAAATGTTATGGAGGTCATTGTGCATAGAACTCTGTTATATCAAGGAACCATATCACATGATTGTATCATAAAAACACCAAGCTTCAGCATAAAAATCAGTTGTTTCTGGCCTTCCTCTCTTTCTACTAGAGAATGGTCTAGGAAAGCTGCTCCAAAATCTCACTCCTTTTTAAATTTTTTTTAGACTAAACACATATATGTGTTTGTTTTGTTTTGTTTTCTCATGGAAGATGTGTCCTTACTTTGTGTAGCTTTTAAGCATGTCTTGCACCTGTATATACAGAACCCACATTTATATATTTATATTGCGTATATGTTGCATATTTCTATAGCAAGTATACATACATATTATATCCTCTAGTCCTGTCAGTGTTGATAAGCTTAGTAAAACAAGATAAATTAATTGCCTTCTAATAATTCTTTACTTGCTCTGACCACTTCAGTGGCTCTTTGCTATTCTGGTTCCATTTCCCATTATATTTCCTTGAGTGTGTATGGCATGTCAGATCAACTCTCAGCCAGGACTTTTACACTGTAAACTGCTCTATTTCTGTCATCTGACTAACTAATTGAGAATTCTCACCTCTCCTTTCCTTTCATTCTTCCAACTGAAGATCAAATTAGTTTAAAAATGTCTTATTAGTCTGCACTTAAATGTCTTGGTGTGTTACACCAATAGAGTTCATCCTATTTCTTTCAGGTTTCAAAACTATTGATTACACGGTAGTTAATCTCTCATCCAGTGCCCATCCATACTCATTTTTTCTGCAAAGAAATAATGCTAAGTATCATCATTATGTGGAAAAAAATATGTCAAAAAGAAGGATTGAATGTATTTTAATATGGCCATTCTGCAAGTCAACATCTGTCTTGTATAGACTGAGCATGTGTGGATATTAGAAAACAATGAGGTGCGTCAAGTAACCTATATTAAAAAGATTTTAACTATATACTTAAGAAAGAAAAGTGGAAAAAGACTTAAAAGCTTTTGGATGCTATGAATACACAGCAATTTTTGTGTTTCCTGTTCCTGTCTCCTATAAGGAACTGTTCTGGTCCGAACATTAGTCCAAACTGCATTTTCAGAAACCATTTATGAAAGCATGAAGACTGCATTATTAGAGTAAAATAAAAGAAGAAATATTAATAAATGAAGACACAATATTTCTTCTTCTTAGCCTGAGTTCAGTGACCTAAAAGCCACAGCATGATGGGTGGCAGATTAGAAGTTTCGTGGACTTCTATAGTCCAGAGTCACAGTAATTGCCCAATATCACCTTCTGAAGTACATTTAAAGGCAAGAATAAGAATATTCTCATCTACACCTGTCTGAGTCTATGGGTGAGGCAACAAAACCTCAGGGTCATTGTTGACTGATTATGTATGAGAACTGTGCTGGCGAATCAAAGCCTGATGGTAAGGATTACAAATAAACAAAGATATTACCTTGTGCACTACACCTGCCAGTCCTTGGGATCACAACAAAGTAAAAACAAAATGGCAGTGGTCTAAAATATTGCTTTTAATTTTATAGTTACTGAAAAAAAAAAAGAGCCACCTTATCCCCTTCTAAATAATTGCTAGATGTTGACTCATGTTTGCTTCAGATATAGAGCAGTATTCTAAGTGGGTGGTACCCTAGCTTGGGGAACTTTTGCATTGCTATGGCTTGTCAAGCTTGTATTTTCATGAAAATCTTGATCAAATTAATTAGAAGAAAAAATACATTCATATAAATTTAACTTTGAAATAGCAAATTCAGCACAAATTTAAGAAACCAGAAGATGTGCTCATTTACTGGAAGTGACTGGTCTAGAAGTGACCCCTCTTATGACTTGCCTTCTTCCACCAGATCTTCACCTAACATACCCACTAGTCCTGCTGACAGCATTTCTAATCATGGGTTCAAAAATAAAGGTTTAGCCTTTGAGCAATCTGTATTACTTAGATGCTATGATGTGGCAGAACATGGGTCAAGTGCACAGTAGAAATTTTCTTCTCATCAGCTGGACAGTTCTTGGAAGTTTTTATTTATTTTTAAAGAAATTCATACAGTAGCAGTGACTACAGTGCATATTTGTACTCCATATATTTCTTACATGTCAGTGTCAACATTTAAGAATGCCACTGTTATTACTGGAAAATATTTTAATTATTACACTTCATACAACCCAGTACTTCATATTCTGGGTTTCCTCCCCATCCTCCTTATCTTCCCCTTCCTATACTCCCCTCCCCCATTTATGTTCAGATATTAAGATTCAAAAATCAAAATAGTCCACTGACATTCCAGTAAAAAGCTACAATTCCCAAAAAGTGTGCATGTCATTTTTTTTTCCTTGTAATATCAAATTGCAGACTAGCTTGAGGGGACTGGCACAAAAAAACCCCATGATGACTCTCTGGCATAGCACAGAGACTTATGAGGCATGTCCTTAAGCCACTCTTCTTACAGAGTTCAGATAGCATGAAGCAGTTGAAACAGAATTAAAATTTAGGTTCACAAAGACAATCTTCTGACCCTTTTTAAGGAAAGAGGTAACATACCATACTACAACATGAGATTGTTAGGAAAATCTCAATACTATATTTAGTGATACAATTCCATACAATAAAAACAATCAATCTAAAATTCTGAACTAAAGAGTGTCTGCACATATTCTGCATTGATAAAATTAATTGATTATATTTCTTCCGTAATATTTTAAAAATTAATTTATCTATTTTTAAACCAGACATTTAATTAGGGATTAGTTACAGAGATTGACAAAATTACAACTACTAATATTAAATTTCTTGTTCCTCTCTAAATTATTTTGGAGGACACAAACTTAAGTTTTCCATGAAAAAACAAAAAAGTAAACTAAATTGATAGAAAGAGGATATGAAACTGGATTCTGAAAATCATAGAAAGGGAGGGGAAAATGTAGAATTATGTGTATTTTAGATGTATTTGTGTAAATGAAAAGGAATGAATCCTCTAAATCAGCTTCTATTAAATTTCATTAAAGGCTGAAGATGCAGCAAGTATGCTATAATTGGAATATCTTACAGTTTTATTTTAGAAAGCGATGAACTGAAAGTAAATAAGATTGATCTTGTTTTTTTCTTATGGTATGTAATCATGAAAGTAATTCTTCTCAACATATTACTTATCTGCATTAATCATTCTTGAGATTCATTATCAGTGATCCAAAGGAAAAGATAATGGGTTTTTTAAAAAACAATTATCCAGAAAGCCTACTGGAGTTAAATGGATGTTAAATAGAAATTGAAGAATTAATCCTTTTATACAAAAGCAAACTTTTTAAAGAATTATCAGAAAAAGCATATTCTTACAATGATTTGCTATTTGACAGGACATAAAGGTGTAGAAAAGGATAACCTCCTCTTTAATCCTGAAGCATGTTTTCCAGAGGTAGGATGCCAAGAGTTTCTGTACACAGTATCATTGTCACTAAGATCATCTAGTTTAAAATTTATAAACTCCTTTTGAACAAATGTTGCACGTAATAAAATGTGGCACATTTTGTAAAAAAGGGGGAAATTTTCTTATTTCATTAGCAGGTATGGTGCTTTGATCTGTTGATTAAACTCCTGCTTGGAATGTGCATTCCTTGTAGTCTCCAGGGGATCCAGATAGTTTCATATTATGTACAGCACCTAACCATAGAATTAGCCTAATTCTAGTGTATTTTGTGCACTTTAGAAGTTATTAAAACAGGTTGCTATGGTAATAGCTGTTGAAATCCAGAATAATCAAGACAGTTATAAACTAAATTTATTCAAACACTCAGGCCTAGGAACAATCATTCTCTACTTACTTGTGCACTGTGACAGAGTTGCAATTGCCAGAAAGTTGGCCAGATTTACGATTTTTAACAGCACTCCTGGGAAGAATGCAAAGCACAGTTTTGCAGGTGTGGGATTGATATACACAGAGATATCAAGAGATTTGGTGGTCTCACAGGAAGTCTGATCGGTGGGGAAATTATTACCAACCTTCTAAGCTCAAACATGAGCATCCAGCACACTGTGTTATCCTTCATCTCATTTAAAGATCATGTGTTTACGCTATCTTCAGTTTAAGGACAAGTTGAAATGTTTTAGAATTTGTTTCTCTGCTGGTATTTTGAAACAAAATATATGAAAAAGCAAACAATCAAACCCCCAAACCTCACTGTATTGCTTGTAGGTGCCACAGTAAACCACTCATACTGGCCAGAGAACCAGCATGAACACCTGCACACAGGTGTCCCTGTGTGTTAGCAGTGCTGATTTGCAATAAGTAGTTTTACATATTTCAGACAATCTACAGTTGTTTGACTGCATAGTTCCTGGCATTGTTTGTCCCAGGATCACAAATGGTCTCACAGGCCATGCCTGAGCATGATGTGAAGCCCATCAAAGAACAGCAAGACTGTCATGAATACTAGGTTGGCCATTTCATTTGGGCCACAGGACAGACCCTAGACTGTTCTATTCATTAAAGTAGACACAGGCTTTTGGCCAAGGAACTCTGCATTTCAAAGGACATTTCTTTTCAGGAACCGAAGCACGTTTCCAGAGTCCTAACTTCCAGCACTCAAATATGACAAGTTTGGTGTTTGTGCCTCACGTATGCAAAGATGTGCACATTACATCCTTAAAAAAAAAACAAGCAAGTTCCAAGAATGCTGTGATTTAACTGACAAAAACTCCTAAGCTAAGAAGGTATAAGTGGGGAAAGGAAACAAGGAGAATGTTGAAATGAAAACCTGTCCCCCTCCCAGTCAGGTCACCCACTGTAATGACAGGGCCTTCGGGCTAATCTTTCTGAATACATAAGAGTGCCAGCATTTTTGCCCTGTTCAGACTTGAAATAGTCATGTTATGTGAATAGTCATGTTATAACAGGAACTATGTCCAGAAACAGATTTAGAAAATATCGTATTTGCAAAACTAACAAGAGTGAAAGGAGAAAGTCACTCAAAGTCTCACGCATGTTTGGCCTTTTTGTTGAGATGCATGAATGTATACTGACATTATGATCTTCATAAATATAGAATTTAACCATGTGAACTTCAGCCCCTGCCCCCCAAGACCAAACTAGCCACACCCACTCAAACTCATAAACATGAAGCAGTATATACAAGAAAACCCTGAAAACCTGAAGATTTCAGGTAGTTTGTAGGCACAGAAATTGTCTAGGGTACTTCCAGGACAGAAAAGAGTCCTTGGGAAAGGGAAAAGAGATATGGATATATTTAGTAGAAGATTTCCTCACAATTATGTTGGTTATGGTTTCTATATTCCAGAATATAATCTAACAGTTTCAAAATGGCATATCAAAACAGGTCCTACAACACCCATTCCTTGGATTCTAAGAAAATTTTTCTTTTTCTGAACATTGAATTTGTGTTTCTCAGTGAAGAATTTCTAAGAAAAATACAGATAAGAGAATAACAGACAGCTAGGTACCATAGTACCCTAGGATTTCCAAACAGAGCCAGATCTTGTACAGATATGTTATTTTATTGACTGAATATTCTTAGAACTGATCAGACAGTGAATTTCACAAAATCTCCCAAGGTGCTAACTCTGACTTTGTAGTGCTAACAATACTATGAACAAGATCTTTAACACCTAGAAATAAGACCTAAAAATCAAACACTGTTATGCTTTTTCTTTCCCTCTGCCACTGTTGTAAAATAAAAATAAGAGCTTAAAGGCCTGAGGCTCTGATACCTCCAAAATCATCACAGTTTGTCAACAGGATGCTGAACATATTGTCTGTATGTAAAACAGGTATCTTTGAAACTCTTTCTTCTTTGATTTTTATTGATAGAAAAGAGGACTCTCAAATATTTACTCTGCTTTTCAGTGAACAAAATCTTGCTATTCCTTCTAACTGATAAAATCAGAAATGGTTTTAAAGTTTAGATAAGGTGATGGATGAAGATTCAGAAAAATGAGTGCGCATGGAGCCTTATAGTTACCACCTTGGAAGTGTGCTCTTGGAGAAGTAATTTTTGTGGGGTTTTTTGTTTGTTTCTGGTTTTGTGGATTTTTCTTTTGTTTTGGTTGGTTGGTTGGGTGGGGTTTTTTTGTTTGGGTTTTTTTTTTGTTTGTTTGGTTTGTTTTGTTTATTTTCAGATTTAGTACCATCAGGAAACTTGCCTACCTAATTTGCAGTACAGTACTAGAAAGAAGAACCTAATTTTTTTTACGATTTTCTTATGTAAGTTGGGACACTCAGGGCATACCTACCAAATAATGATGGCCTAACTAACTGCTATGGTGTAATCTCATCAGACTTGTTTTATATACATCTCAATGAAAATGTTCTCGTTGTATCAAGGTATTTGAAGAAAAAAGTAGGTTTCACAATTATGGTTCATAAGCAATCCTGTTTGTGATCTATTGAAAACTCCTCACTCATGAGGACCCATCAGAAGTGATTTTCAACAAAGACCAGTCTGAAATACTTAGCACAGTAGTTAGAGGCAATGTTTCCTCACATGAAGACTTTCAGAGTTTTTAACCTACTGGAATCTAGGAGTTCACAGAGCTGTCCTGTTCAGCTGGAAGCATCACTTTAGAACATGTTTTTAGCTGTATCTTCAACTCAGAGAGAGAGGTTTCTAGACTGATGGAAGAGCAGTGTATAAACTCTCTTTTTCACTGAAATTCCATAAAATGGGCAATCCAGTTGATCAGCTGGAATATTCAGCCTTAGAAACATGCTATCATATGTTTAACCTAATAAATCTGACTCAACTTCTTTAGTCTCAATTTATTGGTTACTTATGAAATGCCTACTAAAATTTGAGGGTAATCCAGATAATCCAAACAATTTTGGGAAGAAGCTGTGCTTACGGGTTGCTTAGAGGCAGACAATTTACTAACAAATCACTGTAGTTGCCAGGAAATTAACTGAATAAGTAAATTTTTATTACTTTTGTAAACTGTGTCAAACACTAGTTACCGATTTATGTACACACAGCTATATGAGCGTATCACATGGTAGGTAATTGTTTTGAAATGGTACCCTAATGTTCTACATGTGTGGGAACATTGACCTAGTGGTTCAATATTGTTTAGTGCTTATGAATTCTACATTGTGTGCTTTCAGGACATACAGTTGGATATTGCAAGTCAAATACATAGAACAGTCAGATATCTTAAGTCAAATGTTATTCTTGTCTAATGGACTATCCTCAGCTAATATTCAAAAAAATGAAGGAAAAAACCAACCCCAACCAAACAAAAGACAAGAAGCGAAGAAGGACATTCCTCAGCTATTCTGCGCAAGGTGAAAAGAAAAACTTGAATAGTGGAAGGAATCACTCACAGTAGCATCACTTCATTTGTACCATGGAAATAATGCTGGGAACAGTTGATGAGATTTATATAACTCCCTTAGCATTTCTTAAATCTTTCCTATTTCTTTGTTACCACTTCCCTTACTTATAACCTAATGTATTAGCAATATAATGATTTGTAATTCCTTCATTCCTCTAAAAGCATAAAAATTTATCAGTTTTCTGGTGCTAGTCCTGTTTACAAAAAGATAAAAATATAAAAGCACAGGCAATTTGCATTAAAAATATACTTTTTATTTAAAAATAAAATGATAAATGTATACCATATAACAATGTGATAAATAAAAATAAAAAGGACATCTTAAAAACAAAACAAAAAAACCCAACAAACTCCACAAATGTATTTACATTCACTATCATTATGTTCACAGAACGTACAGACATCCCATAGTTCCATTCTTTTCTATGAAGCAATTTCTCCAAAAAGAATAATTTTTCCACAGTTTTCAGTATAGTCTAACTAGGAAAGAAACTGCAGAGAAATAGATGTGGTGTTGTTGAAACACAAAACCACTAAGAACCTGACACTAGGTTGTCTCTAAAATACTGCTCTTATATTAAAGGTTTGAACAGAAGTGCTTCCATTATTTTTTATTTGACCTTATCCATTTTTATTAAAAGATAGCACTTTATATAAAAGAAACTAAAACACTTTCTAGTGAGTTACTCCAAAGTGTGAAGGATTATCTATGATATGACATTATCTGGTGTATTATTTGGAGAAATGCTCATTCCATCTCAAGACAAGAGTATTGTAGAATCCTAAAGAAAGCACAAAGAATCATCATGAGGGTAATTATGAAATAAGAGGCATCAATGACGAGAGATGTGAAAATATTTAATTCCTAAGAAATGCCCACAGAGGAGTCACAAGAACAATAGGATGTAATGATTCTATTGTTTATCAGGAAAGGTCAATCAGGAAACTTTACTGTGTATGGCAATGCCATAGACAAAGGTCACTGAGGAAAAGTAAAAAATCATAAAACCTTTGTTACTCAACACATATTTAATACATGGATATTTTTTGAGGTGAAAATTTAAGAGAAAAAAACAAGTATTTTGATACATACCAAGAACTGTATGTGTAAGTTAGAGCAATGCAAAGCACCAAGAGAAGTGGAAGCAAGAAGTATTTTGAAAATTGTAAATTGCAGTTTCAGAATTTTAATTAATTTCTAATTTTAAAAGACCAGGATAAAGTTGTCATCAGGGAAGCTAGATTTTTTTTTCATGACTAGTGCTACTGATTCACTTTCTGTATGCTGTCTTCTACTGTCCAAAGCCAGCAACAGAGAATTGACTAGATGGACATTGGGTGTACTTTAAAAACATAGTTCCTGAGATCCTAAGAATCACAGAAATAACTGACTCAAAGTGTAAGACGTTCCATTCCTCCAAGCTGAGAATAATGTGCAATGTACAAAACACGTAACTTCCTTTAGGAGGTAACAGGAAATTTGAAATAGCAAGATTAATACATAGGTCACAATCCATTTACTAATTAAGGATACACATTAAGGTACTAAAACCAAAAATAGATTGAGGAAAAGATGGGGAGTTCATATGTATTTTTCTATACAAAGATTAACCAATCAAATACTTCTTGTTTTAGCAGTAGCAATATATTTCTTTGCAAACAGCATCAATCAGACGTACTTCATCATGTATGACCATTAAGCATTTAAAATATGATGTATTTTAATAATACCCCATCATTCTTACTCTGTTTCCTGACCAAACAGATAAAATATTATTAACAGTTGAGGATGCACATGTTTTATATTTCTTGGATAACTTGAGTTGAAGTAATTGAATAAAACATCCACATAAAATCATAAATTGTTTTGTCTTTGCTATATAGGCAAAAGACTGTGCTTAATTCTTTCAGCACCAGCAAAATAATTTTGCATGGATGTGCTGTTCTCACTGAGATGGGTGTGGTCTGACATTTTCTGGCTTAACTACCTCTATGCCAGGGCTCTGGCAACAGGCTTTGGGAATCCAGCTCCTTCTTATGTCCCATCACATCTGAAATATACAGAATTCATCGCAATTACCTCTCTTTAATTGTCTGTCATCACTTCAGCCTGTGCTGAAAAATAATGAGTTGCACAGCCCTAAACATGAGGACAAGATCAGTCTGCAGCGCATTTAAGCATCTATCTAACAACCTGTTAAGTGCCCTGGACTCACTCCAGCAGAGCAACTACTTTTTGGACTCAGAGCTAAACATTAGAACTGTCCAGCTGAATCCAATGAGACATCCCTCTCATCCTTGAGGCAAAACAGTTGTAATTGCTGGGCCTAATTATTTTGTTGGATCAGTGACAGCATACTCAGCATTTTGTAAGATCAAGATTTGGCCCACAAAATTTTAGAACTCAATCCTGTAGTTTGCTTTCTTTTCCATTTTTCCAGTACCATTCTAGGAAGTGGTCCAACCTTCATGTCAGCAAATAGATATACTCATATTTTCTTCATTATGAATGTAAATGGGAGTATGAACCTTTCTAAAGCAAATTAATTTCTAAATTTTATCAAAAGTTCACAGCAAACATTGATTTTTGTAGATTTAATAAGATTTAATTTTAATTAAATCTTATTTTAAAAAAATTAATTTTAATTAAATCTACAAAAATGTCTATACAGAGGTAAAGACATTGTCATGGAGGCTCATTTTAAGTTTGAGTCTAAAAGGAAAATGCTTCAGAAGAAACAATGTTTAGTCAAAATTATTCTAATTTTCACCATATATCTTTTGCCTTACCAGACATCTTCGTAAATTGCCTGACAACACTCTAAGATTCAGGAGAAGAACAAAAGCTTTAATTCAAAGCAAATCACAGAATACTGAACAGGGAAGCACCTGGTCTTTGTGAGCTTAAAATTACATCAAAAATCCATCCATCCAAAAAAATTAGACCACTGGCAGCTGTTATGGCCAGCTGTAGCTTTGTCCATTTAAAGAAAAAAAAAAAAAAGGCTGCTACTTCTAATTAATCATTCCTTATTTCCACTTTATTTCCTCAAAACAAAGGTATCACTACAGTAACTCAGTCATGTTAGGAAACTGTAGCATAAATAATTTATAGCATGAAGTAGATATTACACCCAACTCGGGTCAATTCTGTGCTGAACATCAGTTTAACAGATAAAGATGAATTGATCGGGGTAGTAATAATCAGATAAGATACACTGTAAATGTAATTGTAAAGGTCAAAGAGATTAGGTTTAAGATTCTTTCTAACTAAGGCCTGTTCATATGTTTCTGCAGCCAAACCATAGAAAACACTTCCTGTGACTCTAGTTCTTGGAAATAATAACCTATGGAAGTTTTCCTTAAGGAAACTAAGTTAAATGACACAATTTTTGAGAGGTTTTTTTACAGTGATCTGGCAACTGCATAGTAAACATCATAGAAAATACAATACATTTTCCTTTTTAGTGATACAATAATAGTTATGGCGCTATTTTTATAGGTATATCGATATTAATTTTTACTTAGTGGCCACTTTATGACTCTATGACATAAAAATTTTTAACTAGAGTTTTTCAAGTACCTCTACTATTCCCTTATTTAAATAAAATTAAAATTTAAAATTATTTGTGCTATATTGATTATCTCATGACCAAAAGCACAATTTTTATGTGCATTTACAAAGACAGAAGTTTTTAATAGAAATAAACTGTTGCTCTTTCAATAAAGTTTATTGATCCAGTAATGCTGATCCATGCACACTGAGACAATTAAAGAAAAATGAAAAAGGAAATAATGTTCTACAGTATACGCTGAAATTTGTAACACACAGCTGAGAAACCACAGCAAATTACTGGGGAATTTACCAATCAAAGCATGAATTTCTGCTGACATTTTATAAAAATCTTCACTTTTGAAACAAAAGCAATTGGAAATTTTTTAAAATAAGCTGAAGTTAATAACATCCTTCATGCGCTGTATATGGTTCATGCATGGCTCTCTGATTAGAGATACTTTTTGCATACTACAGTATATATATTTTTGTATATTTCTATATTAATATATATTATGTCTCTATAGTTTGCAAAGTTCTAAAAGAATGCTAATATACTTCTTTCTTATAATAGCCCTCAATTGCTTTCATAATTTTCCTACTGTACAATTTCTCATATACATAATAAATTAATAATGCTGACCTTTTTTTTTTGTTTTTAATCATGCATTATGTAAAAAGAATCTCTTATTTCCATATTTTGCTTGTGGTTTACCAAAACTGAGTGATAAAAAGCTTGAAAAATTATTCAGTAAGAGTGACAAATCACCAACGAAACAAAACAAAAAGCATGCGTTTTCCATGCAAAAGTGTTTGGTAAGCTAATTCCTTTTGATTCTAATTGATAGTATTTTTATTCAAAGGTTAATTTTATAATATTAACTTTCTCTAATAGGTAATCTTTTTGAAGTTGTGAAGACCTTCTTTCCTGCAAATATCTTGTTTCATGTGTCTTACTATGCAGTAAAATTGATTAACCTTTTCTAATTACATGGAGAGCACCCACTGAATAAACTCCACTTTCTTTTCTCATTACAACTGATCAAATTACTTTTGTTGCTAAAACCCAAGAAGCTTTGTAAATTTTAGGATTATTTTAATAGGTCTGCTTTTGTAATTAGCACAGGATTAGTGTAATGGACACAATTTCAATAACAACTAACAGAACAAAAGGAAATGGCCTTATGCTGTACTAAGGGAGGTTTAGGTTGGATATTTGGAAAAATTTGTCCACTGAAACAGTCATCAAGTACTGGAACAGGCTGCCCAGAAAAGTGGTTGAGTAACCACCCCTGGAGGTATCTAAAAGACATGTGGATCTGGTGAGTTGGGAGATGGTCTAGCGGTGGATTTGCTTGTATGCCAGGTTAACAGTTGGACTGATATTAAAGGTCTTTCTCAACCAAAATGATTCTATGATTCTGTCTTGTCACACCATGAGACTTTGGACAAAATTGGAAACGGGACCAGAATAGAACAGTGCTCGGGTCTCCTCGGGCTTGGCTAGCCAGTGTTTGTCTTGATACCATGTCTGGCAGAGGCAAGAAAAGCAAGGAGCTTGTGGAGGGAGGTGCTAAGTACCATTTTAAGAAGTTTCTGATAATACCCTGGACATTATAAAGCTAGATATCCACTACTTGTGAGAGTTCGAAGTATATTTCAGGACATGTGTGGAGCACAAAAAATGGTCCAGGAAAATGTTAACAGAGATGCTATCACCTAACCTGGACTCGTACTAAGACTATGACTGCCAACAAGCTGAGCTATGATGTGAAGCTCCAAAGCCTCATACTATACAGCTCTGGCAGCTAAGTCTTGCTTTCAACAAAAGCGGGTTGTTTTGTTAGACTGAAATTTTAAGCTCTGCTTTTATTCCTGTTCCCTTGGAAGGAGGTTAGCAATTCACACTGGAGCCCATCATTTATCCATCCACTAAACAGCTCTATAGAGTGCTGAGTCAGAGCATTTCCTTCTCTTTTCCTGAACTGTTCAGAACCTTAAAGCTTATGGAAGAGATAAGACCACCCTCATCTAAAAGGTCAAAACAGATAGCTTGACATGTTTTAGAAATAACAGGGGTTTTGTTTGTTTTGGTTTGGTTTTTTCAGGAGGCAAGAAATGTGGGCTGGAAGTTCTTGGCTCTTGTGACTGACAAACTTGTTCATAATGTCAAAAGTGTGTACTCAATAGTATAAACTTCGGCTGGTTTAAAATTATATCCCTAGGATATCAGACAAGGACAAAGTTATCACCTTTCAGTCTAACCCAAGCTTCCTTGGGCTATTGTATTTGTCTCCCTACGGTAAGCAGAATTAGTCCAGGACCCAGAGATGCATAGAATTTCTGAGCAGAGTCTTCAATGCAGCTGCAGAAGGGACATCCAGAACTGTAACAGGGTTTTTCAGAGGAAGTCAGTGTGACCAGAAACAGCCACGGCACATCAGCTGCCCTAATCTTTATCAGGAGAGCTTGTGTTTTGTTTAGTGTCATGGTTTGAGCATGGCTGATAACAACAGACCATGCAGCCGCTCGCTCCCTCCATTCACCAGTTACAAGATGATGAGAATGAAATCCACCTAGAACTTTGTGTGTAAAGACAAGGGCTATGAAGTTTTCACTCACCAATTACACACGTGGGCAAAACAGACCGAACTTTGGCAAAAATCAATCTAGCATTAATTAAATAAAAACAGGGCAAAGAGAACACTGAAATCAGAACTGAAATACTTTTTCCCCACTCCTCCTTTCTTCCCAAGCCCAGAGCACTTTGTTCTCGGTCTCTCTACCTCCCCCCCCCAGTGGCACAGGTGACAGGGAGTGGGGTTTACAGTCTGGACGTCACAGGTTGTTCTCTGCCACTCCTTCCTCTTCAGGGAGGATTCCTCACAGTCTTTCCCTATCCCAACATGGGGTTCCTCTCCAGGGAGAAAGTCCTTCATGAACCCCTCCAACGTGAGTCCCTCCCGCCAGGCACAGTCCCTCAGGAGCAAACTGCTCCAGTGCAGACATCCCACAGAGCCACGGGCTGCTTGGGGAACAGTCCCCTCCATGGCTGCAGCTCCACAGAATCTGCTCTGGGATCTTCCACAGGCTGCTGGTCCACAGCTGCTCCACCAGGATTCCTCATGGGCAGCAGCTCCACAACACCTGCTCTGCCATGGTCCTTCAGGATCTGCTTCACCATGATTCTACATAGGTGCAAGGAGCAGGCTGCCATGTCACCATGGGATTAGAGAAAAATCTCTTCAGGCACCTTCTCTCTCTCTTTCCTCAGCAGCCTTGGTTTCTCTGCTCCAGCATTGCTCTTCTGTGGTGTTGTTCTCTCCTCTGGAGCTGTTCTCTCTTCTGATGTTGTTCTTTCTCTCCAAATGTGTAGAATCCCAAAAAGAATGTTTGTCTCAAAACAGCAACTCTGACAAAATGGACATTGTGCACAGGTAGAGGCCTCATTCAATAGCCATCTGGACTCTCTTCTCTCAGGGAGAGACCCTCATTTGGGTAACCACCCTGATAAACAGGGCCCTAT
Organism: Florisuga fusca; assembly: GCA_038090715.1. Classification (NCBI taxonomy): domain Eukaryota; kingdom Metazoa; phylum Chordata; class Aves; order Apodiformes; family Trochilidae; genus Florisuga; species Florisuga fusca. The sequence continues at coordinate 3,880,841 of JAAWXA010000046.1, read as the reverse complement.
TCTCACAAGAGCAGCCCCTCCTTTGGTGCCCATCCCGATAAGCTGAACACTGTCCTTGCAAGGGGAGCTGTTTGATGGCCACCCTGACAGGCAGGTCACTGTCCTTATTCCATGAGGGACAGGGGCAGCCAAGCTGCACCCTGCGGAGGCAGAGTGACATCTTGTGTGTGCCCCGAGTAAAACCACTGAGGAGGGCACATGAGCAGAAATAAGGGTTATTGCCCATTCATCCCATCTGGAGGGCCCCAAGTGAACACCTGGCTGTGCAATATATGCCAAAGCCCCCTCAAAACAGGTGGGGTCAGGCAGCATAAAAGAGGCACACTTGAAATGCTGCATGCACGCCCACCATCCAAGGACCACAACTTCCTACCAAGATCGTTGCTGGATCTGAGGGTGGTGGTATCTTTCCTATCTCTTCTTTATCTCTCTGTGTCTCTGTTTCTAACCTTATCTCAGCACATGAGCTTCTAACTTTAAGCTTTACTACCCATTGCCTTGCTAATTTTTAGTTGTAACCTGTTGTTTTGACGATTTCCTTGAGTTTTGCTAAATTTTAATCCATTGCTTTGAAAGTACCATCATTTATAATTCTGCTAGTTGTAATCTCACGTGCTTTATAATCTTACTCACTTTTAAGTAAAGTTGTTTCTTTGTACAAACTTCCTGGGTAATAATCTTGCTCCTAGAGTACCACTCACAGAATTCCCAAACTTAATCATGCTGAATGGCTTGTTAAAAGAGATTAATTAGAGGTGGAGGATTGGGCCCAGCTCAACCAAGGCTCCTCTCTGAAGGAGTTTAGAAAGCAGTGGGTCCAAGATGAATCTCCCTGAGTTTAGAGAGTGGCTGAGATTGGTTCCTCCACTCTGGGGAGCTCTACCTCTACCATTACATTACAGATGTAATACTGTACCCACTCTGGGGGATGTGATATTTGGTTTGGCCCCCACATCTGTCTTGCAAAAACAATAGCATTTCCTATTTTACAGATAGGATTCTGGGTTTTTTTGTTTTGGTTTGGTTTTTTGTTTTGGGTTTTTTTGGGTTTTTTTTTCAGTGATAGTACATTTTAAAATAAAATTCTTCAATTGTAGGCCTAAAATCAAGTGTAAAATCATAAATCCAGAACTGAGAGATTCAGTATGACAAAAATGTGTTGATGTGACAGACCTGGACTCAGTATTCAGGAAAAAAAAAAAAAAAAAAAGTAAAATTAGTGGTTTAACTAAGGAAGCTGGATTTCTTCAAGGCAATTTATATGTAGATTTTTTTGGAATGTTTCTAGAGGGTAATTATTAACTATCATTTACATAGGAGTTATAGTTACTGAATTCAACTTTTAAAAGTGTCTTTGTTTATTATATATTATGATAGCTGATTAGCAACATAACTTCTGTTATGGAATCATACCAGGTCCATAATCATATCAATGATTGATTATAATCAATGATATTGATATAACCTATATCATGATTATAACATCATGAATGTACTCTCAAAAACAGAAAATAAAAATTAAACCAGAAGGTCAGTTTTTCAATGTGCTCTGTTTATTATGTGATTTTTTCCCCCCATGTTTCCTTCTCCTTTTGTTCACATCAGTCTTTCTTCACCATCGCCACTCCACTGTTTTGTTTTGTTTTGTTTTCTTTAATTTCTCATTGTTTCTCTGGTTCTCATTGCCTCAGCTCAGTTAAATAGTAGCCTCCCCATGACTGCTTCATGTGCTGCTGTTCTCCTAAAATGCAGGCAATTAACTCACGAAGCCTGCAAACTTTCCTCTTCCTGTATGATCTGGACATTTCCTTTACTGCTCATGTTTCATCTCTATTGACACTGTGGGATGTTTGGGGAATTTTATTACTCACTGTTACTTTATTAAATTTAGAGAGTGTGAAGCACTTTTTTGTGCTTTTTTGACCCATTTTTGGCTTAATTATGAAAAGCCCTATTATGAAAACTATAAAACTATAGAAAAAAACACCTAGGTTTTTGTATTAGTTAAAACATCACATAGCTAAGCAATTATGAATAAATGAGAGTATTGCAAGTTTCAAAATCCTGTAAGGAATTAAATCCAATTTCAGGTGTTAGAGTGCCAACTATTTCAGGCGCTAGTGGAAAATTAGAATTTAAAAAATTACTTTAATGAGGTTATTTTTACAGAATCATAGAATAGTCGTGGTTGGAAAAGACCTCTGAGCCTCTGAGATCACTGAGTCCAACCATACACAAACAAACCAAAACAAACAAAAAATCCACAAAAAAATCACCAAAACCCAACCCTAACCACACACAACCACCATATACACTCTACCATATGACACCCACAATAAAAAATCCCATAACCCCTACAATAACCTCCACTGGGGCATGCCCTGAAGTGCTACCTCTACACGTTTCTTAAATATCTCCAGGGACTGTGACTCAACGACCTCCCAGGGCAGGATGCTCTAGTGCCTGACCACTCTCTCAGTAAAGAAATTCTTACCCATATCTAATCTAAACTTCCCCTGCTGCAACTTCAGTCAATTTCCTCCGGTCCTGTCATTATTCACTTGTGAGAAGAGGCCAACACCCACCTCCCTGCAACCTCCTGTCAGGTAGTTGTAGAAAGTTTACCATCCGCCTTCCCTTCTCCAAACTGAACATGCCCAGTTCCCTCAGCTGATCCTTGTATGACTTGTTCTCTAGATCTCTTACCAGCTTGGTAGCTCTCCTCTGGACATGTTCCAGCACCTCAGTGTCTTTGTAGTGAGTGGCCCAGAACTGAACACAGTATTTAAAATGTGGCCTCCTCAGTGCCAAGTACAGGGGCATGATGACTTCCCTACTCCTGCTGGCCATGCTATTCCTGACACAAGCCAGGACGCTGTTGGACTTCTTGGCCACCTGGGCACACTGCTGCCTCATGCTGAGCCACCTTTCCACCAGCAGGCCCAGGTCTTTTTCTGCTGGGCAGCTTTCCAGCCACTCTTCCCCAAGCCTGTAGCACTGCCTGGGGTTGTTGTGATCGAAATGCAGGACCTGTCACTTGGCCTTATTGAACCTCATACAGTTGGCCTTGGCCCACTGATCCAACCTGTCCAGGTCACTCTGCAGAGCCTTCCTACCCTCAAGCAGATCAGCACTCCCACCCAACTTGGCGCCGTATGCAAACTTCTGAGGGTGCACTCAACCCCTTTGTCCAGATCATTGATAAAGATATTAAACAAGACTGCTCCCAAAACTGATCCCTAGAGGACACTGTTGGTGACCAGCTGCCAACAGTTTTGACTCCATTAATCAGAACTCTCTGAGCACAGCCATCCAGCCAGTTTTTTATCCAGTGAAGAGTGCACTTGTCTATGCCATGATTCGCCAGCTTCTTCAGGAGAATGCTGTGGGAGACAAAGGCCACACCAAAATATAGGTAGGCAACATTTAGCATTTGTAGCAAATCCCTGCAAATTCTGCTCATTAGACTGCTTCAACAAGACAAGGATTTGGGCCAAGCCATCCATTTAAACCATAGGCAGAACCAGTGATACTGCAGCCTGAGAAGGGAGCCTTGTCTGGCTATATGCTGTATGATTTTCCAGCTTCTCCAGGAGAATGCTGTCCATTGACAGCACCCACAGCCTTCCCCTTATCCAGAAGATGGGTCACATGGTCATAGAAAGAGATCAGGTTGGTTATCGTTGTGTTACACTGTAGATATTTTATGTTTTTTCCTCAGCTACTCATAAAAATCTACAAGACTGTGTGCAATAGTTCATTATATAGTAAGTTCAAATGTAACCAAGTTCACTGATTTTCTGAATCATCTTCTAGCATAAAAATGTGTTCAGCAGCTAAAGAGGCTAGACAAATGTCAACTTGTCTTAATATTTTACGTAGAATAATACACAATATATGAAAAAGAACCTTCTAATGAAAAATAATTTATCCTGAAACGTAATTAAGGAAGCATTGTGCTTCACAATGAATAAAATACCAAATATTTGGATAAATCCCCTGTGTGCTAAACAGTAGAGACAACTGAATAAAAATAAATTGTAATATTTGACTAAAAATTTGTGAAAATTGTGTAAAAATGCAGTGTCTGTTAATAATGAAAATTCTATTTTAATAGAACATTTAGCAAAAATAGTCAATTACTAGAAAGAGTAACATCTACTGTTTAACATTTAAAGTTGAGGCCCTTGACAGATTCAGAGGCAGTACTTTTTATAATATTTAACACTCAAAAACCTTTTAGCAGCTGAAAAAGAAATGACAGAAAATTTAGAATATACAGCTGCTCATTAGCTGACTCCTTTCACGGCATTTTATTTTTAAAACAGTTCAGTCACTGAGAAGTAGTTTAGAAAGTATCTTCAAAGACTAAACCACAAGAAAAGCATGGCAGGTCGTGAATAATACCCTCAAAAATAATCCTGTCAAGTTACAGCTTATGTAAGACACTATGCATCCCCTATTTCTTCAGACCTACATCTTTGCCTGAAAGCACATATTCCTGATGGGAATCACTGTAGTGTTCCTTTGTTCCTTGTCTTACCATAGAGTCATTGCTCAGTGTCCCCTTCTCATTGCTGACCCTTCATCCTCCCCTGCCCCACCACCATTCAGTATTTCAAGGAGTACTTGCAGGCTTCAGGCAGTATCGTCTTGAGAAAAATGGCTGCTTAAATGATGTTTTCTTTTAACTCAGATGAGATATTAATGGAGAAGGTCAAAGGTAATATTCCAATGAGTAACTGCAATTTACTCAACAAATTTCAGATATCTAAGCCTGGAGTACATTTTCGGAGGAAATCTTTCAGGATTTCTAATTTTGAGATAACTATATTCAGATTATATGATTATATTTTTCAAAAATTATATTTAAATTTTTAATCTGTTTCACATAAGAGCAAGCCAATCTTTTAAAATCTTTTATTGAGTAAACTCTAGAAGAAGTGAATGTTAGCTTTTTAGTCTACATAGGTAGCAGGGCTACTGTATAAATGAAGATTCAAGTACCTTCTCTGACATTCTAATAACAAAGAGAAACACTGTCTTGGATCTGGAAAGTCCTAAATCTGTTTGTACTTCATAAATAAAATATATTTCTGTGAATTTTGTTTACAGGAAGTAAATTAATTTCCCACTAATCTGAGCAGCCATTTTTTACAGCTGTAGATCTGCTTAAGCTACAAGAAGGGAATTTATTTACTAGTGCTATTCCACAGGTCTGATCCTTTCTTAGGAGACCTGGAGCTACAAATCCATGAAAATACTCACAGCTCCTTTTAGACTAATATTAATAAAAATAAACTGAATAAAGTTGTATCTTGGTTAAATTGCTTATAATTGAATAGAGTGTTTTGAGTGTGAGATCATTAACAGCAGGATATATGATGAAGCAATTAAATCTACTAGCCACACCTTAGCTTGATTTTTAAATTTTCCTTTTTAGCAAACAGAGCCCTTCCTGAGTCCAATGTAGCAGGTTTCTTTTTTGTTGTGGGTTCAGCTTGTGGGTTGGTTTTTTTTGTTTGGTTGGTTGTTTTGTTTTCTCTAGCTAAGCTTGTTTAATGGTTTAGATCATATTCACCTCTTTGAGGCTATGTAGCATTTGTAGCACTTCCTGAAAATTCTGTTCATTAGACTGCTTCAACAAGACAGGATCTGGGCCAAAACCATCATTATTAACCCTAGGCAGAAACAGTGATACTGCAGCCTGAGAAGGGCACCTTGTCTGGCTATAGAAGCTCAACTTAAGTACCTCAAACCATATGTTGAGAGTCTTTCAGAAATCTAATGACCTTTTAATTCTGTCCTAGTAACAGGAAAATAATTTTCCAAGCAGGAAATTATATACTTCTCTAGATGTAACTACATAAAATATGGACACAAGCTTACTTCAGCATGAGCTTCCCTAATGTTTCCAGGTTTGAAAGATTGTCTGCATAGTTTTTTTCAGTAATGGGAGTGAAATTTTCAATTGAAAATTGTTAATGTTCTCTATTACATTAAATTGTTCCATTATCCTCTGCTTGATTTTGACTCATTTGTTAATGTGTTCCCAACTGAATACATTGGGAGTAGCACAAGTCAGTGATGTTTTGAAGGGTGAGTGAACTCGAAAATATGAATGTGGGTCAAAGTATTCAAGGTCACCTCAATGTCAAGGAACAATCCCAAAGGTATTTATTGTACTGAAATATATTTAGCCTACACAGGGAACCATGTTTATTTTAATTACTGTATAAAATATTAAAACGTTTTTGGTGCTTACTCTCAATTTTAATGTTTCCAACATTATTGCATTTTGAGCTCAGATTCTGCACTCCACTATGCTATACCCTTTTTTACTTAAAGAACAGGTGTTAGATGTAGCAAATGCAATGTTTTATCGATGTATCAAAAAAATCTTGGCAGGAACGTTATTTTCCCTTAAATCATGACACACTGCTGCACGCACCTTGTCTTCATATCTTCTACTGGCTCTACAGAGCTATCTCTACCAGTCACATCATTTGGGAAATCTTTGTATAAATGAAACATATATTTATTAAGTACTCTCTTAACTTACATGCATAATTTGAAAGAAGAACTCTAATATCCCCTCTCTCCCTCATCCCTCCACCACCTAAGGAAGATGGTGGAATATGGGATATTATGATAAAGTATTTTTACAATACATAATATGTCCCATTATATCTGGCAAATGGAAATTTCAGTCTGGTTTCACCTTATCAAAATCTGTATTTTTTTGACAGACCAATGTGGAGAAGCATTCATGATTCCTTCATTAGCTCCTGCATGCTGTTAATTAGCTTTTTGATATTAATCTAATAATCTGCCTGATAGTGAATCTGTTTGAGGTTAAATTTTATCTGATATGCTGAACTATTAATTACTGCTTTCCCACTAATTTGAATTTCAGGTTTTTGTTGCCATGATAACACTGTAACTTACTATAACTTTATTCTAAAGGCCTAATTTTGATCATTAGTCCTGATTCCTCTTCTCCCCTTCTCATCCAAAAAGTATTTCAGCATATTTCCAAGTCAATTGAATATTATGCTACCAACATTTGTCTATACTATTTTTCTTGGGTGACAATATGTAAGAAAACCAATTATTACTAGACAGAAGTTTTAGTGTAAAATTCTTAAACTAAAATAATAGAAACAAATACCTTATTAGCACATTACTATTCACTTAGAATCTAATCTTAATTTATTTAAATTAATGGTAAGATCCAGTTTACTTTAGTAAAAGCAAGATAAGGACCTTATGAGTTCAACACTGATTTTTTTTCCAAATAATTCAAAACAGCATGTGTGTGTTCTCTTCACATGCAACCTGAAAAAAATTTATTAAACCCAGGTAAACTATTTCAGATCTTCTTCTTTTTGAAGCTAACTGCTTTGCCATAAAGTAGAAACTAAAATGCACATTGCAAACTATTTTCAAGAACATTACATAGAATTTAAATATTGTGAAATGTTATTAATGAAATGTTTGTAATTCAATTAGAACTGTCTCATTTATCAGGAGTATTTCATATAATACTGAACATTAGGCTCATTTATGCAGCAGTGATATTAATGCTGGGGGTACTTGGATGTTTAGATCATGAACACAGGTTTATAGTAAGCCTCAACCAACACACAGTTTCTCTTCTGAGAAGGAGGATAAAGATCTCAAAATTTATTGCATGCTGTCAGTTTTTCTGGACTGCTTCAGAAAAGCAGCTGTGAGAACTTTTTGAAGATACACACGTAAGTGCATCATTTCCTTTTTGTGCCTGGTAATATGTCTTAGATCTTTCCTCACATTTCATTTTCTGAGGTCATTGGTGATGCATGTATTTTGGGGAACATGTTTTGACTTCAGCAAGTGCTTTAGCAATAGTTTGCAGGCATGAAACTGCAGGTTTCCTGGATCAACCTCTAAGTCTGATGAATGATGATGAGATAATGTTTGTCATCAGAGACTTGATGAGTCTGTTTGTGGAATACAGTTTTAAAATTAGGTAATGTTTTGTGTTTTTAAGCTCTCTTTGGAACAAAGGAGAAAAGAGTTGTCAACAAACTTGAGGTTGAAATAGGCAAAGAGGAGCAGCAGATTCCTGGAAATAGGAAGCTTGCTTCATTTATAAGGTTGGATGAGGTAAATATGAGGGTTTCCCCAATAAATTCCTTTATATAGCTTTGATTCACATGACTTTCGTACAAACAAGAAAAGACTGTGGAGCAGTACTGAGTTGAAGTGGTATAGAGGCACACCAGACTGAGCCACTTGTTCTTTAGACTAAAGAACATTCTTCTTTTCTTTTTAAAAAATACTATGTAATATATAGGCTTAGGAAATGGTATTAGGTAACTCAGGCTTCACTTTCATGGAAACTTGTGTCCGAGTGAAACCAGCAGGTGAAAAGCCATTTGAAAATGAATTGCTGAGGTGCTGTAAGAACAGGCATTGTCAAAAATATTAGTAAAGTGAAGATAGCTGCCGGAAATGCCTACTGGAGATACTTGAAAACTGCTGGATACTTGCCTGCCCTTGTCCAAGATCTTTTCACATGTAGAAACATCAGAAAACATAGAGGCAATGCATATGGTGGTTTTGTGACATTAGGAAGATGGCTACCAGGTGAAGTAACACTTGAGTGAATGCTTGACAAGCCTAAACATTTAGAGGAATATTTGTATAGCATGGAACAAAAATATTCCAAATACTTATCATCTGATGAAAGGATAGAAAGAGGCAAACTATTAAAAGTGTAGTTAAGTAGCCTTCTATTTCCAAAAATGGTGGCACTGCTGTAAAACATGACTGTAGGTGCAAGCAAAAACTTCAAAGCAAGTTTAGGTCTTGTAGTAATGAAAACACTACCTCAGCCACCAGTGGCCTTTGTGAATATTGGTTTGGCAAGTAAAATAACAGAGAAGCTTGGATGAACACAGTATTTATTACTTGCTACCAGTTTACTATTGATGGCATTCCATAGTCATACAAATTCCTGGATACTTTACAAAAGTTTTAAAGGTAAATGAGTTAACATTTCTTATAGAGAAATTATTCATTAAAAACTTGTCCTGGTTTAGGGCTAACTGGTACCTGGCCTCTGCTCACTCACCCCCTATGTGTGATAGGGAGGAGAAAATCCATCCAAAGGCTGAGGCTAGGATAGGGAGGTTTGCATTCCTGAGTTATAGTAACGGATAAAACCAGACAGACACAACTGGGGAAGGGAAAACTGATTTAATCTTCAAGAAAACATACCCAGATCTTAATACCCCCACCACCCACCCCTCCCTTCTTCCCGGACCCAGATCCCTTCACTGCTGACTCCGCCTCAGGGCACCGGGGAGGGGCAGTGCGGCCTTAGGGTCAGGTCCCCACACGGTGTTTCTGCCGCTTTTCCTCCAGAGTAGGAGGAGGAGTCCTCACCCTCTTTCCCCTCTCTAACACGGTGCCATCTCTCACGGGAGAGACTCCTTCATGAACCATGAGTCCCTCCCGTGAGGTGCAGTCCCTGAGGCACAGACTGCTCCATCCTGGGCTGCCCACAGAGTCACGGCTGCTCTGGGAACAGTCACCTCCCCTGGCACGGGGTCCTCCATGGCTGCAGATCCACATCTGCCCCTCTCTGCAATCCTGCACAGGTGCAGCTTCATGTCTGCCCACCTGGGACACTTCAGTGGCTACAAATCTACATTTATCCCACCATGGTTCTTCAAAGACTGCTCCCCCTTACTTCTTAAGGGACTGCTCCACCTTGCTCCTCCATAGGCTGCAGAGGGACAGCTGCCATCTCACCATGGGCTGTGCAGAAATCTCTGCTCAGGCACCTCTCCCCCTCCTTCACTGACTTCCGTGTCTTTTCTCTGGCATTGCTCTCACCTCCTCCTCTCCTGTGCTCTGCAGGTCTCTTTTATATATATATATATATTTTTATTTTTTTTTTAAATTTTTTTTTCCAGTTTCGTTTCCTTTTCTTGCATATTTTACAGAGGCACATCCAGCTTCCCAGGTCTGCTCGGGAAGACCTTGAGCAGAGGCGGGGCCAGGATTAGAAGCAGGGGAGCTTCCAGCAGCTTCTTACAGGAGGCACTCCTGTGGCCCCCCTGCTTCCAAAACACCACTGCAGTAATCCAGGCACAACTGAAAGGATTTAGTCTTACCGATTGTAACAGTAAAAATATGCAGAAAACATTAAAAAAAAGATACATCTATTCATATATTTATCTACCTGTTTTCTGATACTGATGTCAAAATCTCCTGAATCAATTTGAATTCTTTGTAGTAAATGGAAGCTAGAAGTTGAAATCCATCACTGTGTCATGAATGTAATGCTTGCCTGATGCTGAAAATTTGAGGGTTTTCAAAAGTCCAATGCTTTTTTAAACCATTTTTATTACCTCACTGGGGCAATAATTTTTATGTGAGGGCTTCAAAATTCAGATTAAAAAGTGCCTTTTCAACTTTATATAAAAATATTTCAAAAAGAAGCTGAAGGAAAAGAATTTTCCTAGTTTAAATTGTAATGAAGATATTTGTTAAGTGTTGGGAAAAAATATTAGTTATACTCCTGAGGAGCCTTGAGCTACCATGTATGCGTTTATCTACTCTCTTTGGACTAGACAACATATAAGCAGCTATTTTTATTAGGCTAGGAATACTTTGACTGTTTTATGCTTATGTTCATTAGAATTATTAAAAAATTTAAAAATGTGTTTTGATCTCTGCTATTTACTCTTTTTGCTCTTGATGGTAGCACCAAGTTGCATGTGTATGTCAAATCTAGTGTTTGACAAACTTGGATTCGGAAAACAACTTTAAATTTAAAATTACAAGTTCCCAGTATCAATAGGGCTTTCAAAAATATTTTCAGGGTGGGAATTGACCTGCGGCAGTAGTTGAACTATGCCACAATCTGGCTGATCTTTGTTTGCATAGTTCAATTTAAACTTTTGCTACTAGTGCAGGCCCGTTGGGATTATAGCAATTTTGGAAGCTTTATAGGTGACTCCTTTCCATTATTTGGAAAGATCCGTTCAGTTGAATAAGAATGGATGTGTGAAAGGTGATGGATGTTGTTTACCTGAACTTTAGGGAAACCTTCAACACTATTTTTTCCACAGCATTCTCCAGAGAATGCTTATCCAGAAAGGCTTCTTATGGATTAGATGGGTATACTCTATGCATCCATACAGGGTATGTACAGGTATGTACAGGTATGGCCAGAAGTTGCACCAGATTTAGGCTAGATATTAGGAAGAATGTCTTTACTGAAAGACTAGTTAGGCACAGGAATTGGTTGCCCATGGAGGTGGTGGTCACCATCCCTGAAGGTATTAAAAAAACTTGTAGGTGCGGGATTTCAACACATGCTCTAGCGGACATGTTTTTTTCTGGGTTTGTATTTGGACTTGTTGATCTTAGAGGACTTCTCCAACTGTGAAAGTTCTGTTTAATATCTTTGCCAATGATCTGCACAAGGGGATAGAGTACAGTAAAGCTGTAGGCCTTAAGAAGCTGAGAAGGGAGAGTTGATCTGCTTGAGGGTAAAAGGCTGTACAGAGGGACCCGGGCAGGCTGTATCTGTGGGATGAGAACAGTTGAATGAGTTTTAAGAAGTCAAGCTGCCAGCTCCTGCAATTCAGCCACAACAGCCCCATGTAAGTCTACAGGCTTGGGGAAGAGTGGCTGGGAAGGTGTTCAGCAGAAAGGACCTGGGGGTGTTGTTTGACAGCCAGCTGAGTATTTCCTGGGTGGCCAACAAGTCCAACAGCATCCTGGCCTGTGTCAGAAACAGTGTGGCCATCAGGACAAGGTAAGTGATCATCCTCCTGTAGTCAGCACTGGTGAGGCCTCACCTCAAATACTGTGTTTGGTTTTAGGCTCCCCCACTACAAGAAAGACATTAAGGTGTCACATCAAGTCCAGAGAAAGACAATGAAGCTGTGAAGGGTCTAGAGCACAAGTCTTACAAGGAGTGGTTGAGGGAATTGGGGATGTTTACCCTGGAATTTGAGGGGAGACCTTATGGCTCTAAGTCTTAGACCTTTATAGCTATCTGAAAGGAGGTCATAGTAACATAAGTGTCGATCTCTTCTCCCAAGTGGCAAGCAATAGAACAAGAGGAAGTGACCTCACATTGTGCCAGGGGAGGGACAGATTGGGTATAAGAAGAAGCTTCTTAACTGAAAGTGTTACCAACGCTGGAATAGGCTGCCCAGGGAGGTGTTTGTATAATTATCCCTGTAAGTGTTTAGAACTAGACATGTAGATGTGGTGCTTACAGACATAGTTTAGCACTAGACTCAGTAGTTAGGTTAATGGTTGGACTTGATGATCTTAAAGGTCTTTTATAACCAGAACTATTCTGTGTGATTCTGTATGTTTTTTTCAAATAACATAACTAACGCTCGACAAGAAATCTAGGGGACAAAACAAAGCAATATGTAAAAAATAACCCTTTTTGACTTACAGAAGTCATGATTCTCATCAGATCTACAGTAACAATTTCTTATCAGTGATTTCTACTTGACACCAAAGTCATTAAATTAGATGGGAAACGGTTCCAAATGTTAACTTGCTATCAGACTTGATCTACAAGTCAGTTCATAAAGGTAGCTTTATCTCCAAATTGTGGACACAACATGCCTGTGCCTTATTTACCTCTTTAGGCACAGAAGAAACAAAAAAAAAGGGGGTTATCTAAGTATTCTGACCATTTTTTTTTTTTCCAGATCTTGCAATGAGTTTGACAACAATGTGAAAAGTTCAAAGGCGATTGACTCTCTGTCCCAGTTTGCAGGGTTTGGTGGCAGGGTTCTAGAAACAAATATAAAGCTGCCCAGGAAAGAAAATACCTCTGGGACAGGGAACTGTTGAAAATATCACAATTTCTTACTATTTACAGATCCACATCACAGATAACTGACGACAACAAGGGATGATTTGAATTGATTGTTTGTGCTGGGCTTTTGCTTTATGATTCTTCATAAAGAAGAATCATAATTTTGCTTTATGAATCTTCATAACCTAGATAGTGTTTTGGTTTTGACTTTAGGCCCTTTGTATATTGAATATATTTTAGGCCATCAACACAATAATTTTCTAACATGACTGCTGCTAACTAACTTTAAAATCTTACTGACATCACTCAATGGTATATGTTAATGAAGTTATCATCATCTTCCTTCCGATAGTGTTTCTAAATAACATTGGATATGATTTGATATTGATATGATAATTTTGCTAAACTGAAAGCACTGAAGTAATGTTTTTCAACAAGTTGTTTTACTCAATTACAAGGCTCTGAGTCTTTATAGCTTTTCCAAAGTACTTTATTTCACTTCCTTCACTCTTTTCTAAAATTCAGACAGAAACAGTTTGTGCTAAGGTTACTTTCAATTATAATGGTGCTTACAAAACTAAAACTTTTGGACAATGTCTGATACTCACTTTGCTATATAGTATTGATAAAACAAACAAAGTGTAGTCACTTCCCAGTTACTCTCGGGCAGGACCATAGGTGAGCAGATCATGATAAGCTGACTTGTAAAACCAGTATTAGGAATAGAGTCAATGTCAGCTTCAAGAGAAAAGGAGAGGTCATCTCATTATAAGTAGTGTAAAAGGGAGTGCAGAGTTAATATGATCATTTTTGCATATCTGTAAAGTTCTTGGAGGTTAAACAAAAGGTTAGATTATATATGACATTCCCATCAACTAGTTATTGTTCTGTTAAAAAACTGCTGCAATGGTCATAGTGCTGGAGATTGAGCAAGTTTCTACTTGAGCTAAGACAAGCTAGATCACTCACAGAAGACAAATCACATAATTTCTAGGGTTACTTTTAACTCATATTTCATCTTACTTGAGAATTATTAGTCTTAAGAGAAATTAATGCAATCAATAAAAGTTGAAAAATCTAAGTATGTAATGATGTAACTATTTTTTCCTTTTGAGATGAAGACTGAAGCCAAGAGCACATTAAAAAAAAAAAAAAAAAGCCATCAGAGGAGTCAAAAGTGACAAAACTAAACCCACTGGCTGTTTTTGGAAAATGATTGAGATTACTGCTTGTTTCTATCTCTTAATTCCTAGTTAGAGAATCAAATCAGAAAATTTTTATTTCCCTACTGGTGCATTTGACTTAAATTGTATTTTCTTATGGGTAATTTATTATATTTTTGCATCATTGTAGCACCTCAAAAGTCCTGTCAGAAAATTGCCTTTTCCCCTTCACAAAGTGTTCTGATGGTCTTGTTCTAAACTAGCTTCAGATATTAATTAAATCTTTTGCATGTATACTGCCTGCAAGCACTTGTACCCACAAAAGTTCTGTATGGGAAACTATGTACAATTATAATATGTAAATTTAATTTAGGGATAAATGTCTAAAAGTGTTAAGGAACAACATTAACTGGATGTTATAAATAAAAGGTTATCTCAGTATTCTCTTTCACTGTTGATCTTGCCCATCTGCTTCATTTCAGAAAGGTAACAGATTAACATTTTAATTTTTGTTTGCTGTATATGCTCAAGGTGTTTCTGGTTTAAACTGTTTTCTTCGTAATAAGACAGGCAGAGGCAAACTTAACAATTACAAATTTGTGCCTGGCATTGAATTTTCCCGAGAGAAATCTACTACTTTAAAACAAATGTTCTTTTTTTTTTTTAATTTTATTTTGCATCAAAACATACTGTTGAAAACCTTAACTGTAAAACAGAAAAAAAAAAAAATTAAAAATCAGCTTTTGGAAGTGGGAAAATTTGTAAGTAAGTACCACATAATTTGTTCTGACCCACTGCAATTTTAAGTAGCAGAGTAGCTAAATAAGACACGTAAAATAGCACTGAAAGTTTTATTGATATTCACTTTTCCAATTTTTAAAATAATAATTGCTCCTTCCAGGGTGAGACATGCCCTTGACCCAGTACTTGTGAGCTGCAGTACCAAAAAACCAAAACAAATCATGTAGCAATAAAACCTGTAAACAAATCTGACAGAAGATAAGATAGTCTTTTAGGGCTAATCAGCATTTTTCAGCTACACTTCCATGTGGAAATATTTCTTTTCTAAATTAAGTTAAAAATATGTCAGGGAATTTAAAATGGAAGAGCTTAATACCATGATGACTTCAGGTTTCTTTTCAGGTTTTTTGACTTCAGGTTTTGAATTACATGTCAGGTCCATTTCTGTATTAAGTTTCATAGGAAATAAAAGTTAAGATTTGAACAAAAACATTTCAGCTATACTTGCAACAGGACAAAGGTCTTATGACTTTTCATATATTTAAAGGACTTTTGAGGAGTGATTTATAACAGAAATTCTTCAATACTCTTATATGAGATAGAATGGGTGCTACTCTGAGTCCCTTATAGAGTCAGTTTCTCTTTATAATTCTTGCTATCACAGACTACATTTTCATTAAGACTATGATCATTTGAAAATTGCAACACTATCACCACATGGACTCTGCCCAAAGTATATGTAGGAAATTAAAGGAATAGTATAATTCAAAAGATTCATTTTCGTATTTTGTAGTCTGTTTTACTTGTTGATTTTTAGCATGTACTGTAAAATATGTGCTAGTTGATTTCTCTGAAGTAATGCGAATGGACATGAAGGTTTGGGCCGGAGTTTCTCAGCGAATCTGCCAAGGTATTTCCCATTTAATGTACCTCTTAAACCACATCTGGGAACTTCTAAAATTAAGAAAGATGGGTTTTTATTATCCTAGAAACTAGACTACTGAAATTCTTGTAAATGAGAAGGCCAAGGTACTACTAGAAAACAAAACTTTTCCCTGCCTCATGGTTGGATTTATGCTACTTGTAAAGCTCTATCCTGGCGATAAAATAATTGCTAGCCCGCTTCTGAAATATAAATGCTTTAGGGATACCGTGAACCTAATGTCTAGAGGCTGCAATCTGCTTCAGATACCCTCTAGAAGTTCTTGTTTTCATCACTTGACAAAAAAAGAGACCTTAAGATTAAGAGCTTGTGCATAGATCTGATAGTTAAACTGTGATTCAGTTCAGATATTTGAATGAATTTTGTTCAGGAAGACAAGACTAAATTAGCAGCTGCATGCCAAGCAAAGTGGCAAAGTTGAAGCTAGGACCAAAGTTTCAATTGCCAGCTCAGCATTTTGTTCACTAGTGCATGCTTATACTTTTCTTGGGTTTGATATTTGTTTTGATATAAAAATAAAAACCATCTTCATATTAATGTGTTCTCTATACACTTCATAATCAGTGTACCATATGTGCTGTTGGAGTTCACAATGAATAAGGTCACCACCTACTGAAAGATCAACATTATGATCATTTTTCTTAACAACCCACTGAGACAGGATTGAACACTAGCTCATCTGTCAATAACAGGAGACAGTATTGGCAGAAAAGGCTTTTGCATTTTTAATATTAAAAATAATGAATTTTGCATTTTTTAGCAAATGAGAACATTAAGTTATTTAAAAATGCATTTCAGATTTCCTTCCTGTCCTCAGGAGGATGTTTCAGTCGACCAAGAAAAAGAAAGTAAGGGCAGTTAGAGTTATATGTCTGGATTTGTTGTGGAAAGATTTTATTTCCTTAAATATGGGCTTCTTGATGGGTTCTTAATATATTGCATGGACATATTTCTGCTGATTTCTTATTTAAACTCAGAACTAGAGAAAGTCTGAGAATCTGTCAGGGAGGTTAATAGTAGAGGGCTACAAATCACTCCAGGAACTAAAGAGTATTTGGTGCGTTTAAAGTTCCTTGATTCTGTTTTTTTTTTCTGATGAAAGGTTTCTTTATGGAAGGCTGCAAAAATAATTCAACCAGTCATTGTGGTATAAACAGAAGCAGACTGAAAAACACAAGCAAAGTGCCTGAAATTTATTACATATTTTTTTCCAAAATGTACTTTGGAACAAAAAGGCCATTTTCAGCAGGTACATTTTCTTTTCAAATTAAATTTCTGTTCTGTATCAATTTGTGGAACCGGAGAAACAGATCAGAAAGGTAGTACTAAGTAACAAAGACAACATCAGAAAGGCAGCAATAATAACATAGTGATTATCTACTGGTAACAAGTGCCTTGAGAGATAACAGTAAGGGAGAGAAACATTTCTTGCCTGTACTTAACAACTACTAAATAATTCATTGACTAGTCACTGGTCTCATTCTTAAAGCTCAGTAAGCCTGGCATCTTGATGACTGCTTTCTTCCAGATGCAAGTTTCCAGTTTCTGCTATTCAGAGAAATTACTCTTTATCTTAAGTAGTGTTTTTTTCTAGTGGAGGCAATAGTGTGACTACAAAATTCATGAAATGGAACGTCGCCAAAGAGGGAAACCAACATGCACAGGCCTGTAAGCCTTGTGCGTTGTCACTTCATGCCTTAGAAAACCTCAGGACTCAAATGTTAGGAAACAAAAAGTCATGACTTCAGGTTTCATTTCTCAAACAAAGCTCATAAGCTTCATTTATAATCTCACAAAATAGTTGTCTGTAATGAAAGGCTTCATAACATTAGAGCTTGCATCCCCTGGCACACCTCAATTCTTTCTGTGCTTCTGGTGCTTACAGCTTTTTCTGTCATCTGAAGCTGATTTTATATCATTTTACAAACATCAGATTAAAAAACAAACAAAAAAATCATGCAGCTGGCATGTATTTCCCCTCACCACTCAGTTTTAAAGGGGCTTCAGTAACACAGGTGGTTCTTGGTATGGCTCTAATGAAGTCCTTTGATTTCTTATAGCAGATAATTTTGCTAGTGCCATTTCCCAGAGTAGTGGCATGTACCACTGGAAAGAACAAATAATAGTAGCTGAAGTGCAATGGTGACATGATAAAGTTTTAAAATAAACACCTTTTCTTAGCTTACTATTAAATGATACATATGTTCCACACCTTGTGTCTGAGAAAAGGAAAATCAGATTTTGGTATCAACGACTGAAAGTTACGATACTTCCTAGATGATTTGGCAATTGCTTCATTTTCTAGATTTCTGATATCACCAAAGTACTGAAAACATAATTCTAACACACTTGAATAACACTACTTTCACAGCTGTCTGCTTTCACTCTTAGCCTTATCCTCATGACAATTTAATTTAGGTGTTTCCTCTATGGTGCTCTTCCTTGGACTATGAACATCGTGCTGGTTAGACTTCTTTCCCAGCATGGCATCTTTCTTTCTCAGAAGTTTGCTTTATAACAAACAGCTGTGCAAGTGCTTGCAGTTTTGCCCATCTCTTTAGGTACCAAGGATATATTATTTTCACCAGCTTACCAGATAGAAAAGATACTTTAATTAAAGTGTATTTATGCTTCTGAATGATGGCAATGCCTTTGCATTGCACTAGTTACATTATTTCAGAGGTGCATTATAAATGCTTCTCACTACATATTTAATTATTTTAAGAACTTATTGGTTAATCATCAACAGTCTTTGGCTGTGTTTCTACCCAAATGTGTAATGACCTCAGTACCAATATGTTGCTGATGGTAAAGTTCAGCACTCACTCTGCTTGGGCCTGAAATCAGATGAACTGTGATGTTCTTTTGAACAGCTGCACTGTGGTGGGGTTAGAAGCTTATGCAAGGCCCTGCACTGACCATGAAGTACCAGCTATCTAACTGCTAGGGGCATTGCATTTTCAGCTAATGACAAGGAGGAGCTGGTAACCAAAAATCCATCACTGGACTGCTTGCACATTGTTACATTTGAGTACTTCCCTAAGATTTAGGTAATAAGATGAGGAAATAAGATAATGATGCCAGTATAACTGGAGTTCACAGAAGTTTTTCTTAAGGTTGTTCAAAAGCTGAACTTAAAAAACCCTGAATAATCCACTCAGAAGTTTTTGTCACTCCAAAAGAAATATCTCGTATAGGGGAGGCTCCTGTGAAGTGCAGGAGATAGAAAAAATATAATTGTGGATGATTTAAAGCATTAGAGTTGTTCTGCTTAATAAATGTATTTTTTGAGCTTTGTATATTCATTCAGTTATCTCCTGAGATCATTTCCTCTTACGTGAAGTTTCTATGAAGTTGAAATAAGTGAAGAATATTACGGCTGTGAAATAAGTGCTTGCTGTGCCTGCACAGGTCCAGCATTTTCTGGAAAAAGAAAAAGATGGGAAATCTGACAGTTTCAGAAAAGACTGTGAGCTGAAAGCTACATATTATGTATTGTCACTGATTTTTAAATATGAGAAACATGATGATTTCCAAAGCTTTAAATTTAAGGAGGTTATTACATGCATGGCATTCCTCTGATTCTTTTCCTTCTCTTTTTAAACAACTGGCAACATTTATCGTCTAAAAAGCACTCATGGCTAAATTTGATAAACCTAATGAAACATATGACCTTTAACACAGGTCTGTTACTAGAGATCTCAAAGGACTGGAAAAGGGAGAGGCATTTCCCAACAGGTGTTTCCTTTCTGAGAATGTGCAGTATCTGTTACTGAGTGCAGAAAGGTGGGATGTGACCACTTGAACTTGCAGTGGGCATGGCTGGTGATTTCACTGAAATGTCATTTTAAATGCAAATAGTGATACACTAAATTGTAACACTCTCAGCAGACTATTTGTTTTCATGAAGACATTGGCAATTAGAAGGCTGCTGTGGGTTATTTGACATTAAGATAGTAATTTGTGCAGGTAGAAGGATGCTTGACTTTCTGAGAAGTTTCATCTTTACCTAAAGTAGTAATGTGGTCTACATCTGTATTGCAATACCCTTGAAGAAGTGAGCACTGAGGATGTGTAGTTTCAGACCACTGTAATCCCCCAGTGCAAAAGATCATTCCTTAATTTAGTCCTTTTGGAATGATCAGCAGAAAATTCTGAAAAATCCTGCATATTTCTGCAAGCAGTAAAATGAACTTTCCTTAGTACTGGGATATGACATTAGATTCTTCATGTGTTCACAGTGTCATGGAAACAAGTGACTACGTGCACTTGGGTAGCACTTTCACATCAACCAGAGGGATTTCAGTAATAGGATTTTTGAAGACAGTATTTATTGTACTTCTAATGAAAGAGAGAATACAAAAATGCAGCAGGAGGAATATGGTCTGCAAAATACACCATTCTGTCATTTGATGCGTTGAGGGAGAGCAGATGGTTAGCTTAAATCTTCATAAGGTTGATGAGCACAGATGAGGGTAGTTTTTAGTTTGGACAGGTCAGACAATAGGAGTTGCATGCCTGCAATTTGTTAAGACCAGCTGACTGGTGCTGTAATTTTTCAGGAAAACACCAGGAAAAGAAAGTTTACCTCCTAAGTGCAGCAGGCTGTCTCTTAAAAACAGCAAATACCACCTTACTAAAACATAGCTAATGACATCTAAGATAGGTGCACCAAGGGAAAAGTTACCCATGACAGGTAGCTGCTGTATTGTTTAGTAGCTCTGAAGCTACTCTTCCACATTGTGTACTCCCTCGAAGTGCACTTCCTCAGGGAACCTGCTGCTGTTTTGTTGTGTTCACACTGTAGCAGAGACAGTGCAGAACTCCAAGACTCAGGCACATACATCAGTGAGGTAACTAATAAATATCAGTACAATAGGCTGAGTGGGAACGAATCAGTAAAGCGATGAGGTTTGCAGAGAGCATTTGTGATACTCACCTGTCATTTTATCCGGCATTTTCAAGTGAAGGCTGTCTGAAAAAAAAATCGGTAGTACTTCAGGCTCACTATAAATACTGGTTCAGGTGAACTGAAGTTATTCATTGACATATTAAGATGGGAAATGTGAAACAAAAATTTAATTTTTGAATTAAGAAAGCATTTTCTCCTTTAATTTTGAAATTAAATGGAACAAAATTTACCCATGGCTTGTCTCACACTGTTTTAATTTTCTCATTTTTATGCCTTAAATATTTATGCCAGCTGGGAAACTGCATAATCAAACACTTGAACTTGTTGTAGTATGAATGTGCTACTGCTTCTCTTACTAAGCTATTTGTTGTCTCACTGTTGTGTTCTTCAGCATCCTGGAATAATTTTTCAACCACACATTTTGTGATTATAATCTTGCAGCTTTACTGTTCCTCTCTGAAGTGTTTAAGCTGATAATCAGCTTAATCACAGACCTGTGTCTGTATCCAGCAGTACCTCTCCCTTTTTTTCTTTTTCAGTGTAAAGGACTTGTAATTCCCCACAGATAGCAGAAACTGTGGTGTATCAATGCTAATTTATTACAGAATTATCTGTCAGGACTAGTCATGTACTTAAGGTTAAAGTACATCCTTAACTTAGCTAACCTTGACTTGTAATATATCACTGTCTTTTCTGTACTGACATATTTCAAAGAAAATATGTGTCAGGAAGTTCAGACTACTCAAAATTAGTCTTTCAGGAATTCTATTTGTAAAAAATGTTTAAAAATTCTTTTCTAAAACCTCAAGGTTACATTTTTTTGAAGTCGTAAGAAATTTATCAACTAATTCGTGGTAAAGCTGTGGCCAGAATTAGATGGTGCAGTGGAACAAGTGAAGTAGTTACTATGGCTATAACCACAATTTACAGCAACTGAAAATGCTAGTTATATAATGCAGAGTTTAATTTTTATTCTGTACTGAAGTAACTGAGATAGTTATGTGGGCTCATAACTAGGTACCAGTGGGCCATCTCAGTTATTATAGTAACCAACTGCCTTATTTACACACTTCTTTTTTAGTAGCTTCTGCAACTCACTTTTAAACAAGATAATCAAGCATTTCTTCTTCAAAACCTAAATGCTATTATTCAAAAGCTCCAAATGTATGTGCTTATGTAATTATGAAGGAGATTTCTACAAATTAAATATTGAAGAGAAGCTATGATTTCAACGCTGTAAATTAATCTTATTAAAACGCACTGAAATTTAATTTGTGTAAAAAATTGCTCATAAATTCACATAACAGAAGTTACTGGAAATATATGGTGTCAGGCTTTAATTTCTCTTTAATACTCAATTTATGTGTCTGTGTCTAAGTTGATACTAAATTACAGTTTCTAATACTTAGAAAAAATTGTATGATGCATTGGGATGATCTTAAAATCTGGATAAAACCATGATGTTTATTAAGAAAGCTTCAGAATATAGAGGTCAGACAGTATCTTCTCAGAACCTGAAAGAGTATTTTCTAATTAGTGTAAGTGTACACTGGAGATAAGCCCTAGGAATTATATGTATAACCTTGTTACAAAAATCGGCTCCTCAAATTTATCAGTCCTGCTTTTTGTGGTGGTATTTTTCAACAATTCTGCTTGAGAGAAAAATATTGGATTAGTTTAAAGTGAGATAAATTAAGGTATGTTTCACAACACAGAAGGAATCCCTAATTAAAAATTCTAATCAAAGATTTATTACCTTCTCCATAGCGTTCACTCCTGACCAATACCTCGTCTTGTTTTCCCTTGTGTTTTGGCAGCTTTCTGTCTCTTTCTTGATAAACTCTGATGCTAATTTCACTTTGCCCTCCACATATCCCATTGTTTTTTTGTGCTTTCTCCTGAACTTTTCATACCCCCAGGTCTTGCTTTCAAAGTTTCTAGCTACTGAGCATCCTTTATCCTTTATTATTTATTTCAGTAAGTATAAAAAAAATCCCCTTGTGTGTCTGTGTGTCTGTCCTGCAGCATCCACTGCTTGGGAAAGCATTCCTTTATCTCCCCAGCCTTAAAGTTTAGTCTGGGCTTATGTAAAACAATGCAAGGCTCACTGTCTTCAGTGTGAGATAAACTGGAGTCTCCCACCTCTTTCTGCTTTCTAAGTTCAAAATTTTGACATGAACTTTTTTTTTCATAATACAACTTCATTGCATAAAGAGGTTTTGCAGTTCTGTAAGGAAACTAGAAGCAACCAAAGAAACACAAAACCCCAGAACAAGCAAAAAACCAAACCAACCAAACAAAAAAACCCCAAACAACACAGAACCTCAAACACATAGGCAATGCAAAAATTAAAGTCACCCTGGAATTTATAGCTCATAACAGAGATTTACTTGAAGAGCTGCCATGAAGGTTCAGTCAAGAGCCTAGCAGTCATGTTCACAGTTTTTAAGTGAATCTGCTAAGGCAGAAAAGAATTTAGATTATTGAAGCATCAGCAAACAACTCATGGAAAATTGGATGAAGTCAGCAGTTGCTCAGTGTATATATTGAGACCAATCTCAGTTGGCATGAACACCTCAGGCTCAGTAGTGTGGCATGCCACTGCATGGATGACTGAATTAATAACAATAAAAATTATAATATCACTTAAATTTAAACTACATTTAGAAAGCATACCCATATCAACATAAAATTCTTCAGAACTACTTAACTCTACCTGTGGCAGTGTGTAGAAAGTCTGTCTAGAGACACTCATCATCTCACTGAAAAAGCTCTGTTTGATATCTGAAAATCAGTCAGTGCACTGTAGAAGGAACAAGATTAATTTCTTAATGGTGTTGATCAGGTAGTCAAACATTCAAGATAGATGTAATAATATGGAATACAATAGATCATGGTAACTAGGGTAAATTATCAGGAAAAATGAAAATTCTCATAATTTTCCCCTTTCCTGAAACTTGTCTCATTCTTGTCCTTGAAGCTAATTTTTAAAACTGATTTTGGATACTGAAATATAAACTATTGCAAAAGCAGAACCAAAAATCTACTTGAATTCTAAAGGACTTCCAAAAGTAAGTAAACTCATACAACAGATTAAAGCACATGAAAAAAAAAAAAAACTGATAATAGGAGAACTGGCCAATAGAACAGAGCTGAGTGGCTAATTTTTTATCTCATTGTAACATTTAAAGATCGAGGGCAACAGAGTGTGCTATGATAAAGAAATAACCACTTCTGTTCAGATGGAAGGAATGGAAACTCATACGTTGGATTCATTTGTGTCACAGACACCTTTGGAAAATAGTGTTGGAGCGTGGCAGTCTTTTGAGACTCTGGAGAAGTTTTTTGTAATTGTGTTCTCACTAATCCTGTATATGTGGACATTTAAAATGTAACACATTATTAACAATAGTGAAAGGATATGAGACATTTTATAAATATGAATAGTCTAATATGCCTATTCTCTAATGATGGAGTTAGATTAAAATTGTTCATTCTAATATAGTTTATTTGAGAATAAGATGAAAGAGTGGAGTTTGACATATCACAAAACTTGTGCAAACCTTCCAGAAATGTATAGTGGAAAATAAAGGAGAACTGTGAGGAGTCTGTTGAGAGTTATAGTCTTCCTCTCCAGGAAATGATCAAATCAGATTATCCTCCTTCTCCAGAGCCCTTTCAAATGGGTTTGTTATCTGAGGTTAATAAATCATGATTAGTTTTTCTATCACATAAAATAGATAATAGATTCATCATTTCCAATTAATTCGATGATCAAGTAATATCTGTTCAAAATGCCCCATAAATCTATTTTATTTCCAATCTGAACCTTGTGGAAATCATCTCTACAAGATGAAAAAGCTAAAATTTTCTCTCAGTTTATAGCACATCACTGTGAGAGTCTGAGACATGACTTGAAATAGAACACTATTACATGTGGTCTGCCTGCATGCTTTGTGGTTTTGAATGGTCACATAATCAAGCTTCAATGCTGATCAGTGAGACCTTGAACATTTTTAGGAATTCTGCAAATTTAGGGATTAAGCCAATTATTTAGTCTTATGATTAAAAGCAAATTAATTTCTATTAATTTCATTATTACTTTGATTCAGCTAGACAGAACTCGTAAGAATTTGAAGAAGGAAAAGATCATAATTTAAATCGATGAAATCTTAAATCTAAATTTGTAAATGTTTTGATTCATATGTAGGAGCTTTAATTTCAACATTTTTATTGGACAAACCCTATTGCAATTGTACTATTGTACAATTTTAGAAAGTTTGTTAAATCATTCCTCCTTAGTATCTTTGGCTATGTAATCAGATTGGACTAGTTTCAGGAATGAAATGCTCCGACTTTCTTTTCCTGATTTCTTTGAGTCCTGTGGAGTTACCAGATTCTTCTCTCATTACAAGATAAAACAGCTGAGGAACTGCAAAAGTCTTTGCAGGCAAAAGAAGTCCCTTTAGCTGCTTGTAGTGATGTTTTCTCATAGTTCCTCAACTCCTAAAAAGAGCTGGTTCAACTGAAGGTATGTGAGGTGTACTTTTCAGTGGTAATGTGCTACAACAGACTACTCAAATCATCTCATCAGGTGAACATGGGTTTTGTATTTTTACCCTATATGAAAGCTAAATATTTATTTCTCAAAGATTTAATTTCAGATTTTGAAAGAGAAATAAGAGGCCCAGTAAGGTATCTCAAATTTGATAGATAACATGTAATTTGGATGAGAATCAATTTGCAGTCAAGACATATAGATGTAGATGTTTGCATTTATATTAATATGACTAAGCTTCTATTAAAGGAGACCTACATAACTTCCAGAACCATTTAATTCTTTTTTGAGTGAATATACAGGGATGAGTTAGCTAGAAAATGTCAGGACTCTACTGGTTGTGTTGTTTATGATGTTGATAGTGTAGCCTGAAGAAAGATTTCCTGCTACAGTGCCATCTCAAGCCTGGGATGTGAACTGCCTTGATGAGGCCAGCATCGGCAAGTCACAGCACCTAAAGGGACTTTTCCTTTAGGTGGCATTTGGAACTGCAATATCCACCTCAGAGGATATTGAATGTCTATGGTATTCTGCATCAACTAGGCAACTGCATCAAGCATTAGTGCTCCTGGACTGCATCAAAAGAAACATGACCAGCAGGTCAAAGGAGGTGATTCTTCCCCTCTACTCTGGTCTCATGAGACTCCATCTGGAGAACTCTATTCAATTCTTCAGCTCCGAGCAGAAGGACACTGAGCTATTGGAACAAGTGTAGAGGAAGGCTATGAAGGTGGTCAGAGNCCATGTGTTACAGGGACAACCCTGACTAGCCTTAATTAGCATCCATGTACAAATTTCAATGTGGGGTTAAGTTCAGTGATTCTGGCATAAGATTTTCCATAATTATGGAAGTGAGAAAAAAATATTACAAAGCTATGAGAGCCAAAGAAAAATACTGTCCACAACATATTTGGTACGGATTTGCAAAGGAGAACTAATCTCTTCTAAGTGAAATGGTAATTTATTTTTTTATTATCATTATTTGAATTTTATTTGACACAAGAAGGCTGAGAAGTCTGCACATATGCTGTCTGGATGGGTTCCAGTTGTTTAAGAAAAATCCTAAAGGAAGCTTCAGTAGTTTCTGCTTATATATTGTTCCATATTTTGTAGTGGTGCCCTAGGTAATGCCTACAATATAATTCTAATGTGATTAATACAGTTGTGTTTAGCAGACTTCCTGTACACAAATGATTTTTGTACACAGTGACTTCCTGTACACAAATGATTTCTAATTTGATATTAGGTGCAGGAGAAATGTACAATATCTCTTCCTACATCTCACATAGTAAAAAAAAAAACCAACACAAAAACCAAAAATTCTAGTAGTAGGTAAAAGAAGATAATAAAATACATGGAGCTGTGCTGACAAAAGAAAATTGTCATTCTCTGTATGAAAAGAACATTTCTCTTCGAAACTTGCACTGGGATACTACTGTGATGTGCTCCCATGTGAAATTTGAATTCTCATTTAATTCTCCTTAGGACTTCATTCATTGTTTTCAAATTCAAGTTGCATCTCCAGGACAGATACTGAAATTCATCTAGTTTTCTAAACAGACCTTTTTATTTTCTGTGTATTTATGGTTGAATCATATTCCACCTGAGAAGAGCTGTGACCTCTTCACTTCATGTTCCTCAGCCAAACGTTGCACATGGTTTATTCATAAAACACATTATAAGATTTCTGCCAAAGAAACAAAAAACACCTGGAAGCTGGTTAGAAGATGACTGAGAAGATATGAAATAATTGAAAATATGTCTGAAAGGGATCTCAAGAGATTATTTGATTCATTCCCTTACCCATCCCAGGATCAGGTATCATCTCTCATAAACATTCATCTAACCTAGTGTTACAGAAATTTCTCCTGATAGTGATTTCAAACTTCCCTGAACTCCATTAGAAGTTTCTTTTTGGTATTTACCCTCAGATCTCTAACCTGAGGCTTGTGCCACAGACTTTTTAGGTTGAATCCATAGCTGGTGCTGAGAACATTATGTTAATTTCTTTTGTGAAACCCTGTGTTACACACTGTATAAATAGTCTAGTAGACTAATAAAAAAATGTCAGAGAAAATACTAGGGCGTGGTCCATTCATGATCTTCTGCTTCATTTCATCTTTCCTAAGCAGTTCTTATTGGCTAGTGCCAGGTACAGAAGGGCAAGTCAGGTGGACCTTTGGATCCATTACACATCGTTTTAGCATTACCCCTTTCACTCATCTCTGGACTTTTTCTTGTCTTTTCCCTACCTGAAGTGGTTTTTAAAATATTCCACTGCTGGTTATTTTTTTTTTTTCCTTCCCATGTCATAATTCTTGTTCTTAATTTTATTTAATATTTTGGAGATTGGACAGTGGTTTTGAATTGTTCAAGTTCTGTTCTCTTACCTGTTTCCAACACCTGTACTCAGGTTTAAATTCTGTTGGCCAAAATTTGTCAATAAAGATTTTGGTTCGAGACAAATCACAGAATCATAAAAACATCTCTGTGTCATCAGATACCTGACTCTGAATTCATAACGAGATGTCAATAACTATTATTTTACCGTGACTCAAAATATTTTCAAACAAATTTTCCATCCAGCTTAGTGTTCTTATTTCAAACATCTCTCTACTTTGTCAGTGAAACTTTTAACGTAAGAAAAAACTTAAAACTTTACGAACAGGTATATTACTTATAATTCTTCAATTTTTCATCAAAGGTTGTTTTTCTGCCACAGAGAAAAAGAAATTGTTTTAACTTGATTTGTCCTTATCGTAAGCCAAAATGATGTGTTACTTCATTGCCCCTGGCAACTCGAACCACATACCTATCTGAGGAGAGGCTTTTGTTCAGATCTCTACAAAGTTTCAGTAATTACTCCAACCTAATTTTCATTAGTGGTTTTTTTGTTGCTCTTTAAATACTTAAGTTTTGGAGCAGTAGTTGCTTTTCAGATACCACTCAGGTTGCTCTTGCTGCCTTAACATGAGATCTTGGGAACTTACTTGTCCCCTCTGAGTCCCATTTCATGTGTACTTGAGGCATATTTGTTTAATGTAAAGGTTCCACTGTACCTGAAGCAAATAATACGTGTTTATGATCATGCTTTTGTGCATTGGCTGAATGTCAAAATTAAATACAAAATATTTCATTTTGAACAGGTATGCTACAAATGTTGTTTCCACTGCCAGAATGAGCCAAGCTTGGAAATGCAAATTGTTTTTTTATTTTCTTCTGTTCTAAAAAATTCACTTTTTGGAGAAAACAAAAAAGATATATTAAAATACTGTACCCATAGGTTGCTTTGTCATATTTAGTGAAGAGGCTAGTTTTTAGAGTAGAAGAAAAGCAGATGACAAATTCTCTTATCTTCTTTGTGTAGTCATATGCTTAGACATATTAGGAAGTAAAACTAATTGCCTTCGTCCCACAAAGGTATGTCCCTTTGGAAAATAAATTATTGTCACTTGTCACTCAGAAACAACCTGGTCTTTTTAAGCAGGAAAGCAGAAGTATTTTACCTGTTTTCTTAATAGCTGAAAAATGCACTTGATTTGGTAAAACAATTGAGAATAATTTGAAACATACCAAAGTGTAATTGACTAAAACAAATATTTAATATGAATTAATCCTTTCACAGTTCTTTCTTAGAATACCAGTAAATCTTAACAGGGTAAGTGCATCTTCTGCATATGATTGACTGGAAGAAGATTTCCGCATAAAGACAAGCGTATCACTGAAATTTTAAACAGGGAAAATTAGAAGGGTGTGTTGACTATAAATTGAGGAAGTCAATGGATCATTTTCCTTATTTTGCTGTATATGTATCTTTGCTCCCTGCAATCTTTTTTAGCTTCTCATTTCTGAACACTTATAGGATATAAATGTGGGCTAGAATCAGCCAAAAGGCTCTCATGCAAAAGCCCTGATCTGGCAAAAACATCCCAAAACCTTTATCTTCATATGTTCCAGATCAGATTCAATCCTTGCATCTTGAGCCAACTTCTAACTGAAATAGCTTACTATGTGCCATTTTTCTTTTCTCATGTAGTATCTCTGCATAAAGCATCAACAGCAGTTTGTTNAGGAAAAGATCATAATTTAAATCGATGAAATCTTAAATCTAAATTTGTAAATGTTTTGATTCATATGTAGGAGCTTTAATTTCAATATTTTTATTGGTCAAACCCTATTGCAATTGTACTATTGTACAAATTTAGAAAGTTTGTTAAATCATTCCTCCTTAGTATCTTTGGCTATGTAATCAGATTGGACTATTTTCAGGAATGAAATCCTCCGACTTTCTTTTCCTAATTTCTTTGAGTCCTGTGGAGTTACCAGATTCTTCTCTCATTGCAAGATAAAACAGTTGAAGAACTGCAAAAGTCTTTGCAGGCAAAAGAAGTCCCTTTAGCTGCTTGTAGTGATGTTTTCTCATAGTTCCTCAACTCCTAAAAAGAGCTGGTTAAACTGAAGGTATGTGAGGTGTACTTTTCAGTGGTAATGTGCTACAACAGACTACTCAAATCATCTCATCAGGTGAACATGGGTTTTGTATTTCTACCCTATATGAAAGCTAAATATTTATTTCTCAAAGATTTAATTTCAGATTTTGAAAGAGAAATAAGAGGCCCAGTAAGGTATCTCAAATTTGATAGATAACATGTAATTTGGATGAGAATCAATTTGCAGTCAAGACATATAGATGTAGATGTTTGCATTTATATTAATATGACTAAGCTTCTATTAAAGGAGACCTACATAACTTCCAGAACCATTTAATTCTTTTTTGAGTTAATATACAGGGATGAGTTAGCTAGAAAATGTCAAGACTCTACTGGTTGTGTTGTTTATGATGTTGATAGTGTAGCCTGAAGAAAGATTTCCTGCTATAGTGCCATCTCAGGCCTGGGATGTGAACTGCCTTGATGAGGCCAGCATCGGCAAGTCACAGCACCTAAAGGGACTTTTCCTTTAGGTGGCAGCTGGAACTGCAAACTGTAGTGCACCTCAGAGGATATTGAATGTCTATGGCATTCTGCATCAACTAGGCAACTGCATCGAGCATTAGTTCTCCTGGACTGCATCAAAAGAAACATGACCAGCAGGTCAAAGGAGGTGATTCTTCCCCTCTACTCTGGTCTCATGAGACTCCATCTGGAGAACTCTGTTCAATTCTTCAGCTCCGAGCAGAAGGACACTGAGCTATTGGAACAAGTGTAGAGGAGGGCTGTGAAGGTGGTCAGAGGGCTGGGAAGAGGGGAGACTTAGATTAAAAATTAGGAGGAAATCCTTCACTGTGAGGATGGTAAGACATTGGAACAGGTTGTCCAGAGAGGTTGTGTAGACCCCATCACTGGCAATGTTTAAGGCCAAGCTGGATGGGGCCTTGAGCAAATCTAGTAGGAGGTGTCCCTGCCCATGCAGGTGGGTTGGAACTAGATGATCTTTAAGGTCCCTTCAGCACTAACCATTCCATGATTCTATGATTCTAAAAGCTGAAATGCTCACACTAACGAAGGATTTTCCTTCTGAATGTAAGGGAATATGTGAGGTCAGGATGTGCTTAAGAAGCACAAAATAAGTAAAAAAAAAAAATTGAAATGAATTTTACTGCTCATAAATGACATCTTTAGGCTTAGTTTTACTTCTTTCAAGCCTGAAGAAAAAAAGGGACAAGAATCATGAGGCGAATAAAAGTAAAAATAACACTGAAGAGGCTTGATTTTTTTAATCCAACAAAAGTTTTCTGAAAAGATATTTTAAAGAAAGAAAGACAGATTAAATGACTATATGATTTTAATATAACCTCTGAAAGCATCCTGCAATATGATATCATGAGATAATTCTCATTCGAAGGCTTAAAATCTACTTGTGTCATTTGCCAATCTACCTTCTCTCCAGCATCCATAAGCAGATGCCGTGACCAAGATAAGCACATCAATTTCAACTCTGATGTAAATGAGAAATCATTTATTTCATGATGGAGCTCAATCTTGAAGCCAATTGCCCTCCTATGCTACTAGAGTAGCTAAGCACAGAA
Organism: Florisuga fusca; assembly: GCA_038090715.1. NCBI lineage: Eukaryota > Metazoa > Chordata > Aves > Apodiformes > Trochilidae > Florisuga > Florisuga fusca. The sequence continues at coordinate 3,849,649 of JAAWXA010000046.1, read as the reverse complement.
TAGTTTTTCTATTTTCTTTATAATACCTCTGAAACCTGTATACCTCAGAAGTCTGAAGAGTTTCCTATAATGACCCATTCTGGACTTGGAAGACAGTAAGTGTTTTAGAATCTTTAGCTTGGTCCTACTTACACTGCAAAACTGAATTGTCAAAAAAAGTTGAGAAATGTACAAGAAATATCTGGACAAGTCAAAATCAAGGCAACTTCCTTGGGGAACCAGCTCTAAATATGAAGACTTGTGAAAGATCAACAAATAGTTTTACAATTGCTGTTTACTTATCTTTAGAAGAGGCAGTTTTGAGAAGACATAACGAACCTTGGACAAACCTGGATTTTACCTTATGAGAAACTAAAAATAAAGTCGGATTTGATTTGCAGAATGTCAAATGAAAACCACCATAACTGCATGACAACTTAAATACTTTTATTTCGACCTATCTGATTTTGCTAAATTGCAAGTATTGCTTCACAATACTTTAATATATTTCTCCATTTTTTTTCTGAAATGAGATCTTTCAGTTAAATCCCAAGATCTTTGGATGTTTTTTAGAAGATTTTTGTGATGCATTTCTTCAAGCAATTGACAGCTCAATTAAGCAGAATGATTATAAATACTCAAGAGTGAAGAATGTCACTCAGTCTATAGACTATAAGTGAAACCACAAGAAATACAACAGCAGTAAGTAAATAATTCACCTTAAGTACTTTAATACATAATTTAATGAGTAATGACTTGACTATGTGACCCAGAAAAAGTCATCAACTCGCATTTGCAAAAATAATTTCTGCTTCTTTCATTCCACAGAAACCAACTGCTTGGGAAGAAAATTCATATTAGCTCACCAGAAAATTATAACAAATAACCTTTGGATCACTATGAGTGTGCTTTTAGTCCACTGTTGTAATCTATACCTAGTGGTACCCAGAAAAATACAGCATTAAATGCATGAGCAGGATAATTCACTTTTACCTAAGAAGCCTTCAAAAAAGAGAGACGTTTGGTGCGAGCAGTGGGATAGCATCTCTCAAGGCATTATTGATGGAGCTTGTATTTTGTTTGATCAGAACCCTTTTTGTATATACTAAAACATTTTTCCTCTCATTGTGTCAGCTTCCTTATTAATCAGACCTCCACATATTTTGCCACAGAGACAACTTACACAACATTTGCTTTTACAAAGAGCTGTGAATAAGAAGGATTCTTTTTCCCCTTTGCATTAGTTACCCCTCTGTTGAAAGTGATACCTTTCAGCTTGCCAGGAAATGTGCATTTTGATTTCTTGCTATTGTGTGTCACAGGAGCAGGCTGTGCAGCTGTGTTCAGGTGCCTCTGCAGAGTGACCTGTACTTCCCTTGCCAATTACAACCAGTAGAGAAAACAGATAGCAGGCAGAATGCTGTAGATAACTGAGGTAAAGGATTGCAGAGGGAATTGTTTTTGGCAATGCTAATCTTTCCTCTTGTTTTAACAGCCAAAATGTGGCTAAAATTTTCAACAGCTTTGTCATAAGTTCCATGGAAAATGACGTCTGAGCTCTTGGTAGAGATCATAGTGTGAGCCTGTCCAGATTTCTCTGAAACCAAGAGAGGGTGTTTTACCTACAAATACATTGCAGTGATCTCAGTGAAACAATATTTGCAGAGTGAAGTTAAAACAATTTTCAAAACTACTGTAGAAAATCAAAGTAAATATATGAATTTACAAGTAAAAAAAAAAAAAAGAAAAAAAGTCATAACTTCTTCAGAGCATTTTGTGAAGGGACACCGCTCTTTACAACAGAATAGATATATCTTCAAAAACACTTGGATCTTTTGATTGCTCAACATAAGTATCTAGCAGAGAGGACAGTGATATATTGTGGTAAATTTGATTAGTTAATGCTTATAGTGGATACAGAAGATCTGTACTGCTACTTACCGTGATTTTTTTCATACTTTGCAGTATGAACTGGCTTCATAGAAAGAAGAATAGCATAAATAAGTTAAAAGCCATGCATGAGAAAAGCAGATATTGAAACTCTTGTAACAAATATTGCTTATTTGGAGGAATATTCATCATATGCAACAAGTTGCTTCTGCAAGATGTCTGAGGAAGGGTTAAACCTGTATTGTCTGCTGGCTAAGGAGTGGTGGACAAACAAAATAAATCACAGACATGGAGAAAAAAATACATGAAGAAGCAGTTTTCACTGATGACTCTTTTTCATTAATGATGAGATCACACAAAATACATATCCTCACTGAGAAAATTTAAAAAAAAAAATGGACAAGAGCAATTTTGATAAGCATGGGTTTTATTCAGTTATCTATAAAATTTCAATTTGTAGAAATCAAACTGAGAACAGCATAACTAGTTAAGCCTCAACATGTCACTGCCTCTAGAGGAATGAATTAAGACCTATATGGTGTGCTTTTGTTTCAAAAAAACTTTTATGTTACCATGTGTTACAGGGACAACCCTGACTAGCCTTAATTAGCATCCATGTACAAATTTCAATGTGGGGTTAAGTTCAGTGATTCTGGCATAAGATTTTCCATAATTATGGAAGTGAGAAAAAAATATTACAAAGCTATGAGAGCCAAAGAAAAATACTGTCCACAACATATTTGGTACGGATTTGCAAAGGAGAACTAATCTCTTCTAAGTGAAATGGTAATTTATTTTTTTATTATCATTATTTGAATTTTATTTGACACAAGAAGGCTGAGAAGTCTGCACATATGCTGTCTGGATGGGTTCCAGTTGTTTAAGAAAAATCCTAAAGGAAGCTTCAGTAGTTTCTGCTTATATATTGTTCCATATTTTGTAGTGGTGCCCTAGGTAATGCCTACAATATAATTCTAATGTGATTAATACAGTTGTGTTTAGCAGACTTCCTGTACACAAATGATTTTTGTACACAGTGACTTCCTGTACACAAATGATTTCTAATTTGATATTAGGTGCAGGAGAAATGTACAATATCTCTTCCTACATCTCACATAGTAAAAAAAAAAACCAACACAAAAACCAAAAATTCTAGTAGTAGGTAAAAGAAGATAATAAAATACATGGAGCTGTGCTGACAAAAGAAAATTGTCATTCTCTGTATGAAAAGAACATTTCTCTTCGAAACTTGCACTGGGATACTACTGTGATGTGCTCCCATGTGAAATTTGAATTCTCATTTAATTCTCCTTAGGACTTCATTCATTGTTTTCAAATTCAAGTTGCATCTCCAGGACAGATACTGAAATTCATCTAGTTTTCTAAACAGACCTTTTTATTTTCTGTGTATTTATGGTTGAATCATATTCCACCTGAGAAGAGCTGTGACCTCTTCACTTCATGTTCCTCAGCCAAACGTTGCACATGGTTTATTCATAAAACACATTATAAGATTTCTGCCAAAGAAACAAAAAACACCTGGAAGCTGGTTAGAAGATGACTGAGAAGATATGAAATAATTGAAAATATGTCTGAAAGGGATCTCAAGAGATTATTTGATTCATTCCCTTACCCATCCCAGGATCAGGTATCATCTCTCATAAACATTCATCTAACCTAGTGTTACAGAAATTTCTCCTGATAGTGATTTCAAACTTCCCTGAACTCCATTAGAAGTTTCTTTTTGGTATTTACCCTCAGATCTCTAACCTGCGGCTTGTGCCACAGACTTTTTAGGTTGAATCCATAGCTGGTGCTGAGAACATTATGTTAATTTCTTTTGTGAAACCCTGTGTTACACACTGTATAAATAGTCTAGTAGACTAATAAAAAAATGTCAGAGAAAATACTAGGGCGTGGTCCATTCATGATCTTCTGCTTCATTTCATCTTTCCTAAGCAGTTCTTATTGGCTAGTGCCAGGTACAGAAGGGCAAGTCAGGTGGACCTTTGGATCCATTACACATCGTTTTAGCATTACCCCTTTCACTCATCTCTGGACTTTTTCTTGTCTTTTCCCTACCTGAAGTGGTTTTTAAAATATTCCACTGCTGGTTATTTTTTTTTTTTCCTTCCCATGTCATAATTCTTGTTCTTAATTTTATTTAATATTTTGGAGATTGGACAGTGGTTTTGAATTGTTCAAGTTCTGTTCTCTTACCTGTTTCCAACACCTGTACTCAGGTTTAAATTCTGTTGGCCAAAATTTGTCAATAAAGATTTTGGTTCGAGACAAATCACAGAATCATAAAAACATCTCTGTGTCATCAGATACCTGACTCTGAATTCATAACGAGATGTCAATAACTATTATTTTACCGTGACTCAAAATATTTTCAAACAAATTTTCCATCCAGCTTAGTGTTCTTATTTCAAACATCTCTCTACTTTGTCAGTGAAACTTTTAACGTAAGAAAAAACTTAAAACTTTACGAACAGGTATATTACTTATAATTCTTCAATTTTTCATCAAAGGTTGTTTTTCTGCCACAGAGAAAAAGAAATTGTTTTAACTTGATTTGTCCTTATCGTAAGCCAAAATGATGTGTTACTTCATTGCCCCTGGCAACTCGAACCGCATACCTATCTGAGGAGAGGCTTTTGTTCAGATCTCTACAAAGTTTCAGTAATTACTCCAACCTAATTTTCATTAGTGGTTTTTTTGTTGCTCTTTAAATACTTAAGTTTTGGAGCAGTAGTTGCTTTTCAGATACCACTCAGGTTGCTCTTGCTGCCTTAACATGAGATCTTGGGAACTTACTTGTCCCTCTGAGTCCCATTTCATGTGTACTTGAGGCATATTTGTTTAATGTAAAGGTTCCACTGTACCTGAAGCAAATAATACGTGTTTATGATCATGCTTTTGTGCATTGGCTGAATGTCAAAATTAAATACAAAATATTTCATTTTGAACAGGTAAGCAAAAGTATTTTACCTGTTTTCTTAATAGCTGAAAAATGCACTTGATTTGGTAAAACAATTGAGAATAATTTGAAACATACCAAAGTGTAATTGACTAAAACAAATATTTAATATGAATTAATCCTTTCACAGTTCTTTCTTAGAATACCAGTAAATCTTAACAGGGTAAGTGCATCTTCTGCATATGATTGACTGGAAGAAGATTTCTGCATAAAGACAAGCGTATCACTGAAATTTTAAACAGGGAAAATTAGAAGGGTGTGTTGACTATAAATTGAGGAAATCAATGGATCATTTTCCTTATTTTGCTGTATATGTATCTTTGCTCCCTGCAATCTTTTTTAGCTTCTCATTTCTGAACACTTATAGGATATAAATGTGGGCTAGAATCAGCCAAAAGGCTCTCATGCAAAAGCCCTGATCTGGCAAAAACATCCCAAAACCTTTATCTTCATATGTTCCAGATCAGATTCAATCCTTGCATCTTGAGCCAACTTCTAACTGAAATAGCTTACTATGTGCCATTTTTCTTTTCTCATGTAGTATCTCTGCATAAAGCATCAACAGCAGTTTGTTCAGTGAAGGGAAAGAATAGCAGTGCAGGAAGCACATTAGACTGCCCCCAAATATCCTTGCAACTTAAAGACATACTGAATCAGTTCAGGAAAGCATCAGATCCTCATAAAACTAAATTCAAGCAAAAGTTTGACTGAGATTCCAAGATAACCTTTTAGCTTCTCTCATTTCAGAGATTTTATTTTACAAAATCATCTTGAAATCAGAAGTGTGGATGCTTTAATGATAGAAAATGTCTTCTAATCACAGTTAAGTGCTTGCACAAACTCTTGTAGGTAATTGTATGCCAAAATTATGTCCTGGTATTTTGAAGAATGGGGTGTACTGGGAGGTCAAGATGTAATGACACCTTAACCATATCTTTTTTAGCAACTTTGACCTGAAAAAGTTCTACTTGACTCCTGCAGAAGGATAGGATCTGCCCTTTTGCAAGGTCCTCTTACATTTGCTGATGATAAAAATAATTTCATGTTCTGTGCCTTTTGCAATTTACCTATTGTTGAAATGTTACCTCTCTTAAGGTAAAAGGCTTATCTAATGGTTCTAATAATTTAGATGCATTAGTTTTCAGGTCTTAACCCAAGATATATTTTTGGGTTTTTGTTAGTTGAGGGAAGAGGAGAAAAAAAAAAATCCATTTTCTACATCTCAGGTTGGAGCTCAAAATCCATTATTCAGAGAAACTGAAAATCCTGGCTATGGTTTCTGTTAAATACTCGTTTCAACTATTGCAAAAGTACTTCCTTTTGTAAAATTCTTGGTCAAATCCTGTGGTTAAAAAGCCTGAAGATAATAGATTACTAACAACTTTGAGCTGTTTATAAGGGTCTGAAGACCCTTATGAAGGTTTATGAAGATGTCCAGGTTTTTCATCATTATTTACAGCTGCCTGATAATTAATTTAATTATAGCTGACAACACAGCTTCAAACAAAAATGCAACAGTGTAGAAATCTGTGGTTGGAAGTGGACATTGATTACTTTAACTATCTTTCTGAGTGAACAAAACATCTGCCTAACATAAATTATTTTTACTTCATTAAAAAAATACTAAACACAGTGAATGAAACCTACTTCCAGGGCTTTTTGTGGTTGGCTTTTTTGAGGTTTTTCTGGGAGGAGGTGTGATGTGTCAGATTTTAGTTTGAAGTTCTCTGCATTCCCTTCAGCTGGCTTTTTATTTTCCAAAAGCAAAGTACAAACCTCAGGTTTCTCATAATCATTAATTTGAGTTTAAAATATTTTTAAATGTCTCTTTCTTAGTCTTTTTTTTATTCTATTTTAGAGTTGTTATTGCCTTCCTAAAGTTTAATTGCACACTATTAGGTCTTCCATAATTTCTTATGCTATTCTAATATGTTAAAACAGAAGAAAATTACAATTAATCATTCAGAGTTACTACATCAATCATTTTTTATATTTAAGTTATCATTGAGTCAGGAATAATTTGTTCAAGTAGCTTACTTATTCAGGTGTAAATGAACAAGTTCAAAAATTGAATAATTTTTTTAAACATCAGCTCAACTCTTAATGTCAGACATAAAAATATTTCTTCATTTGCAAAATTATGAGTTTATTTTACCAAGTGAACGTAAAACGGGGCGCAAAATCTCTACTCAGTATCTTGTGTATTTCCCCTGTTGTGGACTCATTTGCATATTGGTTATGGCCAACATGCATGTTGGTATAATTAGCATTACATATATTTCTCCAGTATTCATCACAGTGGTATCTTCACCCTTCTGTTCCAGAAGTTCTAGAGTTTGTACTTATTTAGTCAAGGCTTTCATTGCTTTTTCCTTTTTGTTCCTTGCCTTCATGTTAGCTCACTAATAACTGAGCTCATCATTCCCAAGTGAAACAACCAAGAAAAAAAATTGCCTCCATCCAATATTCTTTGAAAAGACTAATTTGCTCTCTCTCTGTGTTCTCTGTTGGTTCCCCCTCAACTTTTTATGTCACAACAGTGGAATTACACAAGACTGAGTTACTCAACTGTAGCCAGTTACAGACAGTGGAAAATTTTATCTACAAACCAGTTGCTATTGATTACAATAGCAAGATAGGTTTGACAATCAAAAATTCAGTGGTAGGGAGACCTATCTGATGAATCTGACTTTTTCAATTTCCAGCTATGTTTCAGATTATGAAATGCATTGATGTGAAACAGATATATATCCAGAAGCACCTATATTTTTGTGTATCCAAGAAACTTGATAGTGTAGTTTCATCAGAATAATCCTACTTTGCACAGCTTGTTACTTTCATTATAACTGACCAGACAAAAGATGCCAGCTCCTGTTAGGCTGTTTTACCAGGCTTTTAGGTGCTCTTCTGCATACATCCTTCCTTCCACTTCAATACAGTTATGGTTTTAGTGAGTAATTTCAGCGTTTGTTTAAAGATTATGGTCCAGTAACACTGCCAAGTAATAAGAGTTTCTTCCTGAACATTTTTGTGCAAATAATCTCTTTACAGACAGGTTAATGACACTAAATACACCTGCTGATATTTGCATTGCTTTTATCCAGCCTGCAAATTATTGTTTTCTTAGCATTTTACACAGAATAATAAGTGATAACGGATGCGTTATAAACAAGGAGGCTCAGTACTGTTTATGATCTCATTTTACTTTTAAAATGCCATTTGGCTATATTCATATTATTACAGTGATGGGTTTACAATGATATGAATTGTAACAGTTGCACTGTACTATTTTGTTATCAAGTCTATCAACTGGTGATCCAGTGCTGTATAAAATAATGGGTGAGCCATAAACAAGATGGTTAGTAGAGTTCCTCATTCACTGGCTGGAACTAATGCAAAAGAATTCTGCCTGCTACTGGCAACAAAGAAATGTCATTTCCAAGCAGCATTACATGGTAAAAGTTCTTCTTCCACACCTTCTTCTTCTCTCTTAAGGAATATTGAGTAAAAATACACAGATCAATACCACAGGAAATTTTAAAAGTTGATGCCATTAATTAAGCAACTTCATATTCATTTTACTCGAAAGATCTTACAAAGGTAAAGAATTCAACTGTTTAATAAACTCAGATAAGACTGGTGACAATAGGGACAGATCAACAGCAGTGAGAGAGCTAAATATTGTCACCTCACCCAGTTCAAGAATAAACCAACCTTGGATGAGTTTCATATTCCACAGACATTATTGTTGAGGAAAAAATTAGAAAAACAACAAAATATTTTGTAACTACTTTTTGAGATGTCATAGGAATGAAAGAATAAAGGAGAGCCATATTTCAAATGTTGCCTGACACAATAGAACAAACAAAAAAACCAAATTGCCACTGAGTAAAGCAATAATGTTATTACATTTATGTACCATTTTAAAACTAGAGATAGTTATACAAAGGACTGATTGTCTTCATATCCTTGCTGGGTTCATATCAAGATTTCATCACTTCTTATTTTAGCCACTGAAAACGTAAGTACCAACCTACTCAGTCACACAGGTTTTCTCAATGGAAAGGAACAAGCATGATTCATGACATGCACCTGTTTTAGATAGGAACCTTAGAGTGGAGTGAATCACCTTCCAGTGGTGTCATTGCCTATAGAGACAATCTAGAAGATAAGAGTGTCTGCCTTTTAAATGGGTGAAGCTACAGGATGGGAATGCCGTGTCTAATTTGTCTAGCTTACTATAAGCAGTATCCACTTTGCCACAATCATTGATACACATAGGTAGGAAAAACATCAACATCCTCCTTCTTACATTGTGGAGTTAAAAAGCATCTGCCTCAAAAGAGCTTTTATTTATAATTACAAATAAATAGCTAATGCCATAGCTGAAGAGTTATAGGATAGAAATTAAAGCCCGTGGCTAAAGCAATTTGAATACTATTTTAAAAAAATAATAAATAGTAGATTGAATGAATAAAGCTGTGTGGAGAAAAATCTCCAAATAAAACTTTTTTTTTTTTTTGCATCGACTTCCTTTCATTTTATCTTAGTCTTTTCCCACTTTTTGTACAGCTTAGGCCAATTTTTCTGTCTGCCAATAACAACCGTCATCTGTGGTGTCTTCCAGGATGTTGAAACCCCAGTAAAGCCTCCTTATGTTTGAAGAGAGCATGTAGCTGCAAAGAAAAGGAATAGTATACCTAATGACTCTAATAGGATATTCTTCTACAACTGACTAAATATTCTTATAGTGCAAGGATTGTTTGGTGGAAGAGAGAACATGTGCAATTATTTCCTTAGTATGATTATTTGGTGAATTGTCATGCTATTCCATTTAGGTTTTGTTAATTTACATTTCAGTAACAACCATATATTAATAATATGCCATGCCAGTTGTCATCCTCTAGAGAAATCTCTACACACAGAGAACTATTACTTCCCGATTGGAACTCTTAGTTTTCAGGCATAACAAATAGGAAATCTATAGGCATATAAACATCTATGAACATAGAAAGGTCACCCAAGCTCTGATGGCCAAATGCTGGGGTTTTTTAGAGAAAATTACAAGAATATGAAAGCATGAGAGACAGGTAGATGATGTGAAAACTTCTGCAACAAGCTTTTTTTTTAACCTTATAGTATTTTCCATCAGCACAAGTCACCTTCCCCTTCTCCTTGATTTGATTGCAGGTTTGAGTCTTCACGAAGATTGTAAACCCACAGCCTTTTAAAGAATGAGTATGCAATAAGTGAAAGTGTAAATTGGCTTATCCACTTTACCCTCAGTCTTTTTATATATCCCAGTAGAATCTTTAGAGTGTGTATTAATAAAACAAATGCTGGAATATTCATATCACTAATTATTCTAACTGAAAATAAGTGCCTTAGGAGAGATTATTAGGAGAGACAGTGGCTGTAAGTCCATTTAATGTATTTGTATAGCCATCTCCATAGAAGAATTGAATTAGAATTTCTGCAGTCAGTATACAAATAGTTTATTTCCTTGCAGGTATAATAAACCATTTGGAATACTTTATTCCAGATGTATTTGGTGGAGTGTTTATAAACTGTCAGATAAGGAATTCCTGAGTGGCAGATGATTTGAGAAGAGATTCTTCTCAGCCTTTTGTAGCACATAAATTAATTATTTTGCTCTATATACCAGATTAAGCTCATTTTACAAACACAGTAACCTTGATGTGTTCTAATCTGAAATGTCACAACCAGCAGTTGTATATATTTGCAGTGTTTTTAGAATCTAATAATTTATTTGATCTTTCCAGAAACAATGAGAAGCATTTGTCTGACATTGAGATTGTATTTGAGTAAGTGACTACATGATTCCTGGAACAGTCAGAATGAAGGGCACGTGATGAGGAAAAATAGTCCTATAGAACCTTATTAGATAAGAAACAATGATTACTAAATATTGGGTGGTTTGCTTTTCTGAATTGTATTCATTGTTCAGAATCACACAGTAATGAAAGAAGTTGTGTTTGAATTTCTCAGATGACTGATCTTTGAGATTTACTTGTACAAAAGAAACTCTTTTGATTCCAACTCTCACAGAGCTGAATATTTAAAGAGCTTATTTTACTATATTGAAAAGGTTCATAATTACCTTAAAATGCAGCTATCATCTTGAAGTACCATGCTAGATGTGTGATACACACATTTTTATTCTTGCAGAAAGGTAGCAGTAAATTTTAATAATATAAATGATTTTACGTAAGTATTGATTTGTATTTGCATTGTGGTAATACTTAGGAGATCACTTCAGATATATATGTATACTGCACAAACACAAAACACAATCACTGCCTCAAAAATGTTATAATTTAATGTAAGGCAAGGCAAGAGGCACCAGATGAATGCAGACTTGCAGGGAAGTACAAGGAAGAAGTGACACAGTACTGGTCAGCATAATGGGCAATGATCTCATCAGCCTGACTTAAAAGCATTGTGTTGCAGAGATCAAACAAAAGTTGTATGTGATTATTCAGCACCAGGTGGGTCTTTGTACTAGAAAGTTCAGTAGCCTGTGGCTTGGGAAAATTCAGTCTATGGTAAAGATCTTAAAAAAGACAAAGAGTAATGCACCTTAAAAAGCAAATGTTCTTTTATCTATGTTCAGAGCCTTTTGATTTCACAGCTCTTCATTTTACCTTTCCAGTGGACTTCAGCATGAATAAAGATTACAAAAAAAAAGTATATCTGAATGATCCCCAGGTAGCTAACAATGTGACAAAAGATACAAAGAAGAGTTACTAATCTTTAAAATATTATACCATCAATTATAAGAATCAGAAGTATTGTTGGACTCAGATGAGTGTAGCTTAAATGATGTTACCCAAGTGTACTGCCTGTATGATGCAATTTATCTAATCAACATGTGGACCCAGGACAGTTTAGGAACGTCTGTGCTGGAAACAATATGCTTTCTATTTGATCTTTGTACTAAGGACAGGAACCCAGATACTCAGAGGCGCCTTCACAGTTATTTCATCTGAGATTCTGCTTTGTCTGGTAACTACAGTGCCTGTGGAACCTCCTCTTCTTGTATAATAATATCTTTCAAACCCTAATAAAACAATCCCTAAAAATAGAATAATGAAGACTGGATGACTCATTCAAATGGTTTCATTTTGATGCCTCACTGTTGTATTTGTCAAAAAAGACCTCGACCTGCTATTTCCAAGCAGGAATGACCTCAAAAAAAAAGCACTCAGATGCGTAGGTTTCAGGATATAAGTGAAGCCAGTGTCAGTGGCAAGCGCTCTGCACAACTGAGAACTGTGCCTTATTTTTTGCAGATGGAAAAGACATTCAAAACCAGTTAAGGAATTTAGGAATACAGATCTTTTGTTTGTTTGTTTCTTTGCTTATTTTTCTTTGTTTCTAACCAGAGGTAACATTAAAGGCCATCATGTATACATCTTTTGGATCACACGAATTAACATTCAAATGTGTTCCAGCAAACTTGGAGTTGATTTAAAAAGTGATTTTCATAAATAGGCTTTAAGAACTGAATGGCTTAACCTTCTATGAAACTTGTCTCTACTTCTTGGCATCCTAAAAATTCAAATATCTTCAGCTAAATCTATTACATACTTAGTGTCGATGATCAGCACTCATGTCACCTTATTTCAGACAGCATCTCCTGAAATATTTCTACGGTATCATATATCATAATTCTTTCAGGAAATAATAGCACTGAAGAGAGCAAACTCGGGGTTAAGTATCAGTAATGCTGTTGACGCTATCAAGAAACATTACTCTCAACGTCATGTGCTTGGTGCATTTCTATTGTTTCTGTGAACTTTTTCTCTACTTAAATGCAATGGGTAAGTATTGTTATTACCGAAATCAGAAGGGTCAGAAGTGCAGAAACCTGGCTTACGAGTCTTTGATCTACTGATAAGCATTTCACCTGTTGCTTATGTTCTCTAAAGAAAGATGTTTCTGAAGTTAACTACTGAAAGCAAGGAACAGTGCTACTTTACAGTGACAGATTTTGTTTGGTTTATTTTAGATACTGAGGTCATTCAAGGCAAGTTCCAGTACAAGATTTAGGTACTAAAATAAAATAAGTTTGGGTTGCTGAGGGGAAATTTTAATTGCAAAGTCTTGACTCACCTTCTGAGCTGGAGACACCTAATCTCTATAAACTCTTCAACATTTGATGTTAAATCTCTTCAAGTACCTATTAAGTCACTGCACGTGCCCAGAACTGTCCTATACTTGGCAGGTTTAAGCAGCTCAGCACTTAGATCATGTCTGAGCTCAGTTTAGATTGAGAAACTAGGAGGAGTTCAGTCTGAATCACCCCAAAAGCTCAATCCAGTACACACTCCCAGAGGCCATAGAACCACTCTCTTCACACACTTCAAATCTGAAGGAGCTCAGGTTTAGATGACAAAGAATCCTTTCACTTGCTTCTCACGCAGAATGTTGCTTACTGTCATACCACTTAGGGCACCTACTGAGCATGTTGTACTCGCAGATTCAGTCTCATCCTTTTCCTGAAAACTCTGATCTTCATCTTCCATCTTCAGAGCTCATGCTCCAGTCACTGTGTAGTCTCCTGAATTGTGGGAAGACAATCTGTATGTGTCTTTTGAAGAAATCCCCAGGCAGATAAGATGCAGAATACATTGGCCCACAAAGGAAGCACAGGGTGACTTTGTACTCTGGTCAATAGACTAGCTTGGGAGACCTTGAATCTGGCTCATGCTTCCAGGACTTTTTCTTACATTGTTGTTTGATGTTACCTAGGACTTCTAGGGGTCAGATGGTACATTATTTACTTTTATGCCTCCACTGCAGTCAGTAATATTATACAAGAAAATAATTTTGCAATTGCTCCTACCCCTTGAAACAACAAACAGAATTTATCTCTTACAAATGTCCTAGACATCTGACCAAACACATTATCTAGAGTCAAGAGACATCCATTTAGTACACGTTCATCTGGCCTTCCAGATAGACAACTAAATCTAACTAAATTATACAGTTAACAAAGTTATTAGTTTTCTGAGACTTTCTGCAAATGCCTATACATAAAAATATGGATATGCCTATACATAAAAATGTGTGTTCAACAGCAGACAAAACACATAAATAAGCAGGTAAAAATATATAAATTAATACTCTTAGCACTCATAGCTATAGGCCATCCGACCTGTAACTTACTGGAGCTTAATTACAGCATACACTAATTATGTGCTTAGGTCTAAAGCCTTTAATAAAGAAAGCATTTATTTAAATATATCTAATTAGGCAAAGTGTTTGTTCTGGTTTAGCAGCATTTGGCACCAAATGAAAAATACAGAGAAAAATAGTTTTTTCTTCCTGTAGCCTTATGTAGGTACCCCGTTGTCCTCTTGAGTTTCCAATAAAAATGAAAGCAGTATTACACCTAGATCAAATTGCACTTGCAAGTTAAGGGCCTTGCAAACCTAGATGCATGTAAATTTGTATGTATCTGACAAGAGTCACAGAGCTTCGACTACCTCTTTGTATCCCTAGCCCTGACAACTGTTATGAAGCCACAGAAATTAATTCCTATGATCTTCTTTTTTATTTTATTTATTTATTTATACATTTACTCCTTCCAAAAAGTAAGTGCAATCACCTGCCATTCTGGAAAGGCTCCATTGCTTTCAGGCAGTCATAAAGAGAAGTCATCGGTGTCCTAGAAATAGAATGACCTATTAAATAAATGCAAACATAGTCCTAACAAAAAGGGTTTCATTCCCACTCACTGTTGCTTTTACATTATTATTTTTTTAAAACCTATATAGACCATTGAAAACCCAGATATATAAGTATCAGAGATTTCATGTTTTCACCTGTAAGCAACTCCAAGCAAGAGCTGTCACCATAAGGTGACTTAAATGCTGATTCCTTTGTATTTATTTGAATGTTTTTCTCATCTTTCATAAACAGATAAACCCTGTTCATTCTTCTACTACATCAGGAATGACTATTTATCTAGGCAAAACAGTGACATTAATAGACATAAGCAGCCACTCTGCAAGTTACATATCTTGACTTTCCTGTCCTTTCTTTATGAATTTGCCACCTATTTCATCACAGTGAGTTTTGTTCTTTCCTTATTTTCTCAACTCAGACTCCGAACGACTGCTGTAAGTAGATCTTGTTGGTAACTTGCTTGATACCTTCATACATTTGTTCCCTATTTATCAGAAGCAGATGTAATTAACTTATTTCTAATTCCAAGAACAAGAATGTATCTAACAACTATAGATGCTGTTAGATATATAGGAGACAGAAGAGAAAGTGCAAAAATAGGGGAGAAATCACAGCAAGGTGGTGTCCAGTATTGCTGTGATTATTTTCTTTACTTCTTTCATTTGCACCCACTGCTTTCCCTTGTCTTTCAATTTACCTAATAGAAAGCATCTGGAATAGTTCTATAGGAATAATTTTTTCACTCCATTTCAGACTGAGCAAAGAAGGGAGGATATACAATATATTTACAGGTAAGGAATGACTTCCATCTAAGTGGATGTGAAATAGGTTAGGACTCCCAAAAGCAGTAATGGAGAAGGTTATGGCGAAGTCTAAGAAATCATTAATTCTATTGAGATAACTTGAAAAGGCTAATCTATTTTCAAACAGCAAGCTGATCATTTCATCAGGTGTTCCTAAGAAGTAGCAATCCAAAAGGAGTAAATTATAAACAAAATAAACCTATGTTGTATTTCCACAGGTTATAGGCACAAAGACAAATAATATGCATACAAAATAGGTCCTGAGGAAATAAGTCAAGCATAGGTGGATTTAATGTCTCACTTTTTAAGAGCCTGAATAGCTGATTACCAGGTTATAACAGATTACTACTGTTATACCAGTAGTATAACAATGACTCTGTCAATGCTTGTTTTTGTCTGTTTTCCCTAAGAATGCACCACTGTTCACTGTTCAGGACAAATCAGTGGTCAAGACAAATGTCTTCAGTCTGGTAGTTTCTATTTGATGAAAATTTGTTCTTTGTTAAGCTGACTTTATTTTGGAAAGACTTCTGTAGAGGACAGTTTAAAACAAATAAATTTTTAGCATATTTGTTTATTATTGATCTTTCAGCAGAAGTACAATACATGATTACATTCTCTAACACAATTGATATGCACTGAAAGGTAATCATAATACTTTTAGTTAGACTACTGGTACCAATGAAGTTATAGAGAAAGTTTGTTTCTTTTTATTGAAATCAGACTCTTCTCTTTAGTAAACTATTATCCAAATTTTAGGTATAAATTAATCTGAGTAAAATATAAAGTGTGACATCTGTCTGATCATCGAGTCCAAAAAGGGAGACAAATAAAATTCACAGTATTTTGAAAGTTATGTTCTATGGCTCTGCTACTTAGCAAATATCACCAGTAAGTGCAGCTTTATGATAAGTACCCCATTTGTTTTTCCCATGCCATATGTCAACAGTGGAAGTAACTGAGAAAAATATCATCCCCCTATTTGATTGACATGCATTTTAAACTTGTCAAAGCTGCATAATTACTTAAGTAGCAAAAGTGTGCCAGTCTCCAGATTTAAAAGTAATTGAAAGCCTATCAAGATGTAGTCTTTGTCTACTTGATGGTAAGAGAGTTTATAAAATATTCAGAAAAGAAAACTATGGTAAGGGAAAAGCTTGCTAATTTACCCATATATTGCCTCTATGTTACTGTAGATGATATTGAAAAGAACACTGAAAGAATAAGATGCCACATATTTTCCACTGTAAGGCTCCATCTTTATTTTTCTAAAGCTTTGCTGAATTTCAATTCTGGCATTGTGTTTTTGCAACAATTTTCAGCAACAGCAGTTAGCTGTTTCTCAGGAAAAACTGAGGGGGAAAAAAAAAAAAAGTTGTTATGATGTTAAAAATGGTGTGTTGCTATGATGATGTTAAAAAATAGTCATGTGCCTGAGAATGGTTTCATGATCTATAGTTCTGTATTTCTGTAGTCATCCTGGAAGCTGACTGACCTGTGCTATGAATGAGATGTGGCCAAACCTTTGTGCAAATACGAAGTCCTCTGAAAAATCTCTTCTATATATTTAGCAGGCATATCTTACCTTATTAACCAAGAGACTGTTATTTGGAAAAACATTGTTGGACTGGTATCATTACAGTCATTGCTGTAACATCAGTGAGCAGGGGGATATGAGTAAACTGCACGAATTACTTTCATGTCATCATTTCTTAAAGACTTGAGAATTTTACCTTTAAACCATTAGCATTTTCATTTTTTATATGCAATTTTAAAGCTTTTACTTTTCATTCCCTGTAGCTTTCAAGTAATGATATCACTTAGGATTCGAGGTTAGGATACCATGAAGTTATATTTTGGTTATAAAAAAATATGAGTGCTCTCTTTAGGAGATAATGTGTGTGAAAAATGTAGCATTTCAACAGCTACCCCACTGCATTTGCTTGGAGTACCTTACCATACCCAGCAAGACTAGAAAAAGGGAATTAGTATAATTGTAGGTATATACAAAATTGCAGATATGTCTCAGTTAAAATTGCTTTATAAAACATGTTGTTCTGAAACAACAAGGCTGATGTCTGTACATTGCAGAAGAACTGAAATGTGTTTAGATAGTATGGAGATTAATGGGTACACAGGCAAAAGATGCTGCATAGCTTTCAGAATCTCAGAATGCAATTTTATAAGTATTTTATCCAGTGGAAAAACTGGTTAATATGCCTGCTTTTGGACAGTCATTGTGAACAGCAGTGCAGCATGTATCTATGCAACTGTTCTATGGGGTAATAATACTATAAACCAGATTATTTAAATGAGGCAGAATAGCAAATACTTATAAAAATACTCTTTCAGTCTAAGATAAGATATTTTACTTGGTGAGGAAGCATAAATAACTTCAGGATGACTACATTTCAGACAGTTTGAGTTATATAAGACTGAATAAAATTTAGATTTTTTCTTTGTGCTGTTTCTCAACTGAAGAGTGAGCTCAGCTGCAGTGATCTCTTTTCATGAAAAAAACCCTTCACTTGTTCTCTGTTCTGATTATTTATGACTAGTAATTTCCATTTACCATTACTTCAGAGTTATCAGAGCTGAACAATTTTCTACATCATTTTTTCTGCAAAATATTTCCTACTCATGAACTGGAGAGCGATTTAGACTGCTAGTCTGAAGATTGTTTTGTACTTAGAGAGGTAAAGAATCAAATAATGATATATTCTATACCCTGTTTAATTCTATAGTTTCCAATTAATTTGTCAATGTATACAAGACTTGAAAGTTTTGAAGTAGCTCCTGTAGAAATCTGCAGTCTGTGACTGGTTTGCTAGCATTTTTTTGAACCTCTTTTCTGAAACAGGGAACTGTAAGGAAAATAGAGCCACCTATTCCTCTAGTTATGACTCTAAACAAAATTTTAAAGAGCTAAGTTAGAATGGAAAATTATACTTAATTCATTATTCCCAAATCTGGATAAAAAACAACTTAATGGTCTTTCACTGTGTCAAAATTACCTTGTAAGTATAAATGCTGTATAAATCTACTATCAGGACTGAGTATGATTAAGAGCTAGTAAGAAACTTCTGAAACAGTCATTTGTAGCTTTTAGGTGGCAGCTCAGGAGTTTTTCCTTCAGACTTTGTTTTGTAAAAATGCCTTTAATGGAATAGAACACTCTCACTTAGGGCAAGCTGTGAGAAGGTGTTTGGTGCTGTGCCCAGAAAGCATCTGGAGAGAAGGCTCACAGCAAGGAGATAGGTACCTAACCTTTCTTTCCTGTCATCCTTGTTTAAGGATTTTTAAGCTGTCTTTGGGAAGTTAATTTCAGAAAGAAGCAAATTCAGGGTCAGATTATTCCAGAGTCAATCTCCCTGTTCCCTTGGTGGGTCACTAGAGTCACTGAGAATACATAATTCAAAAGCATTCCACTTTCTCCTCTTTGATAGGATGAACTCCCCCCTCATTCCGTGGTTTGGTCTGAAGTATTTAAACTGGTTTTGATGCTGATAAGGGTTTAGACTTAGATCTTTGACATTAAATCGCTGGAATTAAGCTGTTTTTTTTACTTTAAAATCTGGTCAAGCTATACATCTGGACATTACCTAAGGTTATACCTATTTAGGTTTCTGAGTTTCTTTCATATAAAGACATCTGAATGTTTTCAGAGATTCGTATCAGGCTACTGGCTGGCTGACTGGCCACATAGTAAAATATTAGAAAGCATGCAGAGGTCACCTACTAATGGATAGAGTTCCATGAGGGCATCTGGATTCTTCAAAGACTGTTTTGATTTTTATTTTTTTTTCCCCATGATTTTTTTTAATATAATATTTAATGTTTTGGGCTTATTTCACTTCTAAAAGTGGCTATGAATAAGAATAACTTACATGAAAAATTCAGTTTACCTCAGTGAGGAAGTAAATTATTTTTCAGTGGAAACATGGAAAACAATGTTCCTCTTTTCATTTTTTTCACTTTATTCTCCTTAAATGAACAGTCTAAGTGAACTGACTTCACCAACACCTTATTCTGTCACTAGATTTTCCTTTTTATGTTTCACTTTTCCACAGTCTGAATGAATCTTGTCTTCACAGAAAATTGCATTGCATCATAACTTAATCTGCACTACTGAATATCTAATTTTTCATAGCTTTGGTCGAAGTTGTGCATTGTCTCTCCCACTCTAAAGCTGTTCCCTTTTTAGATGGCAGAACACTAACTTTTTCTTAGTGATTAAGGAATTCAAATTCCAAATGGTTTTATTTTCAAGTCATAATCCAGACTCCTGTAAACTTCAACAAACATTTTGAGTGAGATTTGGCATGACATGCAGACATTTGGCTTTTCTGTCAGTATCTGAATGTACACTTATTTATTTTTCATTTTTAGAGCTTTAACATTCAATAATGATAACTGGACAGGAAACCTTACTTTCAGATCAATTACTCCTATATAAAGTCCAAAAATTAATTTTCCTTTTTTTTTTTTCACATGATAACTAGTTAACTATAAGAGGAAATAAGCAACTTAAGTCTCCTTGATATCAAATATAATTAAGGAAGTTAAGTGGTCAGAGGTATACCCTTTCAGAAAGAGAGGTAAATATTATATCTAAAGAGAGGCAAAAAAAGGTCAATTGCTTTTATTGACTATTTTAAGTATTCTCTTTCAGTGTTTACTTGATAGGGAGAATGGCTCAGCAGAACAGTTAAAAGCAATTTCTAGCAGAGAGAGATAAAGAGAGTGCTTGTAAAGATCAAAGTCCAGAAAGACATTTGAATGTAGCCATCTTTGGCTACTGACAGAAATGCTATGATATCCAAACATATAAGCCTAGATCTCCCATGATTCATATCAAGCAAGGAAAATATTAATAACACAAAATGGGTGAATAAAAAATGCAGGGTGCTGTAATTGTATGAATAATATAAGAAAAAAAGGCCCGAATGAACTGTAGATACTTCAGCAGCTGTGGTAAGTCCCTTACTGGCACCGTATGTTAAAGTGTCAATAGCCTCAGATGCAATTCTCCTTTTCTGTGGTTATGTGTCCTTCTTACCCTCTGAGGTTCACAGAAAACAACCTGGGTTTTAGTGACATCAGGTATATCTAGCTATTCCCATAAAACATAACTATGACAAAGCCTCTGATAGGAGGCAAAGCTTCCTCCTGTGCCTTCCTTGCTATATGTAAGTTCTCAAGGCAATTTTCCACCCTTTTTATGTAATTCAGAATTTTTGCTTTATACAATCTCAGACTATTCTGAAAAAATGCTTACACTGATATCCAATTGTGTCTTACGTAAATAATTCTTAAGTGACAGGACAATTTAAACGAATGTATCAGGTATATATTGTGCTATTGTCTGAAATTATTTGTCCTATTTTCCAAGCCACTGTGTGAAAGTCCAGAAAAAAAATATTGGACCTTTTTATGGAGCAGAAGTCATCTGTAGGTGCCATTAATTATTAAAAAGTCTTGCTCTGTTATCTGCTAAACAAACACATTACTAGCTGCATATCCAGGAGGAAGGGTGCAATTGATGCAATTAATTTTTCTGCTTAACCATCACAGAATAATTTTCCATACACTTCCTTCCTCCTCCAAAGAAAAAAAATGTATTTTATTGATCATCAAATTTAGTGCTGCTTTAACCCCCGGAGATTACTAAAGTCAAATTTTAAGTTAATGGTGGCAGGATCCTGAACAACCCTGAAATAGATAATTGGTCTGAAAACAAAAGGATCATAATCTGAATCTAATAGTCGTAATACTGTTCACACATTGTGGAACTGAAATAACTTGAGGATCTTCCATGCAATTCAGTGATACTTCAGACTGACAGCTTGTTTGAAATATCAGCTACTAATTCAATACTTATCATCAACTATGCAGACTTACATATGGTATCCTTCAGACAAATTTCCTTAATTGCTTGTAACAGTAATTAAATAGTAACCTGAATATTAAATTGCATCTGCATCTGGAGGAATATGTTGGTTAAAATGATCAGCCTTTTCCTGGTCATGAATTGTTTGAACACCCACAGTTTTCTGTATGTGTGTCTAATTCAGGAACACTTGTCTTGCCATTATGACAAGAAATTCTATCCTGAGGATAGAAGAGTTAGTCACAGCTGTTATTTATGTTGTGCTATCTTCTTAATTATTGCAGTTTGGAGGAAGGGATGAATGAGTGAGGAGAAAACCAGAATAAGTTCCTTTCTGGTGAGAATTCACTGGATAATTTGTAGCAAAACCAATATAACTTTGCGTTTACTAAAATTTTCACAGATAATTAAATAAGTCACCGTATGAAACATATTTAGTTTGAAAAGTATGAATATCACTTATTTATCTGGAAAGAGAACATTAAATTCAAAGACAAATTTCATGTTTTGCTCTGATTCCTTATTTGACTTCAAATACTTTACCTAGCATCTCTTAGGAACCCAAAAGTTCTGTCATTTCCAAAACATGACTTAATGTCTTAGAAATATTTGATCCATATCAAGGGGTAGTTTCTCTTTAAGACGGACAATCTGGTATTTAAGTTAATCACAAAAGCTCCAAACAATTCTTGTTGCTGCCTAAGAACACCTGAACTCTCATTTATCAGGAGAATATCAGGACAGAGAGGATTTTAAACTCTCCAATCTATCCATTCAGTACAAGATATTCTTTAGAGCAGGTTCTGAAATGCATTTCTTTACACATTCAGAACATCCCACCCATTCCCATGTTTCTTTTCTTCCTTTCCCTTCAACCTTGTTACATGAGACAAGGAAAGTAATGTACAGTGAAATGACTTTACAAATCATTATTAAATATCAAAATCCTTATGCACCTCATAGCTGATAGTTAAGACACTATCTTTATGGGTAATGTGGGGATTGGTTTTTAACCAACACAAAGGATATGAATCCATGGCCTCCACACTTCTTCAGAGCTCTTTAAAGACTGTTTTTCTCACTTAGAGGAGACGGTCCTTTTTACAACAGCACAATATAGGTGACTGACTCAGCTGAGTCGGGCTATGAATGCAAAGAGGAGTGAGATTCCCCTGCCTGTAGGCATGCATTAATCATTAGGCAAAAGAAACTCCCTGTTCAATAAACTGGTTCGTGTAGAATCCACTCTTTGACCTCGGATCACGGTATGGAGATCCTGCATGTCTTTGTGAGGAGTTGTGTACACTGCTCAGTACAGTGATGCCACCGACATATTAGAGTGGGCAGTCCTGCAGTCCCTACATTGTCGGTGTGAATGTACCTTCTTGTCTGGTGCCATGGTTTAGGCCCATCAGGAACCAGCCAGGCCTCTGTTCTTTCATGCCCCACTCCCACTGTGGGACAGGGAGGAGAGAAGGCTCATTAATCAAGAGAAGGATAGGGAGGTTTACTGTCCCCACTTAGAGTAACAGGCAAAAAACAAACAGGTTCTGCTTGGGAAGGAAAAACTAGTTTAATCAACAAGGCGAAAGAGTAAACATGGCCAAATCTTTATACACATCTCCATCCCTCCCTTCCTTGTGGGCCTGGATTATTTCACTGCTGCCTCCCTCTCCGCAGCACAGGGGACAGGCAGTGAGGGTTTAGGGTCAGATAACCACACGGTGTTTCTGCTGCTCCTTCCTCCTCAGTGGGAGGACTCCTCACAGCATTCCCCTGCACCAACATGGGATCACTCTCATGGGAAAGAGTCCTTCACACGAGTCCTACATGAGTCCCTGCCGTGAGGTGCAGTCCCTTAGGCACAGACTGCTCCATCCTGGGATGTCCCCCGAGTCACAGCTGCTTGGGGAACAGTCACCTCCTCTGGTGCAGGCAGATCAACATCTGCCCCTCTCAGCAATCCTGCACAGGTGCAGCTTCATGTCTGCCCACCTGGGACACTTCAGGGGCTACAAATCCACATTTACCCCACTCTGCTCCACCATGGGCTGCAGAGGAACAGACTGTCACCCTACCCTGGACTGTGGGGAAATCTCTGCTCCAGAACCTTCTCCCTCTCCTTCTTCACTGACCTTAGTATCTTTTCTCTGGTATTGCTCTCACCTCCTCTGCTCTTCTGGTCTTTTTTCTTTTTTTTACATGTATACTTTTGTGGTTTCAGTTTCCCTTTCTTGAATGTGTTACAGAGGTGCATCCAGTTTCCCATATCTACTCAGCCTTGGGCAGAGGCAGGCCAGGATTGGAACTGGGATAGCTTCCAGCAGCTTCTCACAAGAGACACCCCTGGTGCGTCCCCACTTCCAAAACACCACTGGACTAAACCAAGACATATTGTTAGCTTGTTCCAGCAAAGTGGTGTCTTTTCCTCTGAAGAGTTGTCTTCTCTCTCAATTTTCTCTCTCCCCTGACTATTGAGGTAGCTGAAAGTGGAAAAACTTAACTGAGCTCTGTCATCTGAATGCCAGAAGTTTGGTGGGGTGAAATCTGACCACTGTGGTTTGTTTCACAATTTTTACGAGGGGAATGCCACAGCTCTTTATAGAGGGTGTCTCTGAGGGTTTTAAGTAGTCCTGGAACAGCATTCATGTACGTATGTGAGAAAAAAATATCCTATTATGTGCTTTGTGAAATTAATATAATCCATGCCAATAAGAGATTTAATTTATACTTTAAGCCAAGCACAGATTTGTCTTTGGCCTTTATAAGGTTTTATACAGAGGAAAAACAGGTAGTTGGAAATGTTAGTGGAAACAGATCATCTTTACAGTTGGCAGACTGAACATTTCTACTTTGCCAGGACATCATCACAAATCCAACAAACCCTGGATTGCTCACCTGGACTCTGAATCAGAACAACTTCTTTTGACCCAGGGATTTCAAAATGTTTGCAAGAAAGTACAAAGGACAGCCCTACAGGCAATCACAGTTGGAAGCACTGTAAGAAAATAAATCTAAGTAGACCTATTTTACCATAGGAAGTGCTGGTCAGTTATGATCCAAGTAAGAAATACACTTAGACATGTTACACTTACTATCATTTAAAAGGCTGTTCACTAGATTTAGCACTAGAAGAAGAGAGTAACATGGATAATCTTTCTCCTTAGAGGCTGCAAGCCCACATACAGAACATCATATATTTCTCCTTTCTCTGTCTTTCAAGCTATTATATGATTTTCTTATGAGGAAACAACTCTATTCACCATTTCTATGGCCAAATATAGAAGAACTTCCCATGAGAGCTGCTCACTGCATTGTTAGACAACAGCAAGGCCATGAAGGAGGCATAATCATCAGTGCCAAGCAGGAGCAGTCTGCAGGCTCACCTGTTTCAGTCAGCTGAGTATCAGCTCAGCATACAAGCAGCATGCACAGCAGAGCCTGCTCCTGCTCCTGCTCCTGCTCCTGCTCCTGCTCCTGCTCCTGCTCCTCCTCCAGTTTGCTCTGCTGCTCAGGATCGCTGCAGCCTGTACTCTGAAGATCACAAATGAGGCAAATAAGGTGATAGCAGAGAAGGTATTAAAAGAGCAGTATGAAAATGAGGGCCGACTTGTGAGTTGCAATAGTGCTGCTGATTCAGTCCTGAAGAGTCAGGACTTGTGTCCAGGTCTGGGCCCCTCACCATAGGAGGGACACAGAAGTGCTGGAGCGTGTCCAGAGAAGGGCACTGAGGCTCATGAAGGGCCTGGAGCACAAGTCCTGTGAGAAGCAGCTGAGGGAGCTGGGGGGGTTTTAAGCTGTGCCAGGGGAGGTTTTAGGCTGGATGTTAGGAAACATTTTTTACTGAGAGGGTTGTCAGGCATTGGAATGGCCTGCCCAGGACAGTGGTGGAGTCACCATCCCTGGAGGCACTTAAAGGGCATTTGGACCAGGTCCTTAAGGACATGGTTTAGTAGTTAGATTATGGAGTAGGTCAAAGGTTGAACTGGATGATCTTGGAGGTCTCTTCCAACCTAAACATTCTGTGATTCCGTGAATCTGTGAGTCAGACAGCTTCATGGCAAGCAAGTACTTGCTGAGTCCTCATAAAAATATGAATTTCATACTAAAAATAGGACATAAATGAACTCTGAGGAGTATTTGTTTTCTCAGTGATAATACTTTAACAATGATAGTGCTAAAATGCATTTGTTTGGTGTAGATTTAAGATTCTAAATAAGTAGCTTTCTAGATTTTCTGCTACTCAGTAGTATTTTGGATCTTCTGCAGAATTTGTTAACACATTCCTCCTGAATTAACGTTTATTCTCTCAATGCATAGCTCCTGAAATAACATTTAGTCTGCAAGAGCATATTTTTCTACGGATTTTCCAGTTATATTTCAGTAAAATAAAAAGAACTAATGGAAAACTTATTATATTGGCTTTTTAATGTGTAATTCTTTTGTTTATAACTTCTGCTGTACGTTCACTCCACTAAGACCTATAACTATTTTACTGCCTTTTAAACTAGTCACTCAGAAAGAAAGAGGGAATAGGCTTTTGATCTGCAAAGAGCAAATTTAGCACCCTGATGTTGGTATCTTCAGTCTAAGCATGTCCCTTGTTACTTGTCTATATAACTTACCAGTCCTTTTGTTGAATATTACTTCTTCCCCAGGACTTCTACACAATGTTATAAAATAGCTCATATTCTAAGTTTTCTACTTAATTTTTATGTTATATTTTATAACCTGGATTGGAAAACACGTAAGCATATAAAATTATCTTTGAAATATAAAAAGAACAAATGCTGATCTTTATATATAAGGCATAAGATCTAAAAGGCTAGACTCCTGGAGTAAATCCATGTGCCATGGATCATCAGAGAATATAAAGGTGCATGGAAAGAAAAACTATCACATCTACCTATTTTCTGTAATCAATGCTTAGATTTAAGTTGGGAAAGGGGTAAAATCAGGCTTGCTAGAGGTAAGCTTGGGGGCAGTATACCAGTGTTTGAGGGACAGTATTGGTCAGTAGCCAGCTGAATATGAGCCAGTAGTGTGTCCCACATGGCCAGGAAGGACAAAATCATCCTGGCTTGTGTCAGAAATGGTCAGTGGGAGTAAGGAAGTGATTTCCCTCCCATACTCAACACTGGTGAGGCAGCACCTTGAACAGAGTTTTGGGCCTCTGTCATGGTTTAATGCTGGCCTGGCAATTAAAACGAACAACAGATGCTCTCTATTAATCCCCTTCCCCTCCCTTATAAAGAAAGGAGAGAGAATAAGGGTTGGAAACTAAACTACACAGCTTTAAAGAAAAAGTAATGATAAAAAGGAAAAAAGGTGAGGTGGGCCCATGCCAACCTCTCGAGGTTCAACAGGACCAAGTGCAAGGTCCTGCATCTGGGTTGAGGCAAGAAAAAAAATAAAAATAAAAAAGAAAGACTTGGTATGAATTAGTTTCTCCCCAGGGCTTCCTTGTGCTTCATTTGATAAGATACCCTGGAGAAACATCAGCTGTGGAAAACCTGGGAAAAGGGATATTTGCTACAAAGCATGTGCCAGTAACGGGCTAACATGTTCTCCAAACTGAAGCATGAAGTGGTATATAACATTGTAATGTGACCTCTGCTGCCTTAACACAAAAAAATGTCATTTTTCTCAAAGCAACTAAGTATAATTGTTTCATGTAGATCTAGATTTACTCTAAGACATCAAACACCCATCCAAGCTTGTCCAGAAAGACTGAGACTGGGGTCTCACTTCAGTACCTACCTTTGCCACAAAACTACCTCCACTTAAAATTCTTGCCTTTGACTGTCCATTGCAAGCAAATTTACATTGGGAGACTGTGTATCATCTGATATACTGGCAAAAAACCAACTGCTACTTGAAAAGTAAAGCAGGTACTTGGTTCTTAAGAATCAAAACCTTATTATCTGGTAGGGCTTATTCTTAACTCCTACTGAAGTCACAAGCTAATCCGTACTGAATTTATCACACATTTATTTGATTAATATTTGTAAAAGAAATTCAGCAATTTATAAAATAAAGCAAATTGGCAGATGAGACCAGCTCACTCATTTGGTCTTCACTGATAAGGAAAATAGCATGAAAGCTATTTTCATATCTTCAATGAATTTTCATATTTTAAATGAAAGCCCATGGGAATGAAAAAAACCCAGCAGTAGCATGAATGGAATGATTGCAATTTATATTTCTAAACAAGTCAGATCCAACTTGATAACTGATTTCAAGTATCTATTTATTCAAGGTAGATAATTTTCAGGCTTACATTGGTATATTACATCAATGTTGTTAAAGTTGAATTGCTTTGAGCCAGGCATTATATTAAATGGTTATATTTCCCAATGAGGAAATGGTGAGGAGGGGCAGAAGAGAAATACTGTGAACTCATTCGTGGTGCCCAAACTCACCCTCTTCAGTATTATTTTTATCGTCCCCATGAAAAGTCCATAAGCTTTTATACCTTTCCCCCATTTCCTAAAATATTCAGTGTCAGTGAAGACTGAGGCTGAAGCACATTGATAAAAATCTAACTAGAGTTTCCAAGGCAGATGGCTGAAAACTTTCCTACTCTAGCAAACATTTCCAAGTAACAGAGACAGTATATGCTCTCGTATCTATTAGTATGTCTATATGCAAACTGTGCACATTACTTATGCATACTTCTACAATAAGAAAAAAAAATATCTACAATGGATTACTTTTTTTTTCCTCCTCCCAAGCTTTTCTTCCTTTTAGTTTAGGTATCTTCATGTTGTCTCAGATCTTTGTAATAGCACTTAGAAAGTAAGAGTAATGGTGAGATAACTTTCATTACAGTGACAGAAATTAATGAAGAGATGACTACTTTGCTGCTTTATAATTCAAAAGAAGCTTTGTTTAAACTCTTCACTGCTCAATATCTATCCTGTAACTTAATAAAGATGTAAGGATTACAGTATGTTGATATGATGCTTTAAAGTGTCCCATTGTTTTCCTTATGCCATAGGATCTAGTTCTCCACTGTATGAAAACTAAAATTTAGGAATGAAGCTGGGGTGCAATTTTTTCCTTTGATTCTTGTTATTTAAGAAATGAATTTTAGTATTTGGCAGGGAACTAAATGGAGCTAATATTTCTTCACAATAGCATACTTGTCACATCAAGACTATCAGTGCAATTTTAATTTAAATAATGAGAAATAAAAAATAAAATAATGATAAACTCATATAAAGATGTGAGTAAGTCTGAGAAGCAATCAGGATCTGAAAATGCAATTTTTCTGCTGAAGAGAACAATAGAAAATAAGAGTCTTCTTTCCAATTTAGATAAAATGTTTATGATTGGGAATTTGGGGGCTGCTTGGAGAATTCTGTGATTGTTTTCTTAGTTGTTTCTTAGAACTTAGAAAATTCCCATGATGTTATGGATGTATGGCTATGATATTGTCAACATTTTTACTCCATATTTAGGTGTTGCTGATTTACTAATGACTACAGTGTTATCCATGAAAAGTAGCAAACAGAGAAAGTAAATTTTGAGTGAATGTTTTAAAGAAAATTTGATGATGCATCTGATGTCATGGTGATGAATTAGATATTTTCATTTTCAACTTACAGAAACTAGAGTGGGAGGCATGATTGGTGGCTAGGAGAGTTATATAATCTTTTGTAAAACCAGTGAACTGAATCACAGAATCACAAAAGCTGAGTTGGAAAGGACCTCTGAGATCATCAAGTCCAACCCTTAATCCACTACCACTGTGGTTACCAGACCATGGCACTGAGTGCCACATCACTCTTAAGTCTCTTCTTAAAAAACTCCACGGACAGAGAATCCACCACCTCCCTGGGCAGCCCATTCCAATGCCTGATCATCTTCCCCTGAGCCGCCTCTTCTCCAGGCTGAACACCCCCAGCCTCTCCTCATAGGATCTGTGCTGGAGTCCCTTCACCAGCCTGGTTGCCCTCCTTTGGACCTGCTCCAGGACCTCAATCTCCTTCCTGAACTGAGGGGCCCAGAACTGGACACAGGACTCGAGGTGTGGCCTCACCAGTGCTGAGTACAGGGGCAGAATCACTTCCTTGGACCTGCTGGCCATGCTGTTCCTGATACAGGCCAGGATGCCATTGGCCTTCTTGGCCACCTGGGCACACTGCTGGCTCATGTTCAGCTTCTGTCAATCCAAACTCCCAGGTCCCTCTCTGTCTGGCTGCTCTCCAGCCACTCTGTGCCCAGCCTGGAGCTCCCCATGGGGTTGTTGTGGCCAAAGTGCAGGACCCGGCACTTGGCCGTGTTGAACCTCATCCCATTGGAATCAGCCCAACTCTCCAGTCTGTCCAGGTCCCTCTGCAGAGCCCTCCTGCCTTCCAGCTGATCCACACTCCCCCCCAACTTGGTGTCGTCTGCAAATTTGCTGATGATGGACTTAGTCCCCTCATCTAAATCATTAATGAAGATATTAAACAGAGCTGGGCCCAACACTGATCCCTGGGGGACACCACTGGCGAGCATCTGCCAATTGGATGCAGCAGCTGAAAGAACAGTCTATAATATTCACTGGTGTGTTTTGAATCATATTCAGCTTCAACTCATTTTTTCTGTCTTGCTAAGAAGCAAATTTAAGGACTTTTACCTTGCTTCCAATTGTGCTTTGAAGACTGACTGTTGCAGCAACTTCATGTGATTTTGTAGAGTTTTCATAGAAACCAAGAGAGTAGGTTTAAGAATGTTTCAGGACAGGACAGGAGCTAAACAGAAATTTGACCCTGAGGACTGTAAGATGATCCAAAATCAAAAGAAGACATGGACTGTGTTGACCACAATTTGCTTTACTTACAAAACAATAAAAAGGAGTATAAAAAAGGGTACATTTATTTTGGGTACTCTATGGCTTTTCAACTTTTGAATCTACAGATATTTAAACTTCATTATCTGCAAGTTTCTATAGCATTTACAGTGCTGCAAAACTGATGGGAAGGAAAAAATCACTGAAGTAAACTTTTGCCTATGATTACTATGAAATGGGATATAGTGATTGGCATACAGATTTTCATTATATGGATACCTGGAAGAAGGCTGAAAATCTTCAGCTTTAAACATCAACCTGAACATATTTGTTGCTGATCTCAATATGCAGAGCAGTTGGAGTATTTAGTTGGAATATTTAGTTGCTTTTTTTTTTAAGGGTATAATTGATATTTCAAAATTACTTTTGACTCTTTTTCTTCTTTATTGCTTTTTAAACAAAGGGAAAAACATAAATAAAACAATGTATAAAAGAGAATGTGACAAATCCTGTCCCTTACATGGGTGTACCAATAGCATTCTCTGTTGTTTCTATGGCTGGATTTTGCTAAGTATTTAATTCACTAATTCATTTGCTGTTTAAGATTGTAAACAACAGATGGCTGAGAAGAAAACTTATTCACTGTTTAATATTATTTTTTTTATTCTGCTGGTAATTAATTCCATGCATGAGGGCCTACTGATTGCTTCCTTTCCCACTGTCCTCTGAACCGTTAGAGACTGACTATGGCTAGAGAAGAGAGACTGGCTTAGGCAACCTGATGGTTTTGGTGGCGTTGAGAAACCTCTCAGCAGCCTGGCTAGTGCATAGTGCTGATGCATTTTGATTCATTCTGTCACTAGACTTTGAGTTACAAGGTAACATTTTCTCTGCATCAGAATAGAAGTGATTTTCTTTGTTCATCCAGTTCAGAAATAATTGGTGATGTGTAGCAGTGTCTGCTCCTTGGGTAGTGTGAGCTCATGTGTGCTGCGTCAGTACAAGGACTTTGATCTTTCCTTTTCTCTTTCTATGTCTTTGTGGTTTCTCTTGTTTAACAGTAATATTTTTAAGCTTATATAACAGTTCTTTTGGATATCTTTTGGAGTGAGTTATAAAGTGACAGATAAAAAGCCTTCTCTTATCCATTCAAATTGCTTTCAAAACTCTAATTAACTTTGGTGTTTTGGGATCTGAACAAACATCCAGGATAACTGTGAAGAACTTGAGTTAATACTTGAATTCCTGAGATCTTAATAATAAGAACTATCTTTGAAGTAGTGATACATTAATGCTAATTACTATTAAAATTATGTGAATTCTAGTCTCAAACATGAACTTTTTAATATATCTTTTGTTGTTGTTGTTGTTGTTAAAAAAAAGTGACCTAAAATGCTTAATACTTCAAATAGTGGTTCAAATAAATGATTTAAAACTGATTGGTTTTAAGAAACTACAGCAGTACCAAATTTGATCTGGTAAACAATATTAAATCTAAATCAAATTATCTGTGCCTAAATATAAACACATTATTGCAACTGAATATATCTAGCAAAATAAATCAGAAAAGAAGCACTCTTGAGTGACGTTGCATCCTTTGGAATGTTTTGATAAAATGCAACTATTTACAAAATAGATAAACCACCACATCATGCTCTTGTTAGAAATCAGGATTTTGTTTGGGACTACCTGAGGTAAATGTAGTTTATGGAAGCTTCACGGACGTTTTGAAATATTTTGGATGCATTACTTTCCACTTTTGACATGAAGTTTCATGTTAAAATGTTCTTGAAAAAACAATGTCTTTTGGTCAATTTGTGAAAGCTTTATTGCCAAAGCTTATAGGGCTTAATATTTATTTTCAAGATGCACCTGAGACTTGTAACATGTGTCAATAAAAGAAGAAAATAATCATAAAAGTTTAGTTGATATGATTCCTTCCTCAGGGACTGCCTCTTACTATTTCTGTTACCTTTCTCACACTTCAGGACTTTTGAAACAAGTGAAATATAAGGACAAGACAGCATAAAAGTTTTTGTCAGTTATTAGATCTTGAGGACTCAGAGGCGGCTCAGGGGAGACCTCTACAGCTCCCTGAAAGGAGGGTGTAGCCAGGGGGGGGGTTGGTCTCTTTTCCCAGACGACTTTCAACCAGACAAGAGGACACGGTCTTAAGTTGTGCCAGGGGAGGTTTAGGTTGGATATTAGAAAGAATTTCTTTACGGAGAGGGTGATCAGGCATTGGAATGGGCTGCCCAGGGAAGTAGTGGATTCTCCGTCCCTGGAGACATTTAAAAAGAGACTGATGTGGCACTCAGTGCCATGGTCTGGTAACCGCAGCGGTAGTGGATCAAGGGTTGGACTTGATGATCTCTGAGGTCCCTTCCAACCCGGCCAATTCTATGATTCTATGATTCTATGACTAAGGCATACTTGATCTGCACAAGGTGTTAGCTGCAACTATATAGCAGTCTAAACCTATTTTCTAACTAACAGCTTATCTCAATTTTTCTGCTTATTGGAGACGATAAGCAAATATTGAGGCTGTCATCCTCCATAAAAATTCTTAAAATGAAAGAAAACCAGAAATAATATGGCTTACCTCTACGTTGACTCAAAAAAACCCAATCCTAAGTTTAATATTTAGGAGTAATTCTATGGTTTTTAAATCCAATATATGGACTTATTATTGACATTGAAGGTTTTATTGCAATCTTTTTTTTCCTGTATTTTATTTATAAGCTTTACCAATATCTGTTTATTTCAATAAAAGTTTTTTTTTTTATTCTATAGCCATGAGATCCACTCATTTCCTTTTTGAAACTTCCTCTTCAACTTAGAGATGAAGTAGGGTTTATGAGGTGTGATACTAAAATAAATATTTTTGCTTTTCAAGATTGATCTTTGTTGCGGATCTCTGAATAGTAATTACATATTTCACTGACACTATTAGAGCTAACCAAGGCGGGGGATGGGGGGAATTAACCCAGAAAAAAAAGTCAGAATTAATAGGTATGCAAGTCTTACAGGAGCTCAGGCTTGCACTAGTTATTTAAGGAAGGCATGATTACTTCCCTGATAAAAGTCAAAGAATGAAATTATGTCATATTTGTGGTTCTAATTGTGTTGCTTTCAAGAACTCAAGAATGATAGCACCTTTGTTCCAGAAAAAGACTAGTCTTTCCAAATAAAACCTTAATCCTGAAAATGGAGATTTATTAACATTACATCCTCCTACATTATCCCGTCTTCTCCAAATTTATTCCTGCTTTAAGCAGAAGAAGACATTTCACTTGTTTCTCCTCCATACTCAGGGAGCTGGCTAAGCATTTCCCCTGAACATTTTTCGTGAGTTCATCCTCGGTGCCAGCATGACCATCAAATTTTGTTTTGCGTATCATAGTCAAGACTAGCAGACACCTCAGGCAGTATGATCATGCCAGAATTCACATGCTGCGTTGCACTTGAATGATCACTATCTGCAAAAAGAATCAAAGAAAACAATCTCTCCTGCCCTGCATAGTCAACAGCAGGAGCATGCCACCTACTCGGGATTCTCATAAATTCATCATGAATGTGAGCTTTACGGAGCAGAAGTCAGTGGAAAGTGGGCTTACTGGGCTATGAGAAGAGATTGGCCTTTATGCCTGAGCAGTGGGAGATCATGGTTTCCATCCTAGTAATTTCCTCCCACAAATCTCCAAAGTAGCCTTGGAAGGACTTTTTAAATGAGAGGTCAGGAAATGCCTCTATGGGATTTTTATCACAAACAGCCTGTTCCCTCCGTTTTCTCAACATGGACCAAACTTCATTGTTTTCAGGCAGGGATAGGTATTAATTTTTTCTCCTTACATGCCATTAAATGAACTAGAGAGAGGCATCACCTCTGGTCACTCATTTTATTTCTGAGCAAGATCTTCGGGCACTATGATGGTGATAACTGAAGGACAATGTGTTCAATAAATAAGTGCACTCAAAGTGAGAACAAGTGTGAGCTTGCCACACTCTGTGGGTGTGGGTATGGCTTGCAAACAAGGTTAAAATTAATTAGATTTTAAAGGTGTAAGGGTGGGATCTGATTCATCAATAAACATAAAGGATGCACTGATCACTTTGATTAGAAAGGAGTGCCTGGTGAAGGAAAGTCAAGAAGGCTTATGATATAAATTCATGATGGAATCACAGAAACAAATATAGAATTTTTTAAATTGCCTGAAGACACTTCTCCTATGGGCTGTGCCAAATGATACTTCATGATTCTGTGATAACAGGTCTAAGAATGAGGAAAACTTGTTAGATTAATCAAGAAGCTTGACTGATGAATCAAGATGCTTAAGCAGTCTAGCCAGTCCTGACCAGGATCATCAAAGAATTTCCTTTCTGAACTCTTTCCATGTCTCTATACCTGAAGTAGGAAAATTTTGCACAAGTGTCACTAGTTAACCTGATAAATCAAGTTTAAATCAAATTTATCATATTGTATTTTATTTTCTAATTAATATTTTTACCTTTTTAAAATGACTAACAACCTGTGGACTTCACTGAAACAAGAGTGTTTACTCCAGTTTAAAAGTGCCTTTAAAACTAATGAATGTAGTGAGAGTAACTGAGAGAGACTTTGGCTTTAAACCATGCCACGTTTGTTTCTCATGCCAAACTGCAGTTCTGATAGACTTTTCAGAGAAGAGCTGTGATGTTAGTTATAGTGAATCTTCAAGCTAGTAGAAAAGCTTAAAAAGAAAGAAATATAATTCTCGTGGTATTCTTAGCACAGAACTAAAAGGTCTAAATGATTTTCAGAGATTTATGATTTTGGGCAGAGAGCGACCTAACTGGGTAGAGAAGAACCTAATGAGATTCAGCAAGGACAAATGTAAGGTCATACACCTGAGGTAGAACAAAACAGCATCCATTGGTATAGGTCAGAGGCTGACCTGCTGGCAAGCAGCCCTGAGTAGCAGCAGACAATAAGTTAACCATGAGCCAGCATTGTGCTTTTGTGGCCGAGAAGGTGTTCTGGGATGCATTAGGAAGAGTGTGGCCAGTAGGTGGAGGTTATCCTCCCCCTCTATTCTGCCTTAGTGAGGCCACATCTGAAATACTGTGTTCAGTTCTGGGCTCCCCAGTTCAAGAGAGACAGGGAACTGCTGGAGACAGTCCAGCAACAGAGATGATTGGGAGACTGGAGCATGTCTCTTGCAAGGAAAGGTTGAGAGAGTTGGGACTGTTTATCCTGGAGAGGAGAAAAGTTATCTGTGTGTACTAATATCTAAAGGGCCAGTGTAAGGAGGATAGAGCCAGACCCTTTTCAGTAATGCCCAACAATAAAAAAACAAGGGGTAGTGGGCACAAACTGGAACACAAGAAATTAAATTTAATCATGAGAAGAAACTTCTTTACTGTGAGGGCTACAAAGTACTGGAAGAGGATGCCCAGAGAGGTTGTAGAATGTCCCTTCTCTGGAGACATTCAAAACCCACCTGGATGCAATATGTGTAATATGCTCTAGGCAGTCTTGCTTTAGCAGGGGTGCTGAACTAGATGATCTCTAGAGAGCTCTTCCAACTCTGATGCTTCTGTGATTCTCTGTGGCTATGTGATTTTAAGAAGCTACAGTGTCAGATGGGAAGTAGCAAATACACAACACATTTATTAGCCAAGATATTAGTAAAGTCTCTCTTAGTTGTACAGAAAAGTAGAAAAGCCCCATAGTTTTCTCTCTGAAATTCAAGTATACTACTAGATACTGAAAACTAGAATAGTCATAGAGAAAAGACACTTTTGCATGTGCCAGTACTGCATGAAGATACATGGCAGAGTTTGTTCATCTGACAGTTTGTACTAGCATTAGAAAACCATTTGAAATGAAGATTATATATCTCTTAACTTCTCAGGCAGATTTTGAAATAGCAACATAGGCTGATTTCAAAGTTCAAAAAGTCCTGTTGTTTGCTTTCTGAAGATGAAGGAAGTTTGTTTCCTTGGCAGATGGAAGCAACAACAGATCAAAAAATGTGCCCATGAAAACTAATAAAGCTTTAAGAATAGTACTAAATAATATTACTATAACATACAGAATTTAATTTTAATGGATTAATTTATCTGAGTTCTGTATGCAGGAATTAAAACAGAGGCTGTCTGGATAAAGCAGCAGTTCTGTGGAGGAGACTGCCTATTGCAAAAGGTACAAATTACTGGGGACATTGCTGAGAAGAAATATCCCTTTGAAGTAAAAGCTATTAATGACTATTTCAGCATTAAGAGTTAAGCTGTTGGCCACATGGTTTGAATTGAAGCCTATTTCTCATTATTTTATTTATGTTCTTTTAAAAAAAATGTGAAATATTAAAATGAAGGCTTTTACAAATCCTGTGTAAGTAACAGGAGTCTGGATACGATCTGTTTCGAGCAGGAAACAGGTAAAAGCAGAATTCCTGGAGGGACAAGTTTGTACACACATTCAAAGCCATATGGACTTGTCCAGAGTTCAGCATAAGCACAGGGATAGGCACAAACTGTATACTGTCCAAAGGAAAATATTTCCATATATACTAGCAAATAGAGCATTTGGGCCTGTACCCAAAGCTCAGTATAGGAGCAAAGCTTTAGCTTTGAGGAGGATATGCTTTTTTTTTGGTTTTGTTATTGCAATGCTTTAGGTGAGGTGTTGAAAATACTTCTTAGTGAACATATTCTCTGTCGTCAGGGTAATCAGTGTCTATATTTTGTCTTGCTTTCTATAGCAAGCCAATCACAGCTGTAAATTTGGGCTGTAAACATTGATACATGACATAGTAACAAAGCCTCCATTTATGAACTATCAACTGATAATATCTGTAAATTACAGATAATGGTAAATAACAGCTTTAAGGATGATCCCGATTACAACTCAGATTTTTTTCTGCTATGCATCATTTAGTACATTAGCTGAAGTCTGTTAAACTGGAAAGTGTAAGAATTCAAAGAAAAGATTGAATTCCTGACTCTTCACTTACAAAAAGAATTACTGAAGTTAATATATCCCCCCAAAAAAGTGTTATTTACTTCAAACATGAATTTGAATTTTTACCAAGAGAAACAAGGTTGCTTTTACTTCCTTCAGATTTGGAGCAGTGGATGTCTCAAAGGTAAGGTTAATTAAAATATTTGTCAAACACTTTATTTAATAATGTTATTTTATTATTTATGAGCTTATTGTTCCTATTCTATTTTTATAGCTTTATTGAAATGTGAGTATTCAGTTATATGTCAGATACATTCATATATAATTTCATTAAAATGGAGAAAAAAAATTGTTACCTGCCCCCCAAAAGTAAATCTGTTTTTAGTCCACAGGCTTATAAAGCAAGAGATCTGAAGTGTCTAGGAGAATTCCTAGAGCTGCCTAAAGATAAGGGCTTAAGTCAGGGAAGTATTAAAGCCATAAGAAATAGGAACTCCATAATGAGATAAACAACCATCCTCCTAGCAAAGTATTTTGTCTTCATCATTGCACATAGTAGATGTCTAAGAAAAAATATCAGCACAGAGCATGGATAAGTGATACTTCCATCAGTAATCTGTGATTGTTAGCAGCTCAGTGCTCCAGGTCAACTTCAGCCTTCTATGTATTCAGTAGACCTCAGAGATTTTTACTTGCTTGAACTTACCCTGACCCCCTTTGAAGGTGTTGGGACTTTGAGGTATCACTAACTTTTTGAAAGCCACAGTCTCATGGAAGTAAATTCCCTTTTTCTCTTTGATGTATTAAGCAATATATCAAGATTTACTTTTTCTTGTAAATGTCCCTTGATTAGTTCTGGCTATTGATATAAAGGATTGTGGTTTTATTCAACATCATCATAAAAAGTGGATTCCTTGAAAGCTGCCCTGAACAAGAAGCTGATCTTCCACGGGGAGCAAAGTCACTCCATGTAATTAAATCAACTAGCAAATGATAAGTTTAACTAAGTAATATAATGAAGTATCTACAAAAACTGTGTCTGACTTCATGTAAGTTTTTACAACTTCTCTACAGAAAAAATAAAATGCCACACATAATGCAGCAGTTAGGCACTCAAATGAAGCAACAGATATGAAATCTTATTTTTTTATTTTCTATCCTTTCTTTCTTTTCCTCTGATCCATAGTCAGGAACTAATGCTGATTACATTTAACAAACATAGAAACAACAAAAATGATCAACATCCCCCCAAAAAACCTCCCCACAAATAAAACCAAAACCCAACCAGAAATTAGTATGTCTTGGCTATAAGTTTTGCATTATTATAAAATCTTAAATGTTTATAGGATTATCATGACATCTCACTTGATAATACTAAGAAGCATAAACTAATTCCTTGAATTACTCTACAAATTTTGAATAACATTATTTGTGAACTATGATACTGGAAAGTTCATAAAAATATTTATATAGAAGAATAGATATCTTCCAGGAGACAAGCTATGTTGATTTCATTGATCCTCTCTGTTTTTGGACTCTGCATACCATATCTATTACTTTATTTTTTCCCCAGGAAGATTTGACTAAGATGTACTAGCAGTGGATTTAGCTGATAAGGACTTCCCTAGTCCTGGCTGCCTTGTGTCTCCAGGTTGAGATGTTCTACAGAACGATAATATAACTACAAAGAGGTCATTCTCAGAGCACTCTACCTCCATTCTTTTTACTTATTTTTCATTAATTTCTTGTGTAGGAGACTTTCTATGAGAAAGCAAATATAATGCTACAGAAAAGAAAAAGATTCTACCTTTATACTTTTAATTAGCTACTGGCCACTGATCACATTTTCTAGAGTCCCGACCTTGAACAGATTTAGCCATTTAAGGGTTTTCTGTTCCTCAGAACTGACCTCCAGTTGGATTAGTCTAATCTGTTCTGCACCTCTCCAGTTTCCTTATGAAATTCTTTCAAAGAGATGGTGAGAATAAAGAATGTGTATCACATCTACAGAAAGATCTAGAAAGCTGATAGACATTAAAAAGTTAAATTTTAGTATATATAGGAAATTAAAGAAAAAAGTGACACCAGAAACTCCACAGAGAATGGTCTGAGTTGGAAAGGGTTGTAAAGGATCTAGTTCCAGCTCCCCTGCCATGGGCAAGGACACATCCCACTAGACCCAGCTGATAAAGGAGAGAGTTGTGAAACTCATTTTTGGTATTCTAAAGACAAGTTAAAATCAGCATAGTACTTTAAGAAGGAAAAATATAGAAAAAAAATGTGATCTGTTAGTTATTTTTCAAACTATTTTAATGTACTATATATTTGCATAAAGAACTTTTCTTCGTTATATGGTTTGTGTTATTGCATTTGTAATTTTAGATTAGAATATGTTTAATTCATTTTAGGTTTAAAAGTATACTTGATGTTTGTATTCCAGTTGCTATGTTCTCTGTTTATGCACTCATTTCAGTCTCTAGAAATATATTGCTGATGCAGAAGTCTGAGTGATCAACTTTCACCAGTAAGTTACTCACACAACATTTACTTGAACTATTATGCTTTTGGTTCCCTTGCCCCAAATAATAAACCTCTATCTCTATTACATTATAATGCCTCTTTTCACACTGAGTAGTTAATATTACCATGGTACTATTCTAGAAGTTGAATTAATACATTTTTCAAACTTTTTTTACACATCTAAAATAGGATATTTCCTCCCTTTACCCTCAAAAAATAAAGGCAATAAACCAATACTTTTAAAGTTTAATAAAGTTTCTAACACACTTCCTAAATTTTTCTAAGAATGTATAGTAACAAAATGCTAGAGGATTTTTTTTGTTGTTGTTGGTATTCTAAAGCAATGGGAACTGTTTACTTGCCTATTTCATGGTCCTCACAGAATCACAGAACTGTCATGGTTGGAAAAGACTTCAGAATCACCTCGTACAACTGTCCAACCCCTAAAATGAATAAAATATAATTATCAATATCTGTATCACCATGCCCACTGGAGTAGGTCCTGAAGTACTTCATCTACACAGTTTTTAAATACTTCCAGGGATGATGATTACACCACCTCCCTGGGCAGTCTGTTCCAATGCCTAACTACTCTCTCAGTAAAGAAAATCTTCCTAATATCTAATCTAAACCTCCTCTGGTGCAATTTCAGGCCATTTCTTCTAGTCCTATTATTACTTACTTGAGAGAAGAGGCCAGCACCCTTCTCCCTACAACTTCCTTTCACGTAGTTGTAGAGAGAAATAAGGTCTTCAAAGCAGGCTGGTAAGTAGCTGGAAAAAGATTTACATCTAAGCACATACTTTTCTGTTACTGTGCTTTATGAGATGAGTTGCACTGTGTCATTCAGACTGTAAGATTCAAGCTCTATAATTATACTTACTTAGAAAGCAATTAAGTTATATTTACACAAATTGTAAAATTAACATTTTTACTAACTGCATTTTTCTCAATCTATTAAAATCCATGTCTAACATTTTAAATTATTGTAATTTTCCTTCGGAAAGGAAGAAAAGTGCGACTTTTGATATTGAATATTTGACTGGACCACCACTCTTTACATATGCAGTAAGCATCATTGAATCTGGATCTTTCAGGAAAAGTTTTATAGTCATTTTTTGTTTGTGTTCTTGCTTGTATGTTGTTGTTTCTGGTTTTGTTGTTGTTGGGGTGGTGGTAGATTTTTTGTTCGTTTCAGGGTTGGGTGGTTTTGGGAATTTTTTTTTTAGAATCATAGAATTGGCTGGGTTGGAAGGGACCTCAGCGATCATCAAGTCCAACCCTCGATCCACTACCGCTGTGGTTACTAGCCCATGGCACTGAGTGCCACATCCAGTCTCTTTTTAAATGTCTCCAGGGACGGAGAATCCACTACTTCCCTGAGCAGCCCATTCCAATGCCTGGTCACCCTCTCGGTGAAGAAATTCTTTCTAATATCCAACCTAAACCTCCCCTGGCACAACTTGAGACCGTGTCCTCTTGTCTTGCTGAGAGGTGCCTGGGAAAAGAGACCAACCCCCCCCTGGCTACACCCTCCTTTCAGGGAGTTGTAGAGACTGATGAGGTCTCCCCTGAGCCTCCTCTTCTTCAGGCTGAACACCCCCAGCTCCCTCAGCCTCTCCTCATAGGATCTGTGCTCAAGTCCCTTCACCAGCCTGGTTGCCCTCCTTTGGATCTGCTCCAGGATCTCAATCTCCTTCCTGAACTGAGGGGCCCAGAACTGGACACAGTACTCGAGGTGTTTTAATATGAAGCTTAAGGCTTAATTCCTCTACAAGATAAATTTCTGTGTAGTTTTAATTCTGGAAATTTTTCACATCAGTTATGGTTAAATCTTCCTCCTGAATTTCTGTCTGCATGAACAGAGGTACGACTGTGCAGCCAACAAGTCAGTGTAATCCACAAAACTATGTGGATGACCACACCAGTGAATTTCCAGGTGGAAAACTCTAAGACAGGAAATGGACAGAACATAGGAAATATGCATTGCCTTCATGATAATCAAGGAGAATCCTGCAGCAGGAAACATCTGTGTTGCCATCAGCATTCCTCCAGCTGTCTGGTCTTACATTCTATCAGGCTTCATATTTGCTACTAGAAACGTTAGAAATGCCCAGCCTCTAGATGAGGTGAATGAGCCACATGTTTTCTAAAAGTCAGAAAATTTTAGGAATATAAGTCTAGTTCCTCCTTCTGGGATAAGTGTAGAGATAATTATGAATGAAAAATAGAATAATAGAAAATCCTGGCCTGATTCCTGACATTACTTATTTGTGCATTCAGTACAAAATTGCAAAAAACCCACAAGTCTTCAGTTCAAATTTGGAAGCTGCTTTTTTACAGAATAAGTGCAAGGATCATAGACTACAGGAGAACGTACAACTTCCAATTCTATATTAGCATAACATCAATATATAGAAGGGAGCCTGATGACACTTAATTACAAAATTTTGTATGTAGGCTTAATAGTTTTTGAGAAATTTCTGTCTCTATAAAATAGCTTTAAATTGTAACAGATAGTGCAGAACAATTTTACATTTATGTTCAAATTCAGTTAACTTATTATTGAAGATAATTTCATCTCTGTGCAAACCCATTTGGTCTACAAGGGGCAGGAAAACAATAGCATATGCACTTTCTTATCCTTCCTTTATAAATTCTTTCAAGCACCTCCACAAAGCATTTTTCTAACTTGCTTCTTCCATGTAGTACACGCATGCTGTCAGCTAGTTCTTGAAAGAGCTTAAGAGAGTATTCTGGAAAATACAGAAACCAAAGTGTTGAAATTTTCATGGAAGTGGACTGGTTTCAACAAATTCTTCTTTTTCCATTAATTGCTGTGTATTTTCCTTCTAGCTGTGTATATGGGCTTACAGAGACTACGATTCATGAGAAGAATGATCAGTGGACCTCCACAACTTCTAGGCCTTCTACACAAAAGTAAAAAGCATGGAAACCCCCAAATTATAGAATCATAGAATTTTTAGGGTTGGAAGGGACCTTTAAGATCATCTCGTTCCAACCCCCCTGCCATGGGCAGGGACACCTCCCACTAGATCAGGTTGGTCAGAGCCCTGTCCAGCCTGGCCTTATAAACTTTCAGGGATGGGGCTTCTACCACCTCTCTGGACAACCTCCTGAAGAATCCCTCCCCAGCTTTCTTGTAGCTCCCTTCAGATACTGGAAGGCTACAATAAGGTCTCCTCGGAGCCTTCTCCTCTCCAGGCTCAATAACCCCAACTCTCTCAGTCTGTCTTCATGGAAGAGGTGCTCCAGCCCTCTGATCATCTTTGTGGCTCTTCTTTGGACACACTTCACCACATCCATGTCTTTCTTGTAAAAGGACGCAGTAGTTTCATATATAAATTCAATGCATACAGTCTGGTATTCGTAAATAACAGTCTGGTGTGGTATTTTTAAAACTGTATCTGGTCTGGAATGTTTAAAAACTTGTGTATCTAACTATAAAAGAATGCCTAAACCATGAACTTCATAATACATTTAGTGGTGTTTCTGAAGAAGAGGAAAAGAAAAAACCAAACTCTAGCCATTACAAATTGAGAGTCTTGTATAAAAAAAGTGTAACCAAAACAAAAAGTCATCTTTCTATAAAGCCATTCAGCAAAGGTAGTATTCTGGTGGGGTTTAATAGTTGTTCACTAAAAATGGAGATATATAAAAAGAGACTGGATGTGGCACTCAGTGCCATGGTCTGGTAACCCCAGCGGTAGTGGATCAAGGGTTGGACTTGATGATCTCTGAGGTCCCTTCCAACCCAGACAATTCTATGATTCTATATCTCATAACTATTAACTTATTTCATTTGTCAAAACAGATAAAAGAGAAACCATAACATTTTTTAAAATCATCAGTTTGGTAAAGAAAAGCTAAAGAGATGAAACAGTTGTTTCTGAGAATTGGAATAAGCTTTTTGAAAGCTCTAGCACACACCATTTTTCAGAAACCAGATACCATATAAATAAACACTCAGTATATACACCCATGACTCTCACACAAACCCACCAAAACAAAAACAGATAGCTGTCTGCTGCATGTTTCATAGTATTTTATCAAGCTCTTTCAAGCTCCATGAAGATTACAGGCTACTTAATGTTTTGTTTTTTTTAATTCTGTAACACATTTAATAACATATTTAATTCTGTAACAAACAATCTCAAACAAACAAACTAAAAACCCAAACCCCCCAAAAACAGTATTCTTGCCTGAAACAGAGATACTTTCTAGTATCAACATTCTTAAAGAAAGGAGTAAAATTTAAAATAAGATTACCTTATGAGACAGCTTTAAGACTTGCTTACCATGCATTTACATAAATTTAGGGATGTAATAAAGGATTGACCAGCTTCAAAGAGAAATCATTCATTTCATTCCTT
Source organism: Florisuga fusca (assembly GCA_038090715.1). Classification (NCBI taxonomy): domain Eukaryota; kingdom Metazoa; phylum Chordata; class Aves; order Apodiformes; family Trochilidae; genus Florisuga; species Florisuga fusca. The sequence goes on along the minus strand of JAAWXA010000046.1, from coordinate 3,805,754 downwards.
TTAATCATCTTCAATCACCTGTTTTTCTATTTGTTAATCTATTTTTTTGTGTGGAAACTAAAAAATACCCTCAAACCTGGGATAAAAGGACCCCATGCTGCTGTCCACTGGCATGGCTCTAAAAAACAAAAAAATGTCACAGTGCTGCAACAGTGGATATCTGAAAGTTTTGTCTGACTTTGATTCATTTATTTATCTAGCAAACCACAGATATTAAAATATATATATATATATATAATGCATGAAAAAATGGGACAGAATTGTTTGGGACTTAATCTAATTAGCAGATTAATTTTTTCATAAAGTGGATGATATCTCACACTAAAATGTAAGGAACAATGGAGGAAAGATCTTTGAAAAAGAATAAAGATATGGATAATCTAGAAACATTTTTTAAGCCTGCATTCTAGGAAATGAATGCAGAAAGAAAAATTAAAATCCTGTTTCATTTAAAAGAAAAGGCAAGGGAAGTACAAAACTGAAAGTTTCAGTGTAAAAGGTTTCAGGGGGAATTCTTTCCTAGAGCTACAGCATGCATTGTAAGAGATGTATAAGAAAACAAGTGGTATAATCACTGCAGGAGAGAACTTGATAGGAATGTGCAAAAGGGAGAAAATCACATATTTTAAAATAGTGCTAATTATTTTCATGCTGTTTTCTTCTTTGCTACTTTGAATATATGTTACACCTCTCTGTGTCAAATAAAATTAATAGCAATTACACTATTTCATCTAGTGTTCCTGTATATTCCTTGCACATAAGACTTTACACATGTATAAATCCCCAGCAAATACTCAAATTTTTGCTCCAAGACTGATTTATCGTACTTGTACCAGAAGTTTTGACAAGAAACACCCACTCACGTCATTTTTGAATTTGAACCAAAAAAATCTCACCAGTACTCTTAGATTTTTATCTGGTGCCAGTTACTGGGATAACTATGCTGATCTCTGCAACCAATTTAATCTCTGACGATAAATGTAATGGAACTAAATAAATGTGAGTTTTGAGTAAATTGCTCTGTATTTTAATCATCACTTATTATTTAATGGTTAATGAAAAGTCACTTCCTCAGGGACAAACTCAGTTTCACGCTCGACTTCATTATACCTTCATTTTTTCTCACATAACAGAAAATAAGACAGCTCTGCAAGTAGTCTGTTAATCACCTAAAATAAAACATTAGTCTTGTTAACCTACTTCCACTGTTTGATTCTTGTTATGTTACTATCATTGCAATAAAAAAACCAACAACCCAGAAACCTTTTTGAACTCTCACAAATGTTTTATTCTTCAGAGAGCTCTTAATTGCTCTCAGAAAATAGTGTATTTACAGAACAGAAGACTGCTTTCATTTGTGTGCTTCCAGTACAGCTAAGTTTTCCTACCCTTTTTTTTTTTCCTTTCAACTTTCAGTAAACTACCTTCCAACAATCTGCTAACAAGTACTAACCAAAGTTACTCCCCAAACTGAAGCACATAGAACAGTCCCTAAAATAAATTTGTATCATTTGTAACATCAACTCATCTTTAGCAACTCAGACTAATGCAAATAAATGTTGTCAGTTTATATATGCAGAACTGGCAGCAGCATTCATTGTGCTTTCAGAACAATTTTCAGGGTTGTGAACAGTTCTAATGTTGCTTTAACTTTACAAAATTTGTTTATTAATTTATATTCATGAATATTCAAATAGGACAGGCCATAGGAGACATTGAATTTGGATGACAGATATTTTTGAAATTTAAATTTGTTCTTTGGGTTTTTAAAATTCCTTGTCCCTGCATGGTATTTGTGAACTTCAGTATTTACTCTAAAATTTTGTCTTGTTTTTCCAAAGAACTTGGCTAGCCATAGTTCATTTGGAAGCAACATGGAGAGCATTTCTCTGTGTCTCATACCAGTATGTGACAGAGAATGCAATAGTGTATTCTAGAAATAACTTCATGATTTCCATAGCAATGAAGACTTGGAGTGTTCAGAACAGATTCCATCAAACTATGAATTTTTTTCTTTCATAAATATTTTAGCATAATTTGGCTTATTCTGAAACATAGGAAATAGAAATACTTAATCATTTGCTAGAATATAACATTATGCATAGCATCATTGTAAATTTATAATTCACTGCCACAGTGCCTTTTCGAAATCTTAGAGAGTATAAATAGTTGTTATATATTGATTAGGCATGGCACTAATATCTGGCATTTGTATTATTATTGTCATTACTATTATTGTTCACTTTCTTCTGTCTATAGAAGTCAGAATGGCATAAAGATTTTATTAGTGTAGTGAATAGAAGAAAGCCAAATTTATCTCTAGTTTATTATTTTTCAATAGTCTACTGATGAACTCGATGCTCTTCACATATGTTTTTTTCTTTCTTTTTGTTCTGTTTCCAGAAGATTTCATACTGTGCAAATATACTAAAACAGATTAAGTGGGCTTTTGAGGTGTGTTCATTAATACCACTAGTTGAGTCTCACTTGGTACCTTTCCCACAATATGATTCTTTTCAAGGCACTGGTTTAGTCACCTAATAATCCTGTTACATGGACCAAGAGCTATCTATCCCATTATGAATTGCCACTGTAACTTAATTAAAAACTTTGGTACTTAGAATGACAGAGTCATAGAATGGTTTAGGTTGGAGGGGATCTTTAAAGATCCACCAGTCCACCTCTGTTATCTCCGTCATCAGTGGGGACATCTTTCAGTAGACCTGGTTGCTCAAATTCACATCCAACATGACTTTGAAAAATTCCAGTGATGGGGCAACCACAACCTCTCTGGACAATCTATTACAGTGTCTCACTACACTTGTTGTAAAGACTTTCTATATCTAATCTAAACCTACCCTCTTTCAGCTTAAAACATTGTCCCTTGTCCTGTCACTACAGGCCCTGATGAAAAGTCTTTCTTCTTTTTTCTTATAAACCCCATTTATGTATTGAAAGGCTGCAATAAGGTCTCTCCAGAGCCTTCTCTTCTCCAGGCCAAACAACCCCAGCTCTCTCAGCCTGTCTTCATAAGAGGTGCTCCAGCCCTCTAACCATTTTTGTGGTCCTCCTCTGAACCTGCTCAAAAGAGGCCCACATCTTCCTTGTACTGGGGACCCCAGACCGGAATGCAGTACTCCAGAGAGAGAAGTGGAAAAGCCTCTCTTGGGCATGCTTCTTTTGCTGCAGCCTGAGGTATGATTGTCTTTCTGAGTTGCAAGTGTATATTCACAGAATCACAGAATTGTCACAGGTTGAAAAGACCTCTAAGATCACAGCATCCAACTGTCAATCCAGGAAAAAAAGAAAAGAAAAAAAAATTGCCGTCCCACTGGAGCATGTCCTTAAGTGCCTCAACTACATAGTTCCTGAATACATCCAGCAGGAGTGACTCTACCATCTCCCGAGGCAACCCCTTCCAGTGCCTCACTACTCTCTCAGTAAAGATGTTCTTCTTTGTATTTAGCCTAGACCTACTATGGTGCAACTTCAGGCCATTTCCTCTCGTCCTATTATTATTTGCTTGAGAGAAGACACCAACACCCATCTCCCTACAACCTCCTTTCTAATAGTTTTAGAGAGAAATAAGATCTCGCTTCAGCCTCCTCTTCTCCAAATTAAACAATACCACTCCTCATGGGACTTGTTCTCCAGATCCCTCACCAGCTTGGTAGCTCTCCTCTGGACATATTTCAGCAGCTCAGTCAATGTCTTTCTTGTAGTGAGGGGCACAGAACAGAAAACAGCACTCGAGGTACAGACTCATCGGTGCCAAGTACAGAGGCACAATTTCTTCCCAACTACTGCTGGCCGCACTGTTTCTGATATATTGCTGGCACATTACCAATTTTTCATCCACCAGTAAACTAAAGTCTTCATCAAGTATTTCATATTTCTTACCTGCAGAAATCACAAAGATGGACAACGAAATGCAGGGTCAATTAACAAAAGGCTTTCCAATGGAAAATGGATTAATGTGGTGGAATTTGAGACTATTTGAAAATAACAAAGTGTGTCTAAGATGAACAGGAGATATATTTAGAAGTTTTAAAAATGAAAAAAACATCACTAGTGAAAATCAAGGTATTTCACTACACGGCACATCTTAGGGTTTGACAATCTGGCCACACACTGTTAACTTTGTAACTGTAGAATGTAAAAAAATGAGCTACAAGTTTCATTATTCTTTCTGTTTGCTTTGAAAAGGACTTGTAGCACTCAGTGCTAGCCAAGAGTGGTCTTGCTATTCACTGGATTAGAAGAGTGGTCATGTGGCACTGGAGAAATATATCTGTCAGAGCTTGTGGAAAGACTTTTTTGGAAACTGTGAAAAAAAAATAAATTGTGTAATCCATGGGAAAGCTAACCTAACTGTACACACTTACTTTTTGTTTCTTAGCCAGATTTCTGTCCTTATGCTTCTGACAAGATCTCGTAAAACTCAAGCATCCTATGGAAAATTTTACATGAGTCTTACTAAAAGTCATTCTTCCAAGGCTCCATAAATCCACAGAACTTGTTTTGAATCTTAATACAAAGAATCCTTCTTAATTCTTTTTAATTAACAAACTTTAGTAACCTCTTGCAAGAAAAGTTCCATCCACAAATACTCATGGTTTTTAGTTCTAATTGGAACTAGCTTTAGACAATGTGTTTCCTCATCATCTTGTCTTTTGATACTCCTACAGCTGAGTTGTTAGCATCCAAGAAACTGTAGCTGGAGGATAGAAGCACATTGCTGATGCGATCAAAATCTGAACTACAATGAAAAAAATTAGTTGTTGTACTCTTGTTCAATACAACAAATTGTTCAATAAAATGTCTGTAATGAGCAGAGGAATGATTAAAAAGTAGTACTATAGAGTGTTATTGCATCACTTGTAACAAAGCAACTAGATTTTAACTAATTTAATCTTTACTTAAAGGCTACCAAAGCTTCTCCAGACCTTATGTTCTCAGCAGTCCTTTGATAACAAAATTATCACTGTGGAAAAAGTTCTCAGTGTATTAAAAAAATCAGCTGACATATACTAATTTAAATTACTATGGATTACTCCTTATTAGAATATAAATAATTAAACTACTTGTTTGTTTTATTTTCTTGATTTTTTTATCTTTACTCTTTTACCCTTTTTATTTTCTTTTTCTCTTATATGAAAATTTGCTGTATGATACATGTGGAACAAAAGCTGCATTTCCAATAGAATTAGCTCATTTCAAAGAGAGAGCTCCATCTAGTGTCACAGTTAGACACCATTTTAAATCTATATTTTTCTTGCACAAAGTAGAACTAAGTAATTCTCACAGCTAAAATAATTATAACTGAAAGTATTGTCTCTGACTAGAAAAATGAAAATGCGAACAAACAGGTGAATGGGAGATCTGAAATATTATTCAAAAGCAATTTTATGAAACATATTTTTTTGCATAAAAATATTCTTATTGAAGGAGTTGAATCTGCACCACAATTTGCTTTGTCTGCAATTAATTATAGGATTCTCTGACTCCAGAGGCACTTACTATGAACTGTTGCATATAAGAATCTGCTGAAGCAAAACATTCACTATAATTTCTCTAAACTATCACCTCCCACTTAATTTAGAAACGCTTTAGGGCTCTGAATATGTGTGGTGCAAAAAAAAAAATTGCTCTAATGTGTCCAACTAGGATTCTGCTCAGTACTAACAGTCAGCAAAAGAGAAGAGAATTAGGACACCTGAGTGGTGGAATTCTAATATAATTATGCGATGGCAATCTAAAGATTATTGTTTTCAAGCAGTCATTTGTTTTGAAATGCTTAATTATAAATTAACTAAGGATAGAACAATTTGTTTACCTCATCCTAGATTTTGAATTAATCATATTTGCATCATTATAGTAGCAGTTAGTCATATGAAAAGCAAACTACTTGGAGAGGAACAAATGAAAAAGCTGCAATATTCTGAAGTATTAGTCCTGACATCTTCAGTGAACCATGCAAAGATCATCCAGCCACAATTACCAGTTCTCCTGAAACTTCAACTAAAAAAAATTCATGCAAAATTTACTAGTGTTAATTTATGATAGAAATTAGAAAAATCCAGAAAATCAAGAAGAGAATCATTACAGAACTTATAATTGTCAATGTTTAGTATCTCAATTGGATAAAGCCATTGATAGCTGAATAAAGCATAAAGTTCTTGTGGATTTTCACAAATACTTGGACATTCACGTACATTGTAATTAGAAAAAAAATCAGACTCTAGACTATATAAAAATATTTTCTATCAACTAACAGGTTTATGTAATGAAATAGTAAATGTCAACTACCACATCACAACAGCATCTTCATAACATTTCTTTTTGTTCCTAAATACGCCATTCTCTTTTTCATGTAAGCATGATAAAATTATATCCATGCCCAATAACATGGTATATCTTTTTCTAACTTTTAAAGGCTTTCACACAGAAGAGTTGAACAAGTAGTGTAACGGAGGAGCAACCTGGAACTAATTTTTGTGAAACGTTTATTGCTTAAACACAAAAAAACCCACCAGAAGTAGCCACTGCATATATGAGTAGCTCACAAGTGCACCTATTATATATATATCTCATTTTACATATACACAGTACCTTATCATTCTCTACAGCTACCTGAAAAGAGGTTGTAGCCAGGTGGGTGTCAGTCTCTTCTCCCAAGTAACAAGTAGTAGTACAAGAGGAAACAGCCTCAATGTGTGCCAGAGAAAGTTTAGATTGGATATGTGGAAAACCTTAACTGAGAGAATTATCAAGCTTTGGAACAGGCTGCCCAGAGAAGTGGTTATGTCACCATCCCTGGAGGTATTTAAAAGATGTGTAGATGTGGCTGTCAGGGATGTTGTTTAATGGTGGACTTGGTTGGCAGTGTTAACTTTACAGTTGGATTTCATGATCTTAGGGTCTTTTCCATGGTTCTATGATTTATTGTCTTCGATTTTAATCAGGTAAACAACTATATTTAGATACCAACTTTGGTGGTTTACTGGCAACAAGAGTTACAGGAACAAAAAGTCCTGACAAGATTTTGTTCACTTAGAGGAAGAAAACTATTATTGCAAAGCCTGCAGTTAAAGAGATCTAAGGAAGAGACCAGACCAAAAGTCAGGAGAGTGTACAGAAAATATACACCGGCCAGTTGGGAACTTTAAATCATTTTTTTTGGTTGGTATTTTTTGTGATTTTGTAGAATTTCAGAGAGTCAAAATCAATGTAAAGTATCTAGCTTTATTCCAGAGAAACAAATTTATTTTAAGTTCAAGATTCTGATATAAAATCCACCTCTCCCTTTCCTATCATATTTCATGGTTACCACAATCATGATTCATGTTTATACACTCATGTGTACATTTCTGAATTTTATTTCTCCACTTTTAGGTTCCATATATGATACTGTGTTGTTGGGTTTTTTTCTCATCTAGATTAATTTACTTTTCATATTTCTTTTTATGACCACATTACCCAATCAAGAGCAATCAAGTCACCTCTCCACTTTCCTTCTGATAATATATATTTAAATATATGTTGACTCACCTAATCAGTTCCTTATCTCTAAGTTTTGTTATTCTGTTTTATTTTTGTCATAGTTTTGGTTTTACTTTAACAACAAATTAATTGAATGGATTTTAGTACTCCTTTCTCATTTTGCAATATTCTGTTAAAAATGTAACAAAATTTTTCCTTGTAGTTATTGTGGTAAAAATTAATTGAAAATAAACAAAATATTAAAATATCAGTGGAGTCAATGCATGTTATGTGAATGCAACTGTGTGTTAATATTTTGGGGAAAAGAGTGTTTCCTTAGCATCAGAGAGTCCTTAGGGATGGCTCTGAAAACATCTGTTGTTTTGTTCTCTTCTGGGAAATTTACAGTAACTTGTAACATAGTTGTGTAATCTCTACACCAAACTCTAATTCCCTTTTTTTGTGTCACAAGATGCTCAAAAAGTTTTTTGTTGAATATACAGTAGAACAGCTCTCTGCCTGTCTACCTGAAAATGCCTTACAGATGTGACTGCCATAAGAAAATCCATTTTAATGGATGAATAAGGATTTTGAAAACAGCACTCAAAATGGTGAAAACCACATTCAAAAACACTTCATTGAAGTGCTTGTGTTTTTCAGAATTCCCAAAGATATATCCCATCTTTTCTTCCTTCCAGTTAAGTAGCTGAATAGTGTTTTATTTATAATGAAATTTCAGGGGGAAAGTTTCAAAATTATTGTCCTTTTTGAAAAAGAAAATCTTATACATCTTGGCAAAGTCTCTTTGTAAGATTAATACTAGGAAGTGAAGAAAGAAATTTCCAAAAAACCCACAACCCAAAACAACACTTTAAAAAGATAAGATGTGACAGATTCAGTTGTTTCATATATGATTCATCTTTCAGAATTTATCAGTTACATCTAATACCTTGAGAAATATTTAAGCAAGACCATGACTTCAGGCATATTTACATTAGTGGATTCTAAGTAATGAGGATGCAAAATCAGGTTTTCAGTGAAGATGACAAATTAAAATATGATAGGTAATAAATACATATAGTATCAAACTGAAAGGGAAAACATGAAATTTGAATTAAAAGTCTTATTGAATAATAAGCGATTTATAGCAGAGGAAGTATTCAGATCTGAAAAAAAAATCTGTAAAAGAATTCCAGCATCTCAAACTATAGATAACGCATTAACCGTAAGTTTTTAGAAAACTGTGCCAAAAACACAAGATGTCTTTTTAGAGTCTAAGTCAGGTCAAGGCCATTATTCATTATGGAACAGCCACCTAGTCATTGCCCAAAACTTCAAAGGCCCAGGAATATCAAAGATGTTTTGAGATCTTCTTTCTTTTGAGTCTCAGCAACCCCATGTTTTGATGATGAGGAACCTGGGAAAGCTGTTCTGGTTTTACTGTTTCCCTTCTGATTTTCAAAAACAGGCCTCTCAGTGTGGGAAAAAGATACTGGTGTCTGCTATGTATACAGTAACCACAGTTATATTTTATTTTCCCATCTTAGGCTTGTAAAGTGATATGTAGGGAAAATATCCCTGTTACTTACATCATCTTACATTCACAGCTCTGTACTTTCAGATAACATAATTTGCAAGAGGTATAACTATTTCTGTGTTTGTGTAATGTTCACTAATATGGATATTTGGTCTTGATTACATCATTTGAAAAATATGTCTAAAGGTGTGTAAACTGAATTTTCACTTAACTGGTTTCATCTTTTCAGCAGCTGACCCAAATTTTTCAGCTTGACATTAAAAAAATGATTAAATCTTGAAAAGGATATAAGGCGAAAAGAAGAAAATGAAGGAGGAGGAAAGAAAGAACACAAACCTGTTCAAGATACATTACTTCTACTGCTCAATGAAATTTCAGACTGTATCTTTTATTACATAATGACTTTGACCTTTTTCCTATAGACTGTAGGGTCCAACAGAAACAGAACAATCCTGATTTATCCCAGAGGTGGTTACACTTGATTCAAAAGACATAATTGTGGACAAAAATGGAAGGCATATTCATCTCTGGTTGTTTAAGGTAAACTGTCCATTTACTGATTTTAATGAAGCATCCTGGATTCCAGTCCGTAATCTGTATTTAAATTAAATGAGACATAGGGCAGAGGCCAGAACACTTTTTACAGTGATGCCTAGGGGTTTTTCTTAAGGAAACATGCAGATTTACTCCATAAGCGAGTACACTGAATATTGTTTCTAGGATACTAGGTGAATGTTTTAACTATCAACATTTTCAGATAAAAGGAAAAACTAATGTGTTTTTGTACTATTTTTTCAGACAAAACTGTTAGGTCTTAGTAAAACTGAAGGGCTTTTTAAGAGAAGAGTTTTTGTATGACAGGAATAATATCTTTAATAAAGTGAATATGCCTGTAAAATTTTTACCTCAAGCTGTTTCTTATCTCTTCCTTGCTCAATTTTTGGGTATGTAGTTCCAGAGTTTCTACAATAAATAGAGGGCATTTTTCCTGCCTCTTCTCACAAGCTCCTAAATAAGAAAGTTTAGAGGTTATTGTCAAGCTTCAGAAAAATTAAATAGATAAATCAATTTTTGGCTATGATAGCTGGTGGAAAAATTGACTTTTAGTTGCTTTTTTGGGGGAGTAGTGCTACATACCCCTGCTTTGAAGCTCTGCAGAGTTGAGTAACCAGCACAAGTTCTGGGTCTGATCTGACACCCGTAGACATATCACCACACAGAGCCATGGGGGCTGCTCTAGTGTTTCTTACCATGGAGGACTGAGTGATCCACAACCTGGCTCACCTGGGCAGACACAGGCTTTGCTGCACCATGCTCTGCTGTGGTGGATGGATGGAGTGACTTTCAGGCCCAAGTTGTGCTGCACAGGTCCCTCAGCCACAGGGACAGAACACATCCAGCTGCTTGAAACAGGGGAGACTGCAGCCAGTTCCTGCCCTGTGATGGCAATTCCACATCCCTAACGCTGCCTTTGTCTAAAATTGAGATTACCTCTCTTTTAGAATGTAGAAATGTTGCTTCTTTGGAAGAAGCTGAAAAAAAAAGCAAAGGGGAAGAATCTCTGTAATGGACAGTCTGGACTTCATTTGGAGTGGACTTTTACATCAGTGCCTTTCCCTGTTATAAACATTGCCTTTGATTTGGATATTGATCTATAAACATGAGGATGTTACACACCTCTATTCAGAACTGTAGGAATACTTAGATTTTGACACTGCCAAATTTTACTATGCTCAGAATATTTTTCAAGAAAAAGCACCAGCAGTTTGGATTGATGCCTTTTTAATAACTTTGTACATTTAAAGCCTAACCAAGTAAATAATGCAAATGGTATTAAAAAGATTGAAACTATGTAATAGAATATTAACACATAAATAATATAGAAATTGTATGTAAATAATGTAGGAGTTATTATTACCAAAGAAGGAATTATTAATATATTGTAACACACAGCAATATGTTTCCTAGGTTTTTTTAATAAATATATATGATAGTCAAATATATTAAATAAAATTTAATGAAAGGGCTAATAATAGCAAAATGTGGTAAAGAAGAAATATAATGGGTATCATTAAGGTTATGATATTTCTATTAACCCACACATCGTTTCACAAAAGGATGATCTTTCTTTAAAGACTTTTCAGGCTTGGAAGAACTTTGACAAAAAAGTATTTCTATATCTACTGGGTCATAAGGAATATTTATTATTGCTCTTTGTTTTCTCTCCTGCTAGATATCCAGGAATCCTCTAGAATTTTACTTGACTTCGTACTAAACTAATAATATAGTAATGGAAAAAATTGCTTTTGACTTCCACAAGTTTTGGAACAACTTCAAATAAGTGTATATTTTTCTGAAGTGCATACGAAAATGAATCAAAGGTCAATTGTACAAGAAAGAAAAACTCCTTGTGTAAGGGAAGTGTTATTACTAAGTGGGAAGGATAAGAATATTCACACTACTGGTCAGTTTAAAGTTCCTTTTCAAGTGGCATTGCCAGGATTAAAGCTTTATAATTAAATTCCTATTTGACAAAGACATAAATTAGTTTACTTTGTGGTTTTATGATTTAACTGTAGACTAAGACATCAGCTTGTTTAAAGCTTCAGAAGTTTTTATAGTAAGGTATAGTTTAGATTATTAACTTTTCATCCCAGTGGGACCACGGTGTTTTGAAAGGGCAATTCACTTTAAGATTTCATTATGTTCAAACCTGCTCTCGCACCATATAATCTGTTTTAAAACTCAGTCATGTGGTTACCACACAACATTTCTAAAAGAAACAGGTTTCTTCTTATTTCCATCCTCCTTCTTCAATTTTGATCTCCCTGTAGTTGTGGTAAACCTGTCACCACTGAACACTCCTTGAATCAAGATTTACAAACACATATTGGTGTCAGAAGAAAGCAATAACTTCCTTCCTCTGTACTTACTCCTTGAAAAGTTCCATCTCAATACAATGTACAGAAACACAGACAAATAATAACTTAAGAAGCAGCAAATTTAAAACACATTATTCTTTTTCAGGCAGTTCTGTGGTATGGTTATTCTCTGGTTTGCTCTTTACATAGGCAAGAGATGTACCAATATGGTGCCCATATGAAGAGAGAAAGCTTTTATAAAGAATTTCCATTTAATGCAGAACAGTAGCTACATATTTCGTTTTCAATATTAGTGAGACAAGTACCACTCTCCATCTTCTGGTGAGCCAGAAGAGTTTCTAGATGAAGATAACAGATATCAGTGCAACTTCAGACTTAAGGCCCACCTAGCTCAGCATCATTGGCAGCCATGACATTTCAGGAAGAGTATAAGATTCTCTCTCCTCAAACTCCAACTCTGTAGTTATTACTGAAGTTCTCCAATCTAATGTCCACTTTCAAGAACAGAAGCTTTAGGCAATACCCTGGGTAAGCCTATGGATTATGGCTGCTATAGAGAGGCATCTGAGGCTAATATCTCTTCTTTTCATGAAGAAAAATCTGAAAGGTAAATTGGATGGAAAGAAATTGATTCTTTTCCTTCAGTTAATGACCATCACAACTAGTTCACCACTCTGGCCCTCTTCAGGGCAGCATGAACAGAAGGAAGGAATAAGAAGACAGTTATCCAGAGAGTGTATGTATTTTTTTTATTATTATTATTTTTGTTTTGGAATGTTTCATATCCATGAGACAGCAATGTGGCCTTGTGGCCAAGAAGGCCAAGGTTATCCTGGGGTGCATTTAGGAGACTGTGTCCAGCAGAGCAAGGGAGGTTCTTCTGCCCTTGTACTCTGCCCTAGTAAGACCTCACCTAGAGCATTGCATCCAGTTCTGGACTCCCCAATTCAAGAGGGACAGGAATTTACTTAGGAGAGTACAATGGAGGGCTACGAGTATTATTAAGGGACTGGAACACCTGCCTTATGAAGAAAAGCTGAGACACCTGGTTTTTTTTAGTCTCAAGAGGAGAAGACTGAAAAGGGATCAAATTAATGTGTATAAATATATGAAAGCTGTGCATCAAGAAGGAAGGGACAACCTCTTCTCACTTGTGCCCTGTGATTGGACAAGGGGCAATGGATTAAAGATAGAGCACAGGAAGTTTCACCTCAGCATGAGGAAGAATTTCTTTACGGCAAGGGTTACAGAGTCCTGGAACAGGCTCCCCAGAGAAATTGTAGAGTCTCCTTCTCTGGAGACTTTCAAGACCTGTCTGGATGCATTTTTGAGTGACCTGCCCTAGTTCTGGTCCTGCTCTGGAATGGGGATTGGACTTGATGATCTTCAGAGGTCCCCTTCCAACTTCTGACATTCTGTGATTCTGTGATATCCTGAAGCTCCCTTGCAGGTTTACTGACAATTGGTTTAGATATTTCCAGAAACATAAATCAACTTCAAAAAAGATTCATGCCTCCTATATTTCAGCTAGACAGAGTTCCCAGATGCAGCCAATGAGCCAGTGAGATGCCATGCAGCCAATTGCAAAAATGCTCCATTAGTTTTCTAGTAATTAGAATTTTTCATAAGAGGCCATTTTTTATACTTTTTCGTATACACAACTTACCTGAAATAGACTCTGAATTTTAGTAATTAAGTTATTATTCACACCTTTGTAAATTTATGAACATTATTTGCCATTATTTGTGGTTCATTTGACTATCTTTCCTCCAACTCAACTTCTTTAAAAGGGGAATGAAAGAAGGGAACAAACAAGACTACTCAAAAGACTACTCACTTTTTCACTCTAGAATTTCACAGTTCTACTTACAAGGACTCCAGTGAAATTATAAGCTGACTGAACAGAACTATGAATTAAAGAACAAATGCTTACTTATTTGATGTCTTTTCTTCATCTCTTTAAAGTCCATTCTCTTTAACTGAGTATCTCAGCTAAACCTTGAAGACTTTCAAAGATTATTAGAGTGCTTTGGAATACAGCACAAAAATCTTCTTAGCAAATTCACCCATATGAAAGAAGATGTCTGTTCTGCACCTCTTGAAACGTTCTTTGTTTACCAAGAGTCAGTGGAAGGAAAGAGATACCAAGACTTTTTTTTTTTTTTTTTTGAAGCAACAGCATATAAGTTCTTTAACAGCAAGCCTTTTGTTTGTTGCTAAGCTTATTGCCATTCTCATGTGACAGGTAAAGAAATGACTGCCTTACAAATTTTTAATTATAGTATAAAAACTTATGTTCTGAAGATAAGTGCTACATTGTCTACCCATGATACAAAAAAATGCACAACATGTTGGTATTAATAACCACACCAGACACCAGAAACGTAAGCTGATTGCTTTTTAGCAGAAAACAATCAAACTGACTTACCCAAATTGTTACAGTATTGCAGACATGTGAAATAAGGAGTTTCTTTCTGAATGGTGCCTCTTATTTTTAGATATATTTTCTGAATTTTTCATAATCCATAACAAATTAGCATTAGAGATATTCTTTGTAAGTGGGGAATTTCTTTCCTACAGATGATTTTTATCAGGTTAAGGCCTCCTGTTTACTTAGAAAAGCTCATTTCATTAAATGCAGTTAATCAGTAATCCTACAGCAATCCTACAGTTCAAGCATCTTGCTCTGTATGTGAATTTATGCAAAGTGTGAGCAAATTCTTAGTATCTCTTCACACAAATCCAGAAGAAAAAAGGGGTGATGTAAATTTGCTTTGGATAAAGCCTCCAGGTGAAAGAAAACAGAAACAAGTTCTGATATATCAAACATATATTCCTCAGATAGTTGCTGTAGATAGGCAATTGGTGTAGATAAAGAGCCAAAACTGAACCTTAGTCCAAATCTGGCCAAAGGTGCAATTTTAAAACTATGTTTTGTTCTTATTTTGTTGCCAGAAAAAAAATTATCCAAGCCAGAGCCGAAAGATACGAAGAAATAAGACACAATGTGAAGACTGAGATATACCAGTCACTTTTAACTTTACTTGCCTTGAATGCTAACAATTTTAGTTTAGGCATTGTTCAATATCACTATGGATTCTACTCTTCTCAAGTCACAGTAATGCCTTTACTATTGCTCCTAGGTTCACATACAGCACAAAAATCCCCAGAGTCACTTTGCATCATCCATTAGTGAGTCAAACCACAGAGTGTTTTGTAAGCCCACACTGGGATAAACGTACAATTAAACTCTTGTAGTGAAGTCATATATCATAGTTAGCTCTGATGTATTGTCTGATAATACCCAAGAGACAGTTTTATTATCCGTGCATATTTACAGAATAATTAGAAACTTTCAAATCATCCTATAGTAAGTCCCTGTCAGGACCCTGAGAACACTCCTAGGCTCAGCTCCCTGGGCTGACCTGAACACCTCATATAATCTTTGGTCCTGGAAACCTAACAAAGGTCAGGGCTCAGCTTGCCTGAGCTGTGTTATAGGTGTAACTGGGTCCAGTCCTGTCCTCTCTTGGCCCCAAATTTCCTTTTGGCTGCCCTGAACTGGCCTTGGACCTTTCTTTGAGGTTACCTTGCCTTTGTCTGATGACACTGGCCTGTCAATGGGAACTTTTGTCTCCACTGCTTTGCTCTGCTCCTCTGTGCCCAGTCAGGGGGATTAATGTCCAGCTGTGCTGGGGACACCTTTGATTCCCAGCTCAGCTTCCCTGTGGAGCAGCCTCACTCTCACGGTTCCCGATACTCCTCAGGTGAGTGTCCACGGTTTGATGAATCTACCAGTACATGTTCACATCACAAAAATAAGGCGAAATACACAGAAAAATATATCTATTTTATGTGCAGAAATAGGGAAAGGGTAATGGAACTGGAAACATCCCTTCTTCCTTCAGTCACCAAAGGCACTAAGTTCAGTGTCTTCATACTTCTATACCAACAATGCATCTTGAAAGTTTCATTTTAAGAATGCAAATAGTCCTAGCTGTGATGGCAGGGATTTTTGTAGGAGTTTTTAATAAGAAAATGTACAAGACTATTAACAACCTTCAGATGTGTTAGGCTGTTGTAATTTTTTAAGGTGACAGTGATGTTTTTACTATTGTTCTTGCCTGTATCCATACATACCACTGTCTTAAAGATCTTTTACTTCCTTTTTTTTTTTTAAATAATAATAAAAAAATAAATAAGAGATTGTATACCACTACTATATCCCAGAGCCAACCATTTTGCCACTTGGGATTTCCTTTGGTTTTAAAAATATAACTTATTTGAGGGGTTTTCCTGCATCGCTCAGCTTCCTGACAGATGTGGTGTTTGGTGTATCCTGTTTGTCACTCACTTCATTTTTAGCAAATTTTAAGCTATTTGAAAGGAACAGTGTTGGAAAAGGAAAAGTGCTCAGCTATTGTGCAGTCAGCCAGGAAGAGAGGATAGCAGAGACACTTATCCATCTCCTCATTCTCTGTGCTTGGTTTTGTGATATACAGTACAGAATTGAAGTAAGACTCAAATTACATCTTCAGATACACCAACACAAATTACCCTCGTGGTATTAAATACACATAATTACTACATTATTATGGATATCCCATCTGAAATAGCATCAGGTAAATTATGTGATCAGAGCAAGAGATGAAAAGACTCTATGTAAAATAAAGTTACCTTTTTAAGGCTAGTAGAAGAGGGGAAAGCCAACAATTCTGCCTTCAGATTTTATATCCAGACCACATGGTTTCACCTTTTCCTCTTAATTTTGTATTTATGGGTTGGACTTTTTTTTTTTTTTTTTTTTTTTTTTTTTAGTTTGGTTTGGGGCTGGCTTTTTTTTGGTTTTTTGGGAGGGGGGAATTTGGGTTGTGGCTGGGGCTTTCTGATGTGGAGGCTCCTGTTCCTCTTTGCCTTTTAGCTGTAGTCTTATTGGAGCCTTAAATTCTTACCTATACACAGAGCTCCTTAGCTGACCCACACAGAAACAAGACTTAATTCAATTCAACTAAGCAATACCCCTGTATTAACTTTCATCTACTTTTGTTGATCTTTTCCTCCTTGTTTATCTCTGTGGTTTTTCGCCACCCAATGCAATTCCACAATGCTGCCTCTGTTAGAACTCACATGAAAGTAAGACAGGCCTGCTAGATGCATTTGATGCCAAGGAAATGGTTTCCTTAGCAACAAAACCAAGGCAAAAGCTCCCAGTTTGTTGGTTTTTTTTCACTAATCAACATAACTTCTAATCCTAGCAGTAGACAAAGAAAAGATAAAGAAATGAATCTATGAACTACCCTCTCACATATTCTGAAAAGCTATATATCCATGTTACTAGCAAAAATTTCCATATTTTAAAAGTATTTTAAATAAGAATAGCCAAAACTGAAAATAGCTTTTAAATTAAAAACACCCAACAAAGTAATAACTCGTTATAGGTACACATATGCAGAACTCCATCCACATTGTGTCTAAATACCAATGAGAAAGAGGACCACAGATAAGGACTATTTTGTGCTCTATGTTAGAAACTAATACATTTCCTAGTATCAAGCTGGTTTACAATTTGCAGCATTAATTATGATGAATGTTGTTTGTCAAAGGAAAAAAAAAAAAGTGTCATTTGTCCATTTGACAGGTTTTGGAATAGATGTTTTCTTAGAACTTGTGAGGGCGGTATTCCCATCTCAATCCTTTCACAAAGACCACATATGACATTTATAAGGTTTAAATATGTTTCCAAATGGAGAAAAAGCTAATGAAAATGACTTTGTCAGAGAAAACATAGCAGTTATGCATAAAAGTAATCATAATTTTTCTTCCTAAAATTCTTGCTTACCATATGTGCTTTATAACAGGAAAATGATCCTTAAAAATGACATCTTGTAAATTCAGTTACACGAGATACCACTAGATTGTAATTTTTATTCTGCTGCCAAAGATGAATTTGAGAGCTGCTGAAGAACAATGCTCATTTCCTTCTTCCCTCAAGCTCTGTCAACATAATATTTCCTCAACTCACTGCTGGGGTCTACCACAGGGAAAAGCAGCCTGTTTTCAAGGCAGCAGGTGGAAAATTCTTTCTCCTATATTTTGCTGATTGCATAATAGATGTGAAACCCAAACATGTTTTCTGCACTTTTATAAAGAATTTAGTTCTTTGATAAAAAGGTTGGTCTGATATTGATACTGTAAAGTGCTGTGGTTTATGTGCTGTGATGTGGAATGTAGAGCTTATGTGTGTGAATTTTAAAGAAAAGTTGCCAAAATACCTCTGAAAAGGAAAGAAATATATAGATTATTGATATTCTAATACCTCAATAAAAGAGTGAAGTCAGGAAACTGAACTCTCAAAAAAAGAAGGTGTCACTCTTACTGAAGCCTATTTTTTACCTATTTTAAATTTTGCACAAACTTAAATAAATTCATAGCTTTTCAATGTAATTTAGTTGGAAAATGCATAGATTCAAGATGCACTCTTGGGAACATGATCCTCAGGTCCTGTTTATTTGGTTGGGATACAAGGTTTTGTTAGGGGTTGCAATAGATACATTTTAGTTAGAAAATAAGTCCTGCATTTTGGAGAGTATACAATGACAATATACCTAAAAAACAATTTACTATTTCAGTAGTGCTTGCTGAATTCCCTCTTTGTTACAGAATCTTATTTCTTCCCTAATTCAGGATAAAATTCTGCTGCTTAAGTCCCATTCAACAAAATCTGGTTTGGAATGTTTTATTTCATCTTCTGCATGACCTAGCATGGTAATCAACCATCTTATACAGTGTAGGTGAAGTGCATAACAAAGTTTATCAGTATTTGCCATTGCAAGTAGTTATGAAATCAATGCACCTTTCTCACATGGTTGGAATAGGAGTTAACTGGAATGTCTCAGGATATTTCTGATGATATTAACATTCTAGTACCAGATCCAAAGTGTTACTGCCTGCTGTGCCTATGGCTCTCATCCTGAAAGGTGACAATGTGATCAGTGGATACCTTCCATATTAAATTCAGGAATACACCCTTCAGTACCACATCTAAGGTACTCCAGTTATTAAAAAGTTTATAGTCCACTAGTCTAGGGCTGGACTACAGGTATTCTGAAATAAATACTTCCAAAATACACTACAGATCCACTCCTACTGTTCTGCATTGCTTGTTAATGTACACACAACTTCAGCACAATGTCGTATGAGAGAAGTGTCAACTTTTCAATGATAAAACCCATATATCAAGGGGAAAAGTATAATATCACCTCATTTTATTCACACCATCAGATGGTACACACTGAGGGAAAAGTCACACAAAAAATGGCCAGGATACCATAAATCCTGTTCACTGCATCTTCAGTTTTGTATGTAAAATAATTTCAATCAGTGTCAAGCATCTGATCTCAGACTTGAAAACAGTTTTAAATATGTTTATTAACTTGCTGGTTTTCATCTGGATATTAGGAGGACATTATGCCATTATTGTGTCATTATACTAATACTTAGATGCCCTGAAAGCTACAGCATAGATGAGGTCTAGGTATGCATAAAGCAAGACTAGATGAGGTAATAGTAAAAAAGAATGCAATTGTAATCAGGAATTGTAGCAAGAGAATAACAAGTATTAATGAATCAGTGAATCAATGCCTAAACACATTAAAAGAATCTGTTAGGGAATGAGTCTAGATCTGGAGAAAGCACATAAGAAGTGCAGCAGTACTTTTTCTTAGTTCACTCTGCATGATTCTGTGCGTGTCAGACCTGCTAAATGGGATCAAAGTACAGACAAATCACACTTCGATTCTCCAGAAGTTCTCTTGGTTTCCCAAAGCAGTTTTCTGACTCTCTTTGCTTAGGACTATATGGCCTGCTATTATGAAGCCATTACTGCCACAGAACTTTGATAACATTACACTTTTATGGCTCATTTTCAGGGACACAAAAGAAATGCTAAAAAAAATAAGTTGCTCTAAATGATATATAAATATTATTTTTATTCTTTTTTTATTTGGATGGTAATTTTCCAGTTTTACAAAAAAAAAATTTTGGTTTGAGGGTTCAGCTTTTGTGACTAAAACATGCCCGAAAAGAATACATCCATCAAACAGCACAGCTGGTGGAAACCTGATACATCCAGGAGTCGAATAACGTCTCCAGATGTTCAGAAGTAACAGACAATATCCAAAATTTTTACAGGTGAAAAAGAATATATCTACAGAAATTTCAGACATATAATAACCATTTGTAAACCAAATACAGATTATGATGGACAACATGGATGTGTTTGTTGTCTGGAGGTAGATACGTCTATATAGAGCTGGAAATGTCTTTATATCAATATCACATGCTTTTAAAACAGCTGTAATGTTTGTTCCTAGGCAAAAGGATGTATAGTTTGTTGTATCTCACCTGCATCAGGATAATTTCTTTTTTACAGAGCTATAGAAATGTTCTAGATTTTGATGGCAATAGGAACATGAATGTCAAGATTTATGTCAGAACACTGCATTCCCTCCTGTGCCTGTGCGCCCAGATTGACTGATAGTCTGTCAAGGTACACTTAGGTTAATGAGAATGGCAAAGTCTGTTTTTGGTAGAAAAAAATACCTCCAAAACCCAGGTAATTCTGAGACTTAGTTTTCACTACAGATGTGATGATTCCCCAAGTTCATTTGTTTTAAATCGAAACCTCTAAGAAAATCCACTCTGCTTTACCTTTTGCTTTTATTAACAGAGGAACTTGCGATTTGTCCTGGAAATTTTGATTCACATCCTGATGCATATTTTAGAGAAATATGCATACTCTACTTATGAAAATCTAGCCCTAAGTTTGCTTGTCAGATAGTGCTAGATTCACATCATGCAATGTTGTCCATCTCATTTGTAATGCTTCAAATGCAGCACTGCCAACAAGGAGGCTCATCACAGATGTGTATTTGAAAGAGTAAGTATTGTCCTAAACAATTTGTCATGCAAACAAAAAATACCCAACTGTCTGAATCTGAAGCTACATTTTTCTTTTTGTTTGTTTGTTTGTTTGTTTTTTTGTTTTGGAGGTTTTTTGTTTGGTTGGTTGGTTGGGTTGTTTTGCTTTGTTTTATAATAAGATTTGAAAGTATTGTATGCTTTTGAGGAGATGATACTGAGTACGCCATTAATTAGGATTGGGTGCTCTCAGAGATAATTGACATTGTTCTTTTGAGAAAGTTCCCAGGGGGATATTGTTTTAAGAAGTTATTGAAGCCAAAAGAAAATTCTTAGCCTGTATAGATTTTCAACAAAAGTGGCAAAAATTACACAGAAGAAGGAATATATATACGAGAGTAAGAGAAAGATACAGAGGATTTAGTAAGGGAAATATGGTAAGAGCAACAGAGATAACAGAAGTAGAGAGATGGAATGAGATGCCACCTTACAGATAGCTTCCACTACAGCAAAGTACATTGCACAGGAAAATATAAGCTTATGTTGCAGTAGTGGGAGACCACATTAAACATACATGCGTGATTTTAATCTTTCTTTTAACATTATTGTAAATGAATCACTGGACCGGGTCAGGTACAGGAGTGGCAGCTTTTCTGACAGCCAAATCCACTCTTCTTGTTCTCTTCAAAAGGTAAAACTATGATAAACTCTTCACAATTGTTTTTCATTTTGATAGTGCATGAATAAGTGAATAATAACAGTCTACCAAGCCTTTGTTGCAATTAAATTGATTAAGTGCTGAGTGATCATTACATTTAATAACCTGAAGATATTGGGGAGCTTTGACTGAGAGAAAAAATCAAATCTAATCTTACATGAACAAGCTTTCCTTTTCTGCAGAAAGGGCGGAAAGGGGGTGGGTGTGTGTGTGTGGGCTTTATTTAGGTCTGATTTAAATTTTTAATAATTTTCATTGGAGGTTTTTTAGGTCATGGCCTGTGTGCACGTTTTTTGTCATCGCTGGGTGACGCTGTGTCCCACCCAGCAGCGGAGCCGCTCCCTGGGGCTGTGACCGAAACCCCGACACGGCTGCGGGATGGAGGTGCTCGGCATGCTCTGCTTTTGAGCCTTAGGGTGCCTACTTAAAAACGAAAACAAGGCCTGCATTTGGAGTTTGCATTTTACAGATAGTAACTCAGGGTTAATAACTAAGACCCGGTTTTCAATCATGGGGAGCCCTTCTGCTTTGTTGGTCCCGTTCTGAGTTTTCACTGGGTTGTAGAAGCTGTCTAAAGTTTTACTCCCTTGAGCTGACTTTATGCCAAGTGCAGGCAAAGATATTATTTCCCTCTTGGTCTGATGATGACAGTCATTGTGAGTGTATTGCCAAGTAATAATCTTGCTGAGAAACTGCAGAGCTGCCCTCAAAGTACCAAAGCCCAGGTAGTATATGCAATTGCTTTATTTTGCAGGGAATTTATTTGTGAAGTGTGTTGTCATTATCAGAGTCATAGGCTTCAGCTCAGGAAAACACTGACCCATGGACCTGAATGTCTTGCTAAATCAAAAACATTAGAGAGAAAGAGGAGTGACTGAACATCAGAACAAGGTGTTCTGTTACCCCTCATTTAGTGTGCTTTTATCTCTTTCCAGTCATGTGGCAAACAGCTACTAAGAAATTCAGAGCTAAACAAAGTTTTCATTTTCTGACTGAAAACTCTTTGACCAGGCTGCTTTCAGCCTAACATCATGGTGTAAATATTTGGCATATGACCTCTCTTAGAGCCTTTTATATCATGGTCAACTGTTTTTATTACATTTTATTTTAAAGTATTTTTGACATCGTTCACTTGAAGTAAACTTAATGGTGATATATGTGGCTTGGCAGGGATCTAAAGGCCACATCTACACTTCTCTGTTAAGAGGCCTCAAACACGTGATACTAATTTCCCTAGCTATCCACACCATCTAAATTTTGGCAGCTGTTACACTGAAGACAAAACCTTCGGGTTGCTTGGGTCCAAGGCATTGCAACCATCTTTTTTCAGAGGTTATTGATCAGACTATTCACTATCTGTACAATATGGTTAGTCTTGAGGACCAGTGGAAGATTATGGTACAAAAGATAAAGGACACAAGGAGGAAAAAAACTGCTTTCATTAGACAGGAAACTTTTGAGGGTTAAAACCAAAAATGCTGCAAGTGGTTCTCAGTAAACAAGTTACTGTATAACAAGTGACTGTGGCTTATCACAAGGAACCATTGCTTATGGAAAAAGAAAGGGAAGTAAAAGGCAGCAGTTAAGCAGCTGGGTCATGTTGTGCACCTGTGGCAGGTCATCCTCTTTCCACTCTTATATGAAATTTAAGTAGTAAACTTCCTGTGGCTGGGTTATACCACACAGGTATGGTCGAGCAAAGACCACTACCCAAAGTCAAAAAGCTAGTATTACAACTGTTTAGCAACACTGAGCTTCAGAGGGCACTCCCTTCGCCCCTTTCATTGGTTGTTTGGCATCCAGAACTCTTAGCTTCAGGTGAGCATAGGATGAGAAACCTAAAGTCAAATGTAGACATGCATCTCTTAACTTGGGCACTGAGATGTAAATTCTTACCTGAAGTTTATAAATTCTTATTAACTAGATAAGGAAGAAGGAATTGCACCTCCCTCCTGCTCAGAAATGCACCTCAAGAGGGGGAGCACAGCTGTTCCCTTTGTCACAGGAAGAACATGCCATTCAGTTTACTTAGGGTCCTGTGTTTGAAATGAAAGTAGAATGGCAAAAGGACTTGGCATGAGCCTTCTAATGCTGTAAATGGGCCTCAAATTACTTCAGCCTGTCCTTGGACAATGTCCCAGTGAGAAAAAAATACTAGACAGACCACTGTACCAGAGATAGTGGGACTTATATGAAGAATGTTACCTGTAGGGATCATATCTAAAAGGATTGTTGGCCATATCCTTTTGTGAAATAACAACTAGCTCAACTTAAACGATCTTGTTGATGCTTCCCAGGGTAGTGTAACTTATACATACCCCTTTTTGCCTACTAAGACCCATTGTTTACTATCACACTGATATACTCTTACTACTTCTTAGAACCTTAGAACCTTGCTGTGGTGAGACAGCACCACACTGAGACAGTGTGGACATGTAAAGGTTTCATCCCTGCCATCATATCTAGTCTCTCATCTAAAGTCACGAAAGAAGTAGATGAGTTATGCCTGATATTCTTAGTGGAACATCCATAGCCTAGATGTGGAAATGTCTCATAGGAAGATCAAGGATAGTCCCAGGCATAATAGACTGGGTATTTTCCCAGAACTTTGTGACCCTACTGTGTCAGCAGAGGCCCACTACCCTGAAGAATCCTAGAAAGCAATCTAGCAAAGTCCTTTATCTATCACACTTTTTATTTAGGAATTTTGTTGTTCCAGATTTTACATTGCTGATTAATATCCACTTCGTATAAATTTTAAGTAGTTTATCTATACCTTTTGAAAGCTATGAGATACTTTATTTCAAAAACATTCTTTGTGTGTTTGCTATCTCAAAGTCAAACTGCAAATTAGTGCCAGACAGATATTTAGAACTCTAACACAGTATGGTAAGTACCCCTGTCTTTATAGCCACCCTTTTTTTTGAACCATGAGCAGAGAACAGTTCGTAACAGCTCTATACCCCAAATTGCATTGACTCACAAACAATTTTTAGCTGCTGATTTCTGTCAGCAGAATCATAGAATGGTTTGGGTTGGAAAAGACCTTAAAGATCATCTAGTTCCAACCCCCCATGCATGGATAGGGATGTCTTCCACTAGGCCAGGTTGCTTATAACCCCATCCAACTTGGCCTTCAGAATATGTACATTACTGCCTGAAGCTATTTGGACAGAAATCTCCATGGACAGAAATCTCCATGGACAGAACTGCTCTATTTCCGTTAGGGTCCAGATAATATACAAAACATTCTAGCTTGTAAAGTTCCTTTTTTTTTTTTTAAGGATTTTTTCCCCAGATTCTATAGCAACAGAAGTATACCCATAGACTACTATGGTGTGCTAGCAAGATGAATTTTCTTCCTTCAAATCAGGGAATTTCTGTGATCAGTATTACATCTTTAAATAATACATTTTTGAAGCATATTTGCTGTTTAACTAACTTAGCTTTACAGAATTTAGTTAGCAAATATAATGTCCAATATGGGGCGTTTTTGCATAATCATCTTCCAGGTAACTATTGCTGCTTTTTGTGCTTTGAAGAACAAAAGAAAGTACCTTGTCACACAGTTTTGCTCTAGAAAAAAAGGCCAGATATTACTCATAAAATGGTTTCACAGAATTCCCAGAAAATCTTCCCATTGACTTAGCTAGTCAAAAATGTCTGTATCATTCTGCAAATACTGTCAAGCTCCTAGCATCAGACAAAATTACTGATATCTGCCCCTGGTTTCTACCAAAATGAAAACATTATTCTTACATGTGGTTCTGCCTTCTGGTAGCAACATCATAGAAAATGATACATCTCAAGCTTTACTCTCTACTATGAAAGTTATGAAGTTTCAGCTCTAGTAGCAAAGCTTTCTATCTTTGTTTTCAAATGCACTTACATATATCTCTGTTATTCTAAGTGAGTTAAATTTTTCAGCCACTGACAACTGAAGCCAGAGTTTTGTGTTTTATCTGAAATGCTTAGTGGTCTCATTTGTTCTTCTGAACTGGCAAAAGCCTTCAAGACAGAACACTGAATACTTTTACAAAGATCAGTTTTAAGCTCCCACTCAGAGGTACTAAAACTAAGAGATTCCAGAAACCGTGTCAATTTGTGTTTTGAAAACAAAACTCATTGTCTGTCACCAAAAACCACAGCAAGAATGGTAAATGCACCCAGTCATCTCAAGTAGCCTGTTGAGAACTTTGTTTTGAAGGACAGGCCACAGACCTGTACAGAGATAAATAAAAACAGGTCAGTGTTCTCTGGATTAATTCTAAGTAGTTGGTACAGAGCACACAGCAGCACTGACAAGAGGGCATGGTCTTAAGTTGTGCCAGGGGAGGTTTAGGTTGAATATTAGAAAGAATTTCTTTATGGAGAGGGTGATCAGGCATTGGAATGGGCTGCCCTGGGAAGCAGTGGGTTCTC
This sequence comes from Florisuga fusca, assembly GCA_038090715.1. Lineage (NCBI taxonomy): Eukaryota > Metazoa > Chordata > Aves > Apodiformes > Trochilidae > Florisuga > Florisuga fusca. The sequence continues at coordinate 3,779,794 of JAAWXA010000046.1, read as the reverse complement.
CGTCCCTGGAGATATTTAAAAAGAGACTGGATGTGGCACTCAGTGCCATGGTCTGGTAACCGCAGCGGTAGTGGGTCAAGGGTTGGACTTGATGATCTCTGAGGTCCCTTCCAACCCAGCCAATTCTATGATTCTATGATTCTATGGTTGTCTGTCTGAAGCTGAGGGCTGATGGAGACTTCTGTTCCCCTAATCTGAAAAACCAGTTTTTACTGAAGTCTAAAAAAACCTCAGACACAACTTGCACCCTGTATTTACCTTCCCTTTTTTTCAGGTGACAACATTCATAATATTCCATAGAGGGGAAAAGCACTATTTAACAATGAAAAATAGTTATTTTGTTCTTTGAATTAGTCCAGTACCAGCAATGTATTTCTTTGTTGCAGGCTAAATATTCTCTACTTTTTCTGATTATTAGCATAATTTAAATAAAATTTATGCTCAGACATAATGGCAACCTAAAGAAAATTCCCATAACCCCTTTATAGTCCAGGGTTACTTGGAGATTTGTACTCCCATTTCCTTTTCTTGAGTATGGATTCCTGGTATTTTTGAGGTCACTGGATTTTTAAATAGCTGAAACACCAGACATGTAGCTGTTTAAGTCCCAATGCTTACACATTTCCAGTAGTGATCTGTCCTCTAAGTTGCAAGTCTAGTTGATGAGACACCTGGCAGTGCATTTATTCTAAGTACTTGAATCTCAAATTCAACAATAATCAATCTGGATTGATGTTTCTAGAAGAACTGTTCAAGTAAAGTTTGTGCTGACTGTAAGATTCCCTTGATCTTGCTCAACCCTCACTATAAAAAGTCTGTTAGCAGAGTAAGCTGATACCCTTCTAGTACTTCGGTTCATGCAGAGGGTTAGCATCTTTTCAAAAAAATTATAAAGGTTATCAGCTCATCTCTTAAACTGGCTGAATTCGTCCTTCATCTGTACAGGGAAAAAAGAGCTAACTCATTATTTTAATTAAAGTAATACAAATTATATTTATTTCTGCAAAGACCAGAGCTAAAGATTTCACTGAGAAAGTGAGATCCTTTCTGCACTGTATTGCTGACGCTCAGGACAAGTAGTCCTGGTCATCTCACCAGACATACACAGAACAGCTACTAAAAGCTGCAGAATATAGGCCCAGATTATATGTAAAACCACTACACAGCAGGCAGCAGGCTTCTTTTGGGTGTTTGAGGGGGCTGCGAAGACCAATTTCAGAAGAGATATATAGTCTCAGATAGTTCAGGTAGGAATTCTGACCTACTGGGTGTTACTGGCATATTATTTGATGTATTTATTTTCTCAATTTTTTTTTTCTTTTCATTTTTTTTCAAGTCTGGTTTGGGCACACTGGGATGAAAATGCAAGAGTTTTCATAAAATATCTTGTCTTTTTCCCAGAAATAAAACCCAGTACCTGGTCCCCATAAAATTAAAAAAAAAATTAAAAATTAAAAAAAATTAATTAGAGGATTGAAGAAAATATGAAGTTACACAGAGAATGTTCTTTTTCTACTCAAAGGTTGATAACTAGTGAAGAAATATTGTCATCGTTACTGTCAATCTATGTGAACACATCTTGAGTGTTTAAATTAATTTTTTTTGTAGCCTTCATCTCTGACAGTTGATTCACCCTCAATATAAACAGTGAAAAAGTTTGATAATGTGGGATGGATGGAACAGCCTTCAAATTTATATTTTCAGTATTTTTTCCTATTTCTGAATTTCCTAATTTGACCCAAATTGTGCAGGAAAGAATCCAACCACAGAATCTGGCTTTGTTTTTCATAGCTGCAGTCTGATCAGAATTCAAATAGAAAGTTTCACAAAAATTCTTGATATTTTTTAATAATGCACACTGGAAGAATTGTTGGTAGGCATCCAGAATAATAGCATTTTTAACCTATAGAACAAATTAGCATCTAGACTATTGATTATGATATTAATCATTATTGTGGGGAAAAAAAAAAAAAAGTGGAATAAAACCAAATTAACTAAATACTGGAGCAACGGGGCAAGGTGGTTTGGAAAGATCCCTTAAAGAATACGGTGTGGGGGAAAATATTTTTTTAAAAACTAGGATACATGATTATTGGCTGCCTTTTTCAAATATTATTTTTTCTCTGGGATTTAGTCACAGGCCATTCGGGCAGCCATCAGACCCAGCTGCAATTTTTGCAGGTGAAGAGAGTAACACTGTGATTTCTGCCTGTGAGTCACACAGGACTCTGATAAGTTGTTACTCCATGACAGATGACTGACAGCTCGGAGGTAAATATTTTAAAGGAAAAGGGAAGGTTGAAATTATACATATAGGTGAAAGCATGATAAATTTTCTCTGAAGTCCAGTAAAATGCTCTTCCCTGCAGCAACTGTTCTAGCAATGGTTGAATTCCCCTCTCTCTTCCCAAATGAAACATTTCTGTGAAACCATCAATCTTTTATATAGTTGTTTTTTTTTTTTCATTTAATTATTTCATGAACACCAGTAAGGAATCTTAAAATCTACTTCAGTCTTTCATATAACTAGTCTGTTGGGATTTCTGTTTGAGGGTTGTTGTTTTTTGTTTTTGTTTTTGTTTTTTGATGAGCACTTTTGGGCCTGCTCTGATATTTCCTATTTGTGTTTATGTCAGAGCTAGACTGGGCTTTCTGCTGTGGTTAGACAGCAACATTATCCCACTGCAGTCTTCTGAAGTAAATACAAAATCTCTGAGCTAACAAACTTTAACCTGAGACTTCCAAACTCAGTGTCTGCCTTATGGTGACACTTGGTGGAGAAAAGAAACACTGCAGCTTTGAGTTATGTATTACGCTTGTATCTTGGTTTTTGCAATGTGAAGTGCATTTGCACTGAAGTGTAAACTACTTGGTATAAAATACAGAATAAGAAACTCATGTCAGCTGAGCTTTGGGTTGAAAATAAAAACATAGACTGGCTTCATCCCAACGTATTTTATGGTCTGCACTTCTATTAGTAGTAGTGTTTGAACAAAAATCAAACTGAAAATTAACAACTTACTTCTCCAAGGAACATGGGAAGTAATAATGGTTTTGTCTAAAGCTGTGGTAAACTTAGCAATTATATTTTAAAAGAAGCAAACTTAATTCAAGCACTCACAATATCTGGATAACCAAAGCCTCTTCAGAAATCTCTTGCACCCAAACCAGGTCAAAACCTCCTGCATTCTACCTTTGCTAGTAATTTGGCCCAAAGATGTAGTCCCCCTACATCCGAATCTGCCCATAAAATTTGTCAAATCCTTTTTTCTATTTTCAAAGCCTTCTATTTCCAAGATGCTTCAGTAAGCCTTTTGTTGAAAAAGTCCATCTATGTATTTTCAAATTCATATGATGAGAATTTTCCACTTCCTTAAAGGATACTATGCTGTCTTTTATTTAACAAGAAGACAGATGATATGTGTGAAATCAATATGATCATCTTTTACTATTTAACAGCAGTGAGGAAGAGGCACAACTGCATAAAGATCTAGTAACTATTATGCCTGTGTTTTCTGTCTGTATTCTTCATTGATTATGTTTTACCTCTTTACTTGCCTACATGAAAGTTTATACTTCCATTTCCTTCAAACAGGCCGAGTAATATCAGCAGAGTTTCCACTGCAGCTTCCTGTAGTAGTTATAATGTCTCTACTCATTAATCCATGGTATGATGAGGTGGATTTTACCTAGCTCAAGCCAGGAGTAATTTACTTTTCACTTTAGCAGGAAAGCCTCTGTATACAGAAAAAGCACTATAATATGTGCATAAGATGTTTAGGATGCAAAAAGAAGAGGAGCTCATGAGGATTTTGATTAACAGAAATCCCTTGAACAACTTATTTGGCCACTTCTCGGATTTCAGGATTTCTTTGTCTTGGCAACATCTCTCCTGAATACTGTTGTTAAAATTATTTTTAACTTAGCTACCACATTCCAAAAATTCTTTTTTGAGCAATAATGGTTGGTATGACTATGTAGTCAGAAGGGAGTTCAACTGCTAAGAGGTTATCTAAGACCTACAAGAACAATTACATTGCTTTTCTTGGCTGTGCAATGAGCATGGGCTTTGAGTTAACCATAGCACGTAGCTCTCACAAGTTGGGTTCATGCTGCTATATTAGGCAGAATTTTAACATGTTAAATAATACAGGGCAGATCTGAGCATGAATATGAGTGCCTGAGATCATCACCTTGGAGAGGCTGCTTGCTCTGAGGCTGAGCTGAGTTGTGTGACCTTGGGCACCACTGAGGTGTTTGGCTTGAGACCTAAACCAGTCTAACATACATGCCAGGGGACATTTCACTTATTTTGTGCAGCTCTAGGTTTTCCTTACGCACTATCTGATTGCCTGAGAAGTGCTACAAAGATATTTTGTGTGAGAAAAAAAAGTACTTAAGCATGGGGGAAAACAGATTTCCACCATAAAATTTGTCTGTGAGAGGGAGAGAAATATTATTTCTTCAAGAAACATGAATGCAAAAGGGGATAAAATCAGAGATCAGGGTTGTACTCATACTCTCTGCTGTCAAAAAGGAGAGCTCCTAGTCTCATTAGCCCTTCAGGACACACCACATGTCCAGAGTCTTCAAAAGCTCCTTTGTAGTGGTTTCCTCTCAGGCTGAGGAGAGAAGTAATGATGCCATGGAAGCCTTTTCTTTCCTAGCCGGGCCTCATATCTGCATCTGGGATCATGATCCCTAGGTTCTGCAGCAATATGTTTACCTTTTGTGCAGTGTTTTGAAGACAGGTGGTAAGTAAGGTCTGCTTTTCTAAGTGTTGCATACTCTTAATTCAGCAGGACCCTGAGGGTGCGATGTCTGTAAATCAGGCCACTCTGTTTTTAAAATGCAATTCTGTCAGAAAGCTTTTTACACATTCGTAATTCAAAAACTTCTTTCCCAAACCAAAATTATGCTGAGGAACTGGATGAGTCATGGGACTGGGAATTGAATATGAAGTCTTTCATCTCTAGATCACAAGTTCAAATATGCCCTGGGTCACTAAAGCTTTGCCATGTCCTGGCTTTTCAGCACCATTAGATACAATGCATATGAGAAAGGAAAAATTCTATTCTTGAGGACTATGGTAAAATTGCACCAGGAGGAAAAAAGGCCCATAAATCCAATTGCTTTGCCTGAAAAAGCAGCGGATGTTTTGTTTTGGTTTTTTGTTTGTGTGTTTTGGGGTTTTTTTGTGTTTTTTGGTTTGTTTTGGTTTTTTTTTGTTTGTTTGTTTTTTAATACTTTATTTTTCTTTTTTCTAGCAATAACAGTTAAATTGTGATAGGGCTATGTTACTGTTTTCTCATGTGTTGGGTTTTTTGTTGTTGTTGGTTTGTGTTTTTTTCAGTCTTGGAAGAATTCAGAATGAAACACCAGTGTTGATTAGGAGTGTCATTGTAGTTGTCCGTAATTTTAGATATATTCTTTTTTTCTTTACACATTATCAGTCCTTGCAGACTATATTTTGTGCAGATAAATCCTTACAGATTAATTTCTTAATTCACTTTCCTAAAACACTGAAAAAATGAATGAAGATCTAAGATGGAGAACAAGAAGTCAGGACACAATACTTATGAGCTCATTCAACCCCAAGACGTTATCTGTCTGGAGGAGAAATTTAATCTTCAACATAAATTGCATTTCCTAAAAAAACATATTCTTGCCTTAAGACACCAAGCGCACTGATTACAGAGAATGTCTGTGTTTACACATTTATACAGACCATGCTGACTGTATTAGTGTCCTAGGAAACAAGCTATGTGCACAGCATACAGACCTGCTCCAAGCACTAAGCAGAAAAAGAAAAAGAAATTTTGAAATCAGACCCTCCGATCTCTAAATCCTTTCAAATTCCTGAAGCACATTAGCTTTACTACTGCATGATGTGTGCGGTAGTATTTCCCCTAATGAAATCTGACAAAAAGTTTAAATGAGTTTAATGCATGAAAAGTATAAATAAAATGTGGCTCTGATTTAATTTAGACTTGATACTTAACTTAAATGGGTAGCACAAGAGCAGCTTCAGTATCATGTGTCTAGGCTATTTTTGGCTACACTTTGTTAAAAATTGAGTAAATTTTAGCTTTCCACAAACCTCACAAAGAAAAGGTAGAATAAGGAAGCTGCACGTGAACAATAATCTACAATTCAGTTAAAAAAAAAAACAAACTAATGTTTATTTTAATGTTTTAGAAGGGATTTCTATGTCAAATGAGTGTCAAATGTTTCTCTACCTACATTAAAATAAAGTCAGTCTAAGACTGTCTGTGACACTCAACAGACAAACATTCTCCATGCATCTGTACAAGTATTATCACCATAAGATTTGTCACATTACCTCACTAATGTGTCTGTGTCTGAACCCTGACCTGTAGGATCCCATTTATGATGAGGAAGATACTTCACCTGTATCATCTAAACCTGTGGCTGCTTTCCAGCATCAGAAGCAGGTTACCTATGCAGCCTTCTATCACATCCTCTGATGAGCTGATAGTCAATTCAGTTAATTTTATAGTAATAACAAGGTGCTGCTTCATTGTTATTCCTGAAACTGAAGGGTACCATGGTGGCTGATTTACACTCAGCTAAGATACTGTACACAAATTTCTTCCAACAGACAACTTTGTGCAGTAAAAAAATCAATATGGCCCATTTTTCAGTCCACAGTTCTCACTACATCTATTAAATTTGGATTTGGTTTATGATGATCTACAAATTTGCCTGAGAGAAAATATCCCAATGGAAGTAGGATTTTCTGGGAAGGGCAGAAAGGTACCAAACACTAACATGGGTATTTTCTGTTCCTGTCCAGCATATGTATGCCAATCACAAACTTGATTGGGTGTCATCTTGTGAAAGCCCTCAGCAATTTTCTCAGCAATTAAATTCCCTTCTGGTCTCCAACAATTATAACCTTTGTGTGAACTCAAACCCCAATAACTGTTCCTTCTATCTCTCTTTTTTCCCTTAGACACTGATTTTGAGTAAAAGACTCAATTTTGAAGTCAATAAAATTGAACCTGTGAATATCACTTGCTATTGTCTGAGAAGCATGGAGGGACCTCCAGAACAAATTTTGCCTACTGAAAGCAGCATTGCCAACTGCCCATGACAGTATTCTTTTCTCTGCTTCGGATCTGTCAGGCTTGTACCCTACAGATGGTGGAAATGCAGACAGTAATCTCCTAGGATGGTAGACCTGACCAGGAGAGTGAAGACAGCAGGAAAATGAACTCCTCTGTACAGATTGGCTCAGATGCCAGAGGCTGTTCCTGGGCTCATGTCACAGAGGCAGTAGAGGTTATCTGAAACAATTTTTTTTTTGTCCTGCTAATGGTACTTTCAAAATAAAAGAGATATTATTACATCATGCAAATAGATGTCAAGTCTGAAAGATAACCAAAAACTTCTGAAACAATCAGCTGAAGAAAACCAGGCCATGATATACCACCTTCTGCACACTGACATTCAGTAGCAAAGGGATTGTTCTACAGTCTGTGTTCCAGTGAATTATATTTTGCTGGTAATATGAAATACTGTTTTCCTATGCACTAGATTTCAGTAGAGCTATTCAGAGGAAGTACACAAAAACTTGCACATACATACAAGGCTATCCTTCAAAATTTCTCCTAAACAATACTTCCAGAAACATACATCGGGTTATAGCTTCATACTAATGCTGTACCTTTAAAAATGAGGCTGCACACTGAGAAGTTAGAGCTTTTTTTTTACTTTATCTTTTTTTTTTTTTTTTTTTTAAGCTCACTTTGGATTCTGCCACTTCTGAAACGATGAACACTGTAAAATTGGATTTGAAACCACAGAATTAAATCCTTAAAATCTGATCCTTCTGTTGAGACCTGGGATAAATTAAACTGATGTACATTATTTTTAAAGAAAGGAAAAAACATGGGAAGCGGGTTTTGAAGCCTGAAGGCAGAGAACAAAACAAGTTATGCAGGTGATATAAACCATCTTATTTTCATTTTTTAAATGGTTTTCTGCTTCCATATGGTTATTCAGACTGGAAAAGTTCTCTAGAAAACACATTGCAATGTCATAACTGCTAAGTTTTATATATATATATACACACTTATATATATATGTTTTATGAATTTACATCTATATTGACAATACACTTTTTTCCCCTAGATTTGTTTGACTTTTAGCACACAGTGAGTTTGAATATATGCGTATCTTACAGAAATTGGATGCAAGTACAGGTTGGTAAATGGCATTAAAGTGAAATATTTTAAGCTATTTATCATGAAACTAATTTAAACACAGGGTGAAATTAGCTGTGATTTTAATCCAAATGTTAGAAATATAAAACAAAGTAAACCAAAACACCACGTGGCAGTAGTTGTAATTGACTTCCTGGTGAAATGTTTGACAGAAAATTTTTTATCATCAGCAACTGTCTCTGTAAAAAAATATTAACATATAATAATAAAGTAATATTCAGAATGTCGGAATCAAAATAGTTAATAATAAGGAAGAACCAGGATACCTAGGACTCTTCATCCCCTATTACAAATTAACCATTCCATTAACATTAAGTTATTTCTATACAGAAAAAAAATCTTCCCAAATGCTACTCAGATATTCAGTGCAGCAGTGGAATGCTTAATAAATTCAATGTCACCACAGAAGTCCTAGTCTTCCTTCTTAGAATGGAAAAGAAAAATATATTGGTTAAATTTCGATCTGTTGTCTTGCAAAAGAGCGCATTCCTCCACCTAGATCATCCTACGACTAAGAATGGCTTCATATTTCTCAGCCATCCCCAGTAATGGGGTTCCTTTCATGTCCGTCATGCACTAACTATAGGGTATAGTGTCCATGAGCACAGAGGAAGCACATCTCAACCTTTCCACCGTGCACTTCATGGTAACATTTTGCTCATGTTTTCAAGACTTGCATACTGCAGCCAATGGAACTCGCTCATAATCACAGAGCAAGTTTTGAGAGTAGCAAGAAATAAAACACTTCAGGAGGCTATTGCTGTTCAGAGCTATGTTAGCAACTGAGAAAATCAACAGATTTTAGAAATCTAAAAAGGCAAAAATATGCATAGGAAAGAGAAGATATAATAGCAGCTATAGGCTGGAAATTCTTCTAACCCCATAGGAGAACTGTAATAATACAGCAGTGTTCAAAAGGTGAACGTCTGAGGCTTGTGAAAGGGAACATAATGCACCAATAAGGATGGAGTCAGACATGTTGTTCTGGTTCTCACCCATATGAAATGTTTTATGCCCCTAGTCTGGTCCTAATTCCACAGTCAACATGGTTAGTATTTTTAGCAGCTACATTTTTCTGCCCAGGACTTTGCAGAACTGGATGAAGAGAGAGAGAGCCTTAGTAAGAAGTGGTAGGAGGGAAAGGAGGAGTGATTGGCCAGGGACAGTAACCCCCTCATGCAGGTGGCTGGACAGGGTGGGCTTATCACCTCCTCTGGCTGGAGCTCTTATTCTGACCTTAGCCTCAGTGTGTGGTCTAGGTTACACTCTGGAGCATACACCTTTGAAGGTATGGGTATGCTGATGGAAAGGACAAATTGCTCCTAAACACAGAAAAAGTTGTGAAAAATTGAGTAACAAAGACCTTCCGTCTGAGTTAATCCATGGTCAGTGACATATCTTTTAACTGGTTCCCTACTAAAGTTCCATATTCTATATTCTTTTGGAATGACTGAGTTCAGGTTTTTTATTTTGTTTTCCCCACTTGGTAAATTCTGAATTCTTTTTCTAACTTTGAGGAGTTCTCAGAGTACCAAATAGAAAGTGCAGATTTGTCACTATAACTTTTCCAACTTCCTTCAGCTTCATACGCTTCAACGACCCTTCATTTTTCTTTTAAGAAATGGATGGATGCAAGTAAAAAGCATGAAAAGGGCATTTACAGACTGAAACTGATCTTACCTTTAGTTAAAATGGATAAAAGGAAACAGACTTGAGAAATGTAATGTGTTTCAACTTCACACTGATATGACAATTTTAAAGTAAGTGATGTTTTAAAATAGTGTTCTCCAAGTTTTATACATGTTATATGACTACAGTTGGGTTTTTATGCATCTTAATAATGGTGATGTTACATATATTTCATAATACAACCACACAGTGAAATCTTTTCTCCAAAATAAAGGGAGTGTGGTGAATTACTTTTGTGGAGACATAGGCTAAGACATCTTCCCTTCATAAGAGTGTTCAGTTTTTCACACAGGAGACCGTTATACAATTGATGGTACTATGCAATAACTTCAGCAGAAAATTAATCCAAAATTAATGAAGAGAAGTATCAAAAAAGCACCTAAAACATACTTCTATGATAGATTATGCCTCTTCAAGATACATTTGTATCCTTCTGTTTCATTTTTCAAAGATGTGGTGGTTGTTTTTTCGAAATCACAGGACAGGGTTTTCCGTAAGAAATTGTTAATACTCTAACTTCAACAATAGTGATAGTGATAGAACTTCAACCAGTCCGTAGTACTTATGTTTGAATTGATGTCTTTTGTCTCTTGTCTTCCAAAAAAATAAATGAAATTTATAGGCTAGCTGTGCTGTTAGCTTGTTATCATGTATGTCTTTATATATCTACTGAAGTGTTGATTACATTGGAATGGAATTTTTTTTGTTAAAAATTTCCCTTTCAATACTATGGCCATGAATTAAAATTTTCTATATTTCTATTAAGCTTCATCTCTGCCATCACATGGTTTTGTAAAGTCAAGCTTACTTTGGTTTAATAACAGAAATCAGAAATTAATTTTAGCAAAATGTTTAATGTTAAATAAATAAATAAATAAGTAAATATAATAATAAATCCAAACACAACAATTTTCCCAAAGTAATTGCTGTTTTCCTCTGTCTTTTTTTATATATCTGCCATTATGCTGTATTTAAACACCAGAATGTAATTGAATTGTTGGGGTTTTTCAACATTTTGCCCATACTCCCATCTTTTGATATCTGTAGCTATTTCTCATAGTTCTATGCTCTATGGGGAGCCAGACACTTGTGAAAGGCTCTTTGAAATGTTTCTAATCTTCTTTCATTAAAAAGTTCTATGTATTTTTCTTTTACATATGGAAGAAAATTATCATTTCCTCCAGACTCCTTCAGTAATTCAAAAGTTCTTAGGTGCAACAGCATTTTAGAAAGTAATTAATAAAATGTTCCAGTATCAGTATATCAAAACCAGAAGCCCACACTGTGTCTGCACTGGAAAAATGGAGGAGTTGTACAATTTCCTACTTTGCCAATCTTTTTTTTTTTGTTTTGGAGGTCGACTGCAGATGAATAGAATTGTTCTGTTGGTGTTGACTTTGTACATGCTTAACAGCAAAATTTTGCCTGATGGGCAGTTGCCACAGTAACCTAGAGTTTCATGGGCATAAATGCCAAAAATTAGGGTTGGATAGTTTTTAAATATAATGTTTTAAGTGTGTCTGTGAAATAATTGTGGCTAAACAAATGACCCAAGATACATGTCCAATTTGCTTAGTGTCCAACTTTGCTTTGCTTCACCATTTGTCCCTAAAATATTTCTTGCAGCTCCCTAAGATCTTCCCTTTTCTCTTTGTGGGTAAGTGGGGCTCAAAGTTGAGTTAATAATTGTTTATTACATCTATGAACAAAAGGCTACTGAAAAGCAGCATAAGCCTCTACTTATAGAGATTTTATATTCCAAAGGAAACTACCCAGACTGACTTGCCATGCTGCCGTTTGTCACATCTTATTACCTTAGCTACACTATGGTAAGTTACAGCAAGGATGTGACTAACAGTAACCACATGCAATGCTACACAGTACCGTCTTGTCTGCTAAGGAAATTTAACAAGGCATGGTTTCCAGAGATCAAGACCTTTTTTATGATTGCAGATTTTAGTGACTAGGAGACAAAAGTGTGGAGCCTTTAACCCATTAACAATCCTCATGTGTCCTTCAAAGGTTTCGGGGCTACTAAGCCTCGTGTTCATATATATAAAATCTGTTTGCTTGATATGGCAAATTAACAGTTAAAAGTGGAAGAAAATCTGGAGCCTGATCTTGCTCTTGTTCTCATTGAACCCAATGCACTAACCTGTGCAATTTCACTGAAAGAACAGGACCTCATCAGCTTTAAACCCAATAGCTCTGAAAACCTCGAGTAATTGTTGTTGCTTCAGGTCTTAAGACTCCTTCAGCCAATATGGTATGAACCACTACTGACAATATCTGATTCCAAAGTGAGAATGACCACATCCTCAGATTAAAGTTTACACTAGTGGTAAGGCTGTCTGGCTCTTAAGTTAGAGTTTGTTTCATGAAAGTGTGGTAAAGCCAAATGATGGCATATGATAAGCATATTATGATTCCCAAAATGTCCAAAGCAGGCCCTATGAAGAGAGGTTGAGAGAGCTGGGGCTATTCAGCCTGAAGAAGAGGCGGCTCAAGGGGAGACCTCATCGCTCTCTACAACTACCTGAAAGGAGGGTGTAGCGAGGTGGGAGTTGGTCTCTTTTCACAGATGACTTTCAACAAGACAAGAGGACAAGTCTTAAGTTGTGCCAGGGGAGGTTTAGGTGAGATATTAGAAAGAATTTCTTTACGGAGAGGGTGATCAGGCAATGGAATGGTCTGCCCGGTGAGGTGGTAGATTCTCCGTCCCTGGAGATATTTAAAAAGAGACTGGATGTGGCACTCAGTGCCATGGGCTGGTAACTGCTCCGGTGGGTCAAGGGTTGGACTTGATGATCTCTGAGGTCCCTTCCACTCCGGCTAATTCTATGATTCTATGATAACCTGTCTTTTAAGCTTGCCATTTAATATGAAACTTTGTTGTCCGTCAGAAGCTAAATAAGATCAGGAAAACTAAATGTCTTTTTTAAACAGGATTGTAACATTAGCTTTGCTTCCTGTCAGATTTAAACCATTGTTTTTTCATGTGCAGAGAGGATCAAGAAGATGGCTCCTGCAGCAAGGGAAGACATGCACTGAAGATGATTGGCAACTTGAGAAGGAAATTTGTGAAAAATCATAACTGCTAACTACTACTTACACAAGTTCTCAATTTTTTTTTCCTGTCAGCACAGCTTCCTCTTGTACACAGAGCTTTCCACAAATATAAAATCAGAGTAGTTATAACAAATCACTTTGTCCTGGTTTGGGCCAGGATAGAACTAATATTCTGTCTTGTCTTATAATTTTGCTTTCAGCTGAGTCTCTTTTAAGTAGTTGCATTTGCTGAAATTAACAGCAAGTTTCTCAGTCAGTGTCTGCTTCTAGGACTGATAACACTCGATGATTAGAGTTATTGCTAGAGACTGGTGTGCAGAGCCAGGGACACTGCTCAGGTCTGAGGAAAATCTTATGCTCCATATTCACTCATGGAAGTTTTGCCGTTTTTTCTGATTTGTAAAGAAACATTTTATACTTTTTCTTTCTTCTTGTTTAATTAATCCATATAAACACTGACAATAATAACAGTGTAGAAATAATTATCACTTTTTAAAATCTTTGCCCCACTCTGTCTTTGTCAGGCAGTTCAGAATGACAGCAATGTTTCTGAGCACCTCTTACCCCCCAGCTAATCAATTTGAAGTTAATTCAGATAACTCATACTAAAAAAAAAAAAGAGAGAAATTAAAATAGATTAAAGTTGTATATGTGTGAAGGCATAGGTTGGCAGGTAAGTAAATGATTGACTTAATGTGCCAAAAATTTCCTTCCTACATATTTAGAGATTTGTTTCTTCCCCTTTACTTCATTGTCAACTTTCTCTTTGGAAGTCATGCTTTATTAGCCTTTTCTTTCCAAGCTTCTAAATAGAGGACAGCAGAAAATACTTCAGTCTTTGGATTATGTTTCTTAATTTATGTTACATAGGAGCTCATTAACTTGCATTGCCATCACTATTTGGTCCCCCGTGTCTGATTCTGCTTGTGTCAAGGCCTTTTCTGTTTCTCACACCACCCCGTCAGCAAGTAGGTTTCAAAGGGAGGACACACAAAAGGAGGAGCAAGAGGACACACAAAAGGTAAAGAGAGGAAACAGGTGGGACAACTGCCCCATGCTGAACAAAGGGATATTCCTTACCATATCATGTGCACAGCAAAAAAGGCTGGGGAAAGTATGGAGAGTGTAGAGAGGTTTGGCATTTGTCTTCCTGAGTTGCCGTGACACGTGATGGAGCCCTGCTTTCCTGGCAGTGCTTGAGCAACTGGCCTGCAATGGAAAGCACTGAAAAATTCTTTGTTCTGCATTACTTGTTGATGCAGCTTTTGTTTTACCTATTAAACTGTCTTTATCACAACTCATGATTTTTCTCCCGTTTGCCTTTTCAGTTTTCTCCTCCATTCCACCACAGCATGAATGAGTGAGAAGCTTCATGGGGCTTGGCTGCCTGCCCATGTTATCCCATAACAGTTAGATTAGATGGTCATGCAAAAAAAAAAAAAAAATTAAGATAGCTAATGTATGGCATAAGTGAATATAGCCTAAGCTGATACTTCTCCTGAGGATATTACAAGATTATCAGTATGTATTGCTTTATTGTTAAATACCACTTTTCAAAAGTGAGGAAACCAAGGTAAAGAATTAAAACCAGTTAGCGAGGGCATAGTTTGTGGGTCATGAAAGGTTCATGTAGGTCACTTACCAGGTGTTGTTCAATTACTTTGTACTGGGTCCTCTAAAATGTTCAGGGTGAAGCTTCTACATGCTTTAATAAAGCCTTTGTTGATCCTCTACTGCAAAAGGAGAAGGAATATCTCACCACAATTTTGGAGCACATGTAGTTCCAGATAACTGGCACTGTTAGCCACTGATCCAATTTTTAATAAAGCTGTAGTTATGAATTCAGTAAGGTCTTTGGAAAACTAACCCTAATCCCACCCTGACTGCCTGGCATAGGTTAGCAGTAGTTATTTTGTTCCATTAACATGTGACCCATTACAGTATTTACAATACAAAATAATTGCTTTTCAAATCATGTCACTCTGAGTTATATGCTAGATTCATCCTGTAATTATATTCAGATTCATGTGATTTTAGGAGAAAATAATGCAAATTAAAAGAAATTGTAGAATTCTGTTTTAAGTTCACTACTCTAGAAGAAAACACCTTTTGTAACTTCTGGATGTTTTATTATTTACAAGGTAAATATAATTTGAAGTATCATATTGCTTATAATTTATTGATTCTACTTGGAATGCATGAATATACTTTTTCAGTCATTAGTAGTCAAGAATATTATGTTTGTCAGGTTCCATTTCTGTAATAATTAATGCTTTTCTTTGTAGTTTTCATGAAAGATAAATTATGGAAACTGAAAACCTGACAAAGCGGCAAAGGAGAAAAGCCTGATAACTTCAGTAAATTTCCATAGTCTTGCAGATTAACCCTCTGCAAACTTTAGTCATATAAAGAATCTGGTGGATAAGTAATCCATGCATGAATAAGTTTGGATGATAATTGCTTATTCTGACAGAAGTAAAAGCTCAGTTCTAACTAAATTTAAGACTAATTTAAGTTTGGGATACTTACCTTGCTTTTATTGAAAGTAAGGTGAACTAATTTCATTAGTAAAATGAACTAATTTATTAACCCTCCTAATCTGGAGAGTCAAAACTGAGGATTCCCAACCCATGCTAGAATCTTTTATCAGTATAGCTATCTGAGCCACTAGGACAAGGCTTTTGAATCATTCTGCACTAGTAAGTTCTTCATTCCAGATGCTAAAAGTCATTGTTTTCATTCCACGTGTCTTAATTCCACACAGCATAAAGTTGTTTTCATATTCGACTTGTTTCAACTGAGGTGGCCATCCTAAGCTTGGAAGAAAAGCAAAAACATCCTTTCATGTTTTCATTTTTATGTTCCTGTGGCACAAATTGTAATTACTGTAGAAAGCACCTCTAGGTGCGTAAAAGTGGCCACGGTCTATTTCATAAAGGCAAAACCACGGTTAATCTCCTCATAAATGCTGTTAATTAGAAACAGGGACCTTACAAGAAAGGATAAATTAAGAATTCAAATTGGTACAAAATCCCAAACAATCCTATGCAGTTTTTGTTTATCTAACAATTCTGTAAATAGGAAGCTGACACCATCAGTGTTACATTTCACCAGTTATCTGAAAAACCAAAACAAGAGACATGCTGGCACACAGGGTAGTCCTGTGAGTCACCACTAACTGGTTCACAATTAGCTCCACAGGACATCCAGAGTATTCAGATATATGGTTTAATCTCTACTGTGGGTAACAAACATTTATTTAATTAATCTTAAAATAAGTGTTTTTAAAGAAACATTTCAGTCCGTTAAGCAAGGCCTCAAAATTGAGCCTGAAAAGATCACTGGATTTTTTTCTAACCAAATGTTTATAATGCACACACACAAAACTTTTGCTTTGGCTTAATTTTAATAAGTGTATTTCCAGGGAAAAGAGGTCTGCAGAAAAAATCCAGAAGGAAAGGCAAACGCTTTTATCCATGCTTCTTGAGGGAAGAGAAAACAAACAGACAGACATCCAAGCAAAGTGGGCTACTTAGTGATGTGAGTGGATCCGGAATCCTGTTATTTAATACAATTGTAGAAAAAAGACGCTTTGTATAAAATGACAGTATGTCCACAGAGTCAGTGAAATAATTTAGATTGTAAAATGCTTTTCAAAATGACCCCTGAACTTGTGTTGTTCCTTTATTGCTTTGTATTGTAAGCTGCCTTGTGTTCTTACATCTCTTTTTCTTCATGCCCTAAAACATTATTTTTTTTAATGTAATCCTAAGGTATTTGATTAATTGATTTAATTAATTTGGGTTTCTACCCTTCAGAGTTTCTGTATATTAACAAAGATCTTTTAAACGTATTTCTGGAAGGGTATTGCATTTTTTCAAGGAATGCTTGGAGCTACAGGCAAAACAACTGTTGCTTACTTTAAAATAAAATAATAAAAAACAACACAAGCAATCAAACAACAACAGCAAAAAACCAAACCAAAACAAAACAAAAAACAAAAAAACAAAACCAAAAAAAGCCCACCCTACACCTAATAACTGAATTGCAGCCAGAAATCAAAATGTTTAAGATACTATAACTCAGTAAACACAAGAAAAGAAAATTCCTAGATTAACTTAAAAACCAAACATTTATATATGTATTTCTCATATTTAGTCACAAAACTAAAAATAAGATGCTTTCCATTAGGATAACTAAAATTCTTGTATTTAAAAAAAATCTCATTATTTTATTATTGGTTTTATTTTCATATCTTAACACAACCTTCTGTGCACTAAGATTTCCCACTGAAGAATAACCAGTGATATAATTAGAGTTATAGAAAGACAAACACAGGCTGGCTTACAATGGCTATTTAAAGGTCTTTTTTTTTTTTTCCTTTATATGTGTGTGTGTGTATATATATATATGTGTGTGTATATATATATGTGCACTGTCATCTAACCTTTCTCAGATCCGGTCTACATGACACAAAGCACCAGTAGAAACTGAGACATGAGCACATTTACCATTTTTAGCATCTGTGCCTCTTTACTTCAGCAGCAGGGCATTCTGTGATTAGCAAACTGAGGGAAAGCAATGACCTGAAATAAAAATTGTCATAAATATAACACAAGGATGGGAACATTTTTGTGAATTTTGCTCTATTCTGTAAGTACCAATAAATTATACTCTCATGTGGAAAATAACATTATTTAGAAGTAGATAGGGGATTAAAACAAACAAAGAAACAAAAAACCAAAGCCAACCCTACATACCGTTAGGAAATGAAAGTTTAAAAATACTTTCACAACACGTAAATACTTTCTATAGATCACATCCATGCTTCCTGCAGATTCCCATTGGATTTTTAGAAGTAAATAATTTTTACTTCTATAAAGAAACCTGGGGGAGGTTTGCTTACCGCAGTGTAGAAAAAATAATGTCTACTGAGAGTAGCTTCCACTTCCTCAGAGCTGTTAGGCTATATTTGAAGCTGAGAGACTTCTTCATTTTTGGCTCAGGGTTCCCTGAACTCTTAAGATCCAGCATTTTGCGTAAATGAAGAAGTTTTGCTAGAATAACTTTTCCTGACACTGAATGTAATAACACTAATGAGTGGATTTGGAACATATCATATAAATGGTCATTCCTGAGGCTTGTAATTTTAATAAATTTATTTTCATTTAAAGTTATAAAGCAAGTTATAAATAATTTATTCTATGTTTTTCCATATACTTCCAGTCCAATTGGAGAGATTATGTTGTAATTTCTGTGATTTGTATGTCCTGAATGTTAAAAAATATTTATGCAATACTTCATTTATTCCTTTACGCTAAGGGGAATACACAGTTTGCCATTTCATAATTACCAAAAACTTACTGAGATTTCTTTGTAATATAGGATATTTAGTTCACTGAGGATAACAAAACCTTCCTTATGTTGTGTTTTGTCTGGTTTCTTTTCCCAGGTAAATTGTTTTCCCAAATTTTATATATATATTTTTTTTTTTTTAATGAACCAATACCATGGCTCTTTCTAGAGAAATAGCTAGATATTTGGAAGTCATTAAAGTCTCTGTTTCTCCTCAGAAAGGTATTTACTTTCTTGTCAGACCAAACAATAATAAAAAAATATAGTTTAAATATATAAAATAAAACTTGAGAAATCTCCCAGAGGGATTTCATTAGAATGTAATTCTGGAAATCCTGTCATCCACTGATGCACTCTTCTCCATGATGCTGCTAAGTAGGAATAATTATACTGAAAATCTACTTGCAAATTCCACAAGGCATTAGCCATACCATATGGTTTTGGGTCTGTGTAGACTATTCCCTCATTTCAAAATAAAGTGCTATATGGTATACATTTAGAAGGAATACGACTGCCTCCAGTATAAACCATATCTATCATTTATAGCTAGAAATTGCATAAAGACCCTTTCCATAATATAGTTTTTATTATTCCATATGAGTGAGTAGTAATTTCACAGTCCAATAAAACAGCAATGGTATTCCATACATATGTATTACTCAACAATGTTGAACACATTCTTTTCCTGGCACCAGCTGAAATTAATCTGAATCTCTCATTAACAAGCACAACTAACATAAACCAAAAACATAATGTTAAAATTGTTTTTCTAGCAAACAAGTAGGATCTCTTGCCCAGTGGTGATGAATATTCCCAGGTTTTTTTTTCTGCATCTGAATGACTTTAATAACTTACCACTGCACTGGAACTTTTGATTACGTATGTCTCTTCACACCCAAACTATAAAAAAACCCAAAAACTGTTTTTAATCAAAGTCACATGTTATCTACTTTCCTATTCTTAAAAGTTGTAACGCATTACATTAGAATGGAATGTGGATACTTAATGAAACAAGAAATTTTATCACTTTAGCTTTCCCTTTGAGTCATCTTAATTATTTGTGTATTACCAGCTAAAGTAGGTCACAGGACAATGTTTGGTTGCCCTCGGTGAACAAGGGAACTAAAAGACATAAATCACTGATTCTGCACTGTGTACCATGGACTGTGAATGATCTCTGAGGTCACTGTCTGTGGTCCTGTGCTGGTCCATGAATCTTTAGATCACAGCATTTGCATTGTTTTCAGTTAGATCAATTAAATGTTATACAAGCTGATATGTGAGAAAGTCTGAAGGTCAGCAGTGTTTTGGAAGTCAACAAGCCATATAATAGCTGTGAAAAACATAAAAAAAACCCAAAAAAAACCCAAAAAAAACAAAAACAAAAAAATACCAAAACAAAACAAAAAAGCAAAGAAAAAAGAAAAAAAAGAGCAAAAAAGCAAAAAACACAAAAAAACACACGCAAAAGAAACCCCAACCAAACAAAAAACCCCAACACAACACATAGAAAACCCAACCAACCAACCAACAAATGGTTATAATTTTTACCAGAAAAAGGTTTGTAGAGCTATAGCACAATCAACAATCAGTTGATTTGGGTCAGGTTATAGCTCCAGTAGTAACACTTAATGTAGATAGCAATTTGAGTTTGGCTGTGGCATCATAGTAATGTTGGATGGGTAATTTGGAATGTAACATTTCCCTGTTGTATATAATGCATTAAAAATGCAAGTAGCTCTGTATCATTACAGAGCTGTTACCTCACAGTTTATATTCACAACCCAATTCTTTTAAAGATAATTTGTCATCTGTTGGGTAGATGTATCCTGATTTTGCTTGAGGGGATGAGGAAGGAAAGATCAGAAAAGTGCATTGTGAACTCTTGCATCATAGTTGAAGTGAAAGAGTGCTGACATTTTAACAAAGATATCTTTTGTCTAGAGAGTCATTAGGAGTTGGATAGCAGTCAGCAGAAACAATGGATCTAATTGCTTTTTCACCCAGTGAAGTTCAAGATGACCCTACTGAAGGTAATTCATTGAGATGGTAGAAAACTATGGAGAATAAGGCTTGCAAAAGCATTATTCTTCAAATTTTCCAGTGTTGCACTATAATTTAGTCAGAGATGTTGGTAGCAACATAAAAAGAGATGCTGACATTTTATCTGCTGTCTCTTCAAAACTGACATTAAGCCATATCTCATATCTCTCGTATCATGAGAGCTTGATGCATCTGATCTAGATCTATTTTAATCATGCAAATCAGTGGAGACTGGCAGGAACACTTCAGTCGAGTTCAGTCCATCATAAAGTAGGGATGAAGTCTAAAATATGTCAGGCAAAAACCTATCTTAGAAGTTTTTAGTCCGCTATTTAATGCTAAATTTAATATTACTAACTCAGGTATAGAAGTGCCTGAAAGGTGCCAGAACTAACACACCACCATCAGCTAAATATACTCAGCCACAAACATACTCTGGAAGGCCACTACACTTTAGGAGGCCACTACACTTTCTGACTTTTTTTTTTTTTTTTTGCTATATGAAGGAAATTATTCCTTTCCTTTTCTTCTTTAGTCTTCAGTCTGTGCAGACTATAGTGCGAGAAGTACACAAGAAAGAAGAACATCAAGGAGAGTATCTTTCCACAAAGACAATGGTGGAATGGAAGAGTTGGGGTTTTTCTCTGAATAAGGTTCCTAAGTAAATAATGTTGCCAAATCGGCTGACAGTGTCCTAAATCTCTTGCTCTACTGGCAATTTTGTTCAAATGCTTATAGCATAACATTACTATCATTCCTGGAAATTGGCTTTGGTCCAAATTAGGTGGCCTTCTGCCATGCTCCTCTGTGAATAGAAAAGGATTTTTAAATTCATCAGCAATAAAGCAGTAAACATTTTGTCCCTTGTATATCTACCACGTGACTTATTTGACAGATCATCAGCCTCACTGAGGGCATAGAAGAAATGTGTTCTTAAATAAGTTTGCTGTGCTGATTTCTGATATGTAAAGTTTGCTTGTTAAAAAAGCAAAGGAAAAAACAAGAATCAAGAGCTCTCGTTCTTAAACTCTCATCTAATTCTGAAACTTATGTATGCTGATATGAGTAACTGGCTAACCTTAAAATACACATACTGAAATGTGAACGTTTTAAAATCTTAAAGCAATGGTTGCTAAAATACATGTTAGAAGCACTATACAAAATTTATTCAAAATTTAATTCAAAGTCCACTTTATTTGGAAGCTAGCTTTACCTTATCCCTTCAAAATAAAGTCCCTAATTCAGTTAACTAGATCAACCAAATTCAAGCCATGAATTTCTTTTGGACAGATGTACTTTTTAACTACATTTTATTTACTCTATTAAGTTGATACCACGTACTGTAAAAAACAGTCTCAATCTACTTTTTAATTAGAAGGAAAAATATGCAGACATGAAATTGGTTGTGTAGATCAGATCTGTTTAATTTAACTTCATGGCTTTGTCACATCATTTTCTTTCTTTGAAGCATGCTGGGTATGTGTAGTTTTCCTTCTATAACAGGGGTGATTCGTAATAATAGAGTGAGGGAGATGGTTTTTGGACTGTTTCTTCCCTCAGTTCTGTCTGTCTTCACATCATCACATTTCCAGGAAGAAGAATTGGCTGAAAAATGACTCTGAGTAAGCTCTGCTTAGTGCTTTTTCAGTGTAAAACTTAAAAGTGACATTATGCTATCAGGCAGCTGCTTTTTTTTTTATTTTTTTTTCCCCCAGCCAGATGCAAGGGCAATGATATGAAACTGAAAGAAACCACAGCTCAATCGTCTGCCTTCCACTTAATTTTTCATACAAATTTAAGGTCAGGTTGTGGCCTGGTAACCAGTGAGGTGTATGTAACATTAGAACAGTAATTCTCTGAAACTGATTATGAAGAGACACCAGGGAGAATGGACAGGAGTCTGCTCTTGGTTAAACTAAAACAAGATCAGCTCCATTACTGTATGGGGTAATGGACTTTTTCAGATTTATACTACTGTTAAGTAAGTGCAGAATCCATCAGTGGATGACAATGATGCAGTTCTGTTAGACTTTCAAGAACATTATCTTTTATGTACATATACATGCATTTTATATATTTTACATATTTATATATATATTTTTCTGTATAAAAGATATCTACAAGTATCAAAGCATGTCAGTATGACATGCTGCTACATATTTGTGAGTAGATAATAAAATCATTGTTTATAAAGAAAACTCTTCATTTACACAAATAAAAGGAAAAGTATCAGTAAAGCAACACTTAAAGAGCTGCCATTGCTTTTTACCTTTATTTGGTAAATACAAGACCTCCCTCTGCTTGTTCTTTGTGCAAACATTTACATCTCTTTTATTTCAGAAATTCTATATATGCCCCGACATATAATTCTTAACAGATTTTTTCAGACATTACTGACACAAAGACAGAAAGACATTGACAGAAAGGTTGTTTGAGAAATGTAACAGGATCTATTTAAATCTGCCTTCCATGTAGTCATATTGCAGCAGTGCAATAAAGCAATGATGAGCCTGTGTGGGGATGTCCAGAGGCTGGAGGGAATCCCTCAGCAGAAATATTAAGATTCATGTTGCAGAAAATAATTCTAAATTTTCAATTAACTGGATTTTTTGTAAAGTCTGTGAGAAAAATTATGAAGGATACTTATAGTGTAATTTCTGGCTTCATAAATAAATGAGGGAACCCAAGGAATCCTCAAAACCATCCTGAATTTCAGCTTTCTTACACTCCTTTTGTGAAGCTGATATGAACTTCCTGTTGTGCAGGTTTACTCAGAGATATATGTAGTAACTGTATGCACAGCTATATATAATAATAGATTCTTAAGCTCTCTAATTCTCAAGGCGTACCAACTTCTCTCTGGTCTCTGACCTGAGCTATTAAAGGGTGATGATGTTTCTGGATTTCCATGTATCCCTGCTCTGCAATACTGCACCTGAAGGCTACAACAGAAACCTTGCCAGAACATTTATGTGATTCTTGTCAGATATTGACACACATGAAAACTCACACTAAGACTAAGCATATGTTTAGCAACGCAAGCTGACAAAAACATCTGGTTACTGGTCAGTGATGTCTAACAAGGAGTCTGACACATATTTATATGTGTATAAATTTATATATTTATTTTTTATATATTTATATAAAATATATTTTTATTTATTATATATTATATGTTATATTATTAATATATATTATATATTAAATATATGGCATATATTTATTACATTTAAATAATTATATATTTTTGTATTTATTTTATATATATTTATATAAATACATATATTTATATACATGTCTGTGAGTATTTTCAATGAACTCTGTTTTCCAGAAGTCCAGCTGGTAAAAACACTTTTGCAAATGGTAATTGTAGAAGCGATCAGGTAAACACAATCAGGTATTGCCATTTAGGAGGAGGAAGGCGTGAGCTCCTGTTAAGCCCACCTGATTGCCTCTACACTTAACCAATCCTTTTTTATTTGACTGCAGAGAAACAAAAGGAATGCTGCTATTCTGCATTCTAATCTGGTTTGATTAATTTTTAAGACTTCACTTTGAATATTGTATAACTGATACTTCAGAGTTAGTGTAAAGTGCTTCAGTCTCCGTATGAATGGATTAATTATGATTCCTATCTGATTCTTGAGCCACCAGTGGAAGGAGATATGAAGCCCTGTAACAGGATGCTCTGCCTCAGTGGGCCTGCCTCAGTTTCCCTTTGTGATTCATCTGCTCTTTGTTGCTCAGTTTCACTGTCCTCAGCCTAGAGTTGGAGAGTTTCCATGGGAAAACAAAGGGCACAGCAGACTCTGAACTGGTAACGATCTTGAAAGCACCAGTAGAAGGCCAAGTTGATATCTGTGGGGCAAGCTGCTCTCCTGTGTTGAAAGATATGGAACTCAACCACAGCAAGGCCTGACAGAGATCAAATAAGAGTGGGTAGATAAACGAAAGATTTGCTTAGAGAGGCAAAAGTCTTTCTTGGTTTTTCCTTTGTTTCCCTTTTGTTCTCCACTGGAGGATTTTGGAAGTGTGGCTAAATAGTCAAACAGCAGCCAATCACCTTTTTCTATAAAAGCCTCGTCCCATCTTTGACAGAAGAGAATTCTGTACACTTTCCCTAGAAGGTTTGCTGGACCCTCTCCCCTCCAGCAGGGAGAGCTGCTCAAGTGGTTCCCCTCAGGCTGAGAGAAAGGCACACCTGGTACCAGCCAGAGAAGGGTAAGAAGTATCATATATATGAATTCTTACACACATCTTCGTTAGCTTATTTTAAACACTAAAGAAAAGTTTGACTTTTAAGCTTTGGAACTTTAAGTGTTTAGGATTCTTTTAAACACAAGAGAAGTTTGTAATCATTGTATTACCTCATTGCCTTATGGTATTTTAACCATTCTAACCAAACAATTAATCTTTGTGTAATTATTGAGTATTCTGTTATTTGTGTATTTATTATTAATACCCTCTTTTACTATTCTTTGCTAGTCTAATACAATTTATGCCTTTTTGATCTAATTTTTAAGATCCTTTGCTATTTACAATAAATCTTGGGTTTATACATACGTATCTCATCTGCTATCTTGCCCCTCATAGGACAATCTGTTTCTAAAATCATTAGGTGGGTAGAAAATTAAAAAGTAGATCAGATTACAGGAGACAATTTAGATTTGTGTCAAATCAGACTGTTCAGGAAAGTCTTCTGGTTCAGGCAGAGAAGATCTAAAGAGAAGAACCTCAAATGCATTATTAACTGACTCTTACACCCTTTCATTGACCATATACTGAATAAAGTTTATTTTAGTATTGTCAGTTTACAGTACCATGTAAGGCCAATGGAACACTGCAAATCAGAGAAGAAGACCCTTGAAAAAGGGACCTTGGTAATACACAAGATTAATTTGTCACTGTGTAATAGAGTCTCATATTTATTCAAGTTTCAGACAAGGTTCATAGAACAGAATGATATTTATTATTTATTTAATAATAATTATTTTTTTATTTCTATTACTTATTATGTATTGATTTGTTGGTTTGTGTATTCATTATTGTATTAATTATATATTTATTGTTCTTTATTTATTATTAACCTAACTCAACTGAGTTAGGTTAAGACACTGGAACTCAGAACTGGCTGACAAAGTACTGTGATTTCTCCCATTGTTAGATAATACTCATTCTTGTGTCCATGGGCAAAGCAGTGGTGATCTTATTGCAAACATATTCCCATTCTCACTTAGCAAAACCTCAACATTGTTGAAATAGTTTTGGATTTTCCCTTTAATTTCTGTGAGGCTTTCAGTTCTCCCCTTGGGCTTTTAGTATGAGAATTTTGTTGACATTCACAAAAGGGGAAGATATCAGTAAAAAAGAAAAAACCAAAACCAAAACCTTACATTGCAGAATTCAATAAAATAATGCATCACAGATGAACAGAATAGCTCAAAAAGAGCAAATAATTTCCTGTTTATATGTTCAAGGAAGATCTATCTTTTCCAGCACTTTAAACAGTACTGCATATAAACTGAAAAAAATATATAGAATATTCAGCTTGTGAAAGTAGTGTATTTTATGTGAAAATAAAAACATACTGATATTTAATAGCTCACTAATAGTTTTGTATATATTCTCACATTCTGTTTCAGTTCTATGAAATGATAACTTTCTTGTCAATCACTGAATGTCCAGGAATGCAAATAAGAATTTTCATCTGTTACTTGTAATTTCCCCAATCAAACTCTGAACTCTTTCCTTAATGTTTTCAACAATTCTAGCATGTGGTACTTGAGATAATCCTGAACTCAGTATGTTTTCCTGATGGCTAGATTTGCCTGTCACTAGTGTTTGCTTACTAGCAGTATCATATGAATGAGGTGAATTTTCATTGGAAGAAACATATTGAAAACGTGTGTGTATCCTGCTTTGTTACATCTGTGCAAAGTTTCCCCACCCCTCCCAATGCAATTGTTTTTACTTTCTTTTAATCTTGCAAAGAAATGTAAAAGTGGAATAACTGACCCTATGTTCAAAGTCATTGTCAGAGACAATGAAGTCATAGGCTTCTGTTTTTAATAATGTCTTGCAAAACACAAAGCATCATTAATCATATTCAGAGGATGAAAGACTCACAGATTTCCTAGTCTCAAACTTTCCTGAAGCCTTGAACATCTTAGACTTGTAGATTCACATAGATAACACCACACAATTCTGCCTAGAAAGGTCAATCAGCAAAGGAAATGTGAGATAAAACCATTTTTATTCCAGTATATAAAAACTGAGATTGTCTTTTATGCAAAGCAAAATAGCCTAGAATGGCTATTCCATAATAGCAGTTCACCACCAGATGATGTCTGTAAGTAGATTCCCTCATTCTCTCTCTGGGGATGGATTCAGTTAAACTACACCTAGGAACATAAATGAGAGTGTCCATGCAAGAAATAAAACAGATAGTAATCACACTATTGCAATATTCACAGTCTTACTTCCTCCCCAAATACCTCCACTTGCAAACAAGCCTTATGTCTTATAGGTTTTAGACTGATGACAGAAGAAATATCAGACCACAAATTCCTCTAAGTATTATTGTCCTATCTAACTGTCTAAATTTTTGTACTGAGCCAAATTCTGTCAAATCTGATTACCTTCAATTTTGAGTTAATTTTGTCTGGAAATACAGTCTCGGCTAACTCATTTGTGCATTAAGACCTCAGGAAAATCATTTTGCTCTAAAAGGAGGGAAATGTAATAGTACAGTTGAAATTTGGCTCTCCCCAGTCCATTGCATGCCAAATTGGATCCAAAAGAAGAGATAACCACAACATTGTGTTTAAAGATGTTGGTCTCAATTCAGCACAGTGCTTGAGAATTGACTTCACTCTGGCCTAAGTTTAAACATGTGCTTAAAATACCTTGGTGAGTTAGGACTATATTCTCAATATCTATGTAAACTGGTAATTAAAAAAAGCAATTTATAATGCAAATATGAGGTTTGATACCCTTAAATTTGTCTGATAAGCAAGAAAGAGAATACTATAGCTTGTCTAGTTACAGCTCATGTGGCTCTAGACAAAAGGAGGACTAACTAGACTTTATAGGATTCTGTAGAATCCTATAGAATCTAGTTAGCAGCTAGGCTTGGTGTATTGTGCAGAGTGAAATTCAGCCTGTGTAACTGTTGTGTGAGACTTACTACTGGTTTCAGAACAATCAAGATTTCACTTTCAGAGTGATATCACTTTGTAACACAAAGATATATCCAATGAAAGGTTTCTCAACACTGCAGACTGGATAGAGAAAGGCAGTGTAATTTTTGGCAGTCTAATTGGATGGTAGGGTAGGAACGGGTGTCATGAGTCATCAGCAATGGGATAGAATAATCAGTTTCAAGAAAGATGTAGGGAAAAGCCTCAGAGGGATTTCCACAAACTAATTTTTCCTGCCCCATCATCCAGAAGCTGGGACCTCAATACCCTTAGCCCAGCACCTTGCAGTTTCCACAGACACCAGTGTTCCACACAGCCGTTCTGTTTTCTGTCCATCCTCCAGTGTCCTTCACAGACAGCCCAGTCCATCTTCAACACTTTTACAGCAGGAAAGTGGGTAGCAGAGACAGATTGCTTAGGCTACAGCATTCTACCATTCTACATCTTTTCAGTGTGAGAAAGAGCATCATCCACTCCAATCTGCAAAGCGATCTGCTGATCTCCTATAGTACTGTCTTGAGTCAGATCAAGAATTTTTTTTTGCCATATTCACGATAAAAATGTCTCAATAATTATTTATAGGTTGGAGTGATCTCCATGTAGACAGTTTTTATACAGAAGTGAGTTGCAAAAGATTGTGACTCTAAATTAGTGACTTGGCTGAAATGTGTGCATAAATTAATGCTACAGATTTGTGCATTGATACATGTGTACATGCTTGACTTGTAAAGTGTGTACATTCATATTTGTGAGGAAAAGAAAAAACTATTTTCCTTACTTCTTCATATCAAGAAAGTACCTACAGCCTACAATTTTATGTTACTATTTATTTACAGTAACAATTTTATTTATTATTTTAGTGCTAAATATCTCTTCCTTATGAATGACTTCTCTGTTGACATTTAGTGAAGAATTAGCATGGAATACAAAAGCGCCTATTACTTTCAATGTGGGCAACATTTATCTAATGAAAATACTTGCAAGACAGAAGTAAAAAGGCTAAGTGAGAAGATTCTACTTATTCTCTCTGAAAACTGAATGGAAAATAAGTTTGCTACATCGTGGCTTGGGTATGTGTAGTCATGGATTATTGCTTGGTTGAAGGTGCTTCTCTGAATTTACAGCAACTTTTCTAAACATTGTAAACAACTTCTACAGCTGTTATCAGCATTTTGTAATGCAATTATAATTGAAAGAAAAACATTTTAATTGTGACTATTCTCAGTAAAAATCCAACTCTATGGGTTCCCATGCATTAAATGCACTATATGATCTATTATTAAGTCATTTTTATAATGACATACTCTCAAGGTACTGTAAATCTTTTAATGTAATTTCTATGTTGTCAAGTTTGTAAGATATACAAAGCTAAATTTGGAAGAAGCAGCTAATAATCTGATGACAATAAGCTAGCTAAATTGTTCCTAACAACAAACAGGATGAAATGCAAAATGAAACCAGATCATTGCTCTATGTTATCTATGTAGGAGTTTATTTTTAACCAATATATACATTTTGTTGGCACAAACTCTCCCTTCCTACTGAATGAAGATAAAAAGCATATTGCAGTGTCAAAGCATCAAATTCACAACGATGAGATCTTTAGATATGATCCAGATTCAACAGCAGACTTTGGTTTTTCAATGAAAAATAAATCTTTCTCTGAAAGATGAGTTTCTGGGGAGCTCAAATTGTTCATGGATGTTTTGAGGAACTGACTAATTGGGGTTGCTAAAACAGGAATGGCAAATACTAAAAGGTGGTAAAAAGTCACTTTGTTTCAGATGTGTCTTTCTGGAATGCCACAATGTTCTTAAAACATATTGTAATTTTTTTCTAATTCAGGGTACCATTTTTATTTGAAAAATTACTTGGCAATTTTGGGGAGAAGCAGGGCTTTCAGTTTTGGGGTGGATTTTGTTCTATTTTGTTCTTTGTTAATTTTGTCATAAATCTGTCTAAAACCTCTCATTCCATTTTAGCCAAAGTAACATTTTCCTACTACTACATTTTTTGGCTAATTCTGTACTAAGGAGACCATTTATTTGCATCTCATATTTTTACCCATAGTGTATGAGTGCTCTTTGTTGTTTTCTTCTTGCCTGAGCAGTAAAGTTCTCAACATCATTTTAACATAAAATATCAGTTCATATGGAATCATGCCAACTGCCATATCAGAAGTGAGAAAGATGAAACACTATTTACTTGTCATCACAATTACATCCCTGTGGGCGGAGCAACACAGCACAGTGTATATGTAACCATGGTAGTGTTTTCCATTTGTGTGTGTGAGGTGTTGCATAAACAAGCCCTGATGTACATTGTCATAGGAAAAATGAATATAAAGCAACTTTCTATATTGCTATTCAACTGTGCTGCAAGAAACAGTTATGATTGGTTTTACTCTTTTTACTTTTTCTGAATTCTCTTGTGAGGTCTTTATGTGTTTTACATTGGGCATAGATTACAAAAGGGTCTTTTCACTAGATAATTTATAC
The DNA here is from genome assembly GCA_038090715.1 of Florisuga fusca. NCBI lineage: Eukaryota > Metazoa > Chordata > Aves > Apodiformes > Trochilidae > Florisuga > Florisuga fusca. The sequence goes on along the minus strand of JAAWXA010000046.1, from coordinate 3,749,692 downwards.
AGAATGTGACCCAACCTATGAGTATTTATTCAATATAATAAAAAAACATAATGGAAGAAGCAGACATGGCTGGATTTTTGTTTTATTTTTTGTCTTGGTTATCTTTAACTTGCAGCTTTTCCATGCGAAATACAGTACAGGGATAAGTAATTTGTGTTCAGTAAAAGCAAAGCTATCTCTAGTCACTTCACAATAATGATGAAACCAAAAATATATTCTATGACACAAAGCCTCCAAAATACTTATTCAAAAGCGAAACACTTAAAATAGTGAAGAACAGGAAGGGGTGAAATAGTTTCTTATAGTAGTAATTAGAAACACAAAAAATGATATTCAGAAAATGCACTTATTTCCCCTGAATGGGAATATAGCACTGTCTTTATTGGGGAGCACTGAAGTATACTCTTTTTCTTGTTCACATTAAAGGTTTACATTCTGAATTCATCTTTTACACTTGAGCAGTATTAATATATCTTCAGGGAACTTCAGACTGCAGCTCCCATTAGTTCTCTATTGAAACAGTCCTTAGCACTTAAAGCACTCTGCTGCAGTGAATAACAAAGCCATGTATTTGTGGTCAGCTGAACTGAGAAACTGGTCTGTGTTGATGCTACCTTTCTTTTTATTGCAAACTAGATCCATTCCCCAGTCTGATTTATTGCTCAGCTACAGGAGCACTTGTGAAACTGCAAGAGACTGAGGCAGTAAGGGAAGGAAATGAGAGTGTGGATAGAAGATGGGCATGATCCATGGTGCAGTTACTACACCAGCAGTAACTTCATGCCAGCTTAAAGTGTACACTGAAGCAGTCTTTCCATAATGGCTGAGGAATGTCAAAACCTATTCTATGAGAGTAAAGATAAGTGATCTGCTATCACCACTTCTGCTTTGCTCTGCTGTCAAATGCAACTCATTAATACGGGGGAAAAATTTACACCGAGATGGCTTAATTCTTGTCTGTGGAAAACTTCATAAAGTTACATTACAGCAGGTCCAAATAATAAGTATGTCATTTTGTCATGTGTGAAAACCTTTTTTAATCCAAGAGATTTTAATCAATAGCATCTGTACAATGAAAAATGAAACAAACAAAAAACAAACAAACAGAAAGTAAGAAAGAAAAAACCAAAAACTGACAACAAAAATCTCCACACCTCACCTGGGAGGATGTAATGCCTCTCTGGCCAAAGCATTGAAAATATGGAGATAACTGTGTGAGTGTGGAGCAATACAGTTTTAATTTGCAGTATCATTACCTTTTTTAATATGGGGTTGTGGAAAGGACAGAGGGGAATATGGCAGAAGCTCATTAGTACCCGAAGTTGAATTATTTTCATTTTTGTATGGTCTGATTCCCAAATGCTGAAAGTAACAGAATCGGTTTATTGCCAGTGTATTTCAATATGTCCTAACCTTGCCTAGAATCAACACAAAAAGTCAATAGTCTGTTCATTGGGGATAATATGCTAAGAGTGAGAGAAAGGCAAGAGAATTAATGCTTCTGAAGGTTTAGAGTTTATCTTCTTTCAAGGTTACCTTCACTTTTTTTCACATACAAAAAAAGTGCCACATGATTCCAAACAACTTTTGTGTTTACTGGTTTTCTGGTTAAATTCAGGTTTACTGAATGTAAATATGGCAGAGACATTGTGCAAAAAGGTCAGTCTCAGTCCATTACCTCTTTTTATATATGCTTGATTAGTAGTTGCTGATTTCTTTAACCTTGAACCACATAAATCAGTAAATTCTTTCCGGGAGCAAAACTATTTAGTAATGCAATGCTGCATGTCTATCTTTAGAAAAACTGTACAGTTGTTTTATAGAGGCCATTCAGCATAGCTAATAAATGTGATTTCATGCTTTTTACTTCCCAACTGGTTCTACATTCTAGAGTGTAATGAAATAGTAACTTCTGAAATGCATTGTAAGGGAATAAGCCACTAAATGCAAAAGATTTCTGAAAAATAGCCTTGTACCTTACAGAAGTATTAAAGTGTACATTTCTCACAGGGACAACAAATCTTGGAGGTTCTGAGTTGTGCTTTATATCATCCTGACACTGTTTCTTAGCTGGTGTAAATATAAATTGCCATAGTTAACTACATTCCACAGCTGAATATTTAGGTCTACAGCTGTGTTTGAATATCAGTTCACAAAATTTCATAAGGGAAACTGAGAGTGGATGAGAAATAAACAGCAAATGAGACACCACAACTGAAAGAGTTGTCCAGATTTATAATCAATGGAGGAACCACACCCAAGGTGAGGACGCTGTCATCCTAGGGGAGATATTTGAAACAATCTGATAAATCATACTCTGAAAACCTTTTCCATTCTTCAGATGGTAATAGACAAGCATGACTTGATCTACATGGGGGCCTGAAATGTGAGCATCTAGAATTAAATAAGGTGAATTTTTCAATCTTTGTTAAGAATGCACCACTCTAAACTCAATGTTGAAGGAGAGATGTTGCTCTTCAGTGGCAGCAGATAGAGAAACAATGAAAACCACTTAACATTGTTTCAATTCCTCTGGCCTTACCGTTTGGTTTTTTACTCAGGCTTCTTCCACAAGATGCAACTTTTTTCATTTTACAAATAAACATCCTTTGAACATGAGAAAAGTAATTCCAAACATTATTCTTTATTTCTTTCTGATGCCATCTGGAGATTACTTATTGTGTACAACGGTTTTCCTCAGGAATCTTGTAATTTCTCCTCCTATTATTGTAGGTGTCAGTGTTTTGGGCTTGGCTGGGTTAAATCACTTATCCTTGCCTTCCAGTCTTCAAGAACATTAACCTGAATTTGCTGTCTTTGTTTTTCCAGAGGTGAGCCATCAATTAGATGCATACTAACAAGAATAGGAGAAGGACCAGAGGCATTAGCACTTCCTTTCTAAAATCCGAGCACCTGCTGAGTGCTCAGTGGTAAATGTGAAATGGAGGAAAATGTCAAAATATTTGCTGGGTAGATACTCAGGACAACTATCCATCCTGGCCTGCCCATTAGGCTTAAGTGCAATTAAAGGGTGAGTGGCTATCACTGTCCTTAATTCTTTAAGAAAACACAAATTCTAATTAGCTTCAGGCTAAAGGTAGCAGTCTCCCCAGAGGGGTTCTAGGTCCACGTGGAAGCTCCCAGTGGGATACAGCCTGAACATCCTCCAGCCTCATAGAAGGCTGAATATGCAGCTTTATTAGAAACATCTCCTTTACCCTACTGCTGTGCCTTCAGCACCACAAATAACAGCACATGGAGACCATTTTTTATAAACCTTAGTTTCAGCTTGTAAAAAATCCAAAGGATATTTTATGCTAATAGCAACATCATGGGCTCTGTCTTCACAAGCTTTAGTGAGTACTTACAAAGGCAAAATTCCCATAGACTTGAATTGGTGATTTGCCTTGGAAAGCTGGACAAAGAAATTAAGCAAATAACTAATTATCAATAAAGATTATCCATAAAGAGATTTTCACTGCATTAGTCTAAACTGTTTTAAAGAGTTACTGATGCTTTTTTTAAGCTATTCACCCTCTGCTTCTTGGTTTGAATTACACAAAAGCACTGTTTGAATGGCATACCACTTAGATTGTTGAAACACACTCTGTTTGGCTCACACAGTCCTTTAACACACAAGATTATACCAATACAGCTTTCTAGAAGTTTGAATTGCTCTCTTTTGCCAAAGGGATTTGCATAGTTTAATTCTATGACCACATACATTCTGTGAAGGATTTTCTGAATTCTGGTTCTAAGTTTGAGTCTAGGTTTGTCTTTATCAAAAAATGCTGAGTTCTGCCTTGCAGGAGATCCTTGCTGCAGTGATTAGTGATTTAATGGTTCTTTATATTAAATGCTTAAATTTGTGTGGGTTTAATCTTAGTTTTGGAGTTTAATTGTTGTCCCTCCTTCAGCAAGGTCCAGAACTCTTGTTTTAATGTTTTACCTTGACATATCAGAGTATTGACTGCAGTACTGGTGGATCCCTGGTGACTCCATGTATGCATCAGACTTCTAGGGAGCACAAAGATAGAACAAGGTATTTACACTTCCCATCCTGAGTCACTCCTGCCCTGGAAGGAGAAGCAGAAAACATGTCAAAGAGGCAGCCATGTCAGCAGAACACTGGAAGCAAAATAAAGAGTGAAGGAGAAGATGAGACAAGAAGAGTGTGCAGGGGAACACGTCTTCTGTAAAGGTTACTCTTTGCACTATGACCACTCAATATTTAGTTTATCATCTCCAAAAGAAGCTTTTACACAAAGTCTGTACTCTTTTAAAATGTCGCTCATATCAATTTCAGAAAAGAATTGAAATCTTCAGCTACTGTTCTTAGCAACCCTTTCTTATTCAGAGTGGAAAGATGGGAATGAGGGAGGGGAAGGGGAGCTTAGTACTTGGAATGCTTAAGGTAATCCAGGCAGAGATGGATGAATGAGGCAAGCAAAGGTGGATGATAAGTGTAATTTATTTCTTGAACACATATGTAGTACATACTTCTTTAGGAACAGTCTGGCAGAGGCCCAGGTATATACTATTCATAAGAATATTGCACTGTTGCATGAATGTACTTCTGTTTTCATTCTTCTGTTGGTAAATTCAAAGACTAGGCAAATCTATAAGCAGTCTTCCAGCTTTTTGTATAATCTAGCAATTGTGCTATGGCAACAAAAATATTTTGCAAATGTGTTGTAAACATACAGCCAAGTAATGTTTTTAGCTTTGTGAGTAATATCACTTGTTTCAAAATTAATAAAGAAATATTCAAGTATCCTCTGCTTTTGTGTAGAAAGCACTGATGAAATTGTCTTGGTCACAATTCAGAAAAAAAAAGTGCATCATCTAACCATGGGCCAAATCTTATGTGTTCCAAGCTACTTACAGTCCTTGTTTAGGAGGCATAAATTGCACAGCCTACACTTTGTGCAGAAGTCAGGAATCCAGCTGGCTACAGAATTTCCACACTGGTTCTTTGAGGAGCTTTCGGGATATTTTACCTGAGGTAAAATATTCAGTAAGCTGTAAAGTCACCGGTATCTTTTAAATGTTGTTGGAAAACATCAAGATTATATGCCTGAACAACACCAGAAATTAGTTTTTCATGGATGGAAAATACTTTCCCAGAAGCAATAGAAACTAAGAAAACATAAAACAAAACACAGTAATTCTGGAATCAGAGGGCATAACCAAATCATTTCCTTACATGTATTTTTTGTTCAAACTTTATTTCCGTTCTGAAGGACTGCCAAAATAGTCCAACTTCTCTCTCTATAAAGCTATGTGTGATTCCCTCTGGAGTGGGTGTGGAAAGGGGAGTCAAATGAGGCATGTTATCAGGTAAAATAAATAGTTTACAATGTTTTGAAAGCTTGGTGCCTGTATCTGAATAGAAGAATTTTGCCAAGTATTGACCTTAAAAGCAGGAGGGATTTAAATAAAATTGAATCTTAGCCTGCCAGAGGATGGTTCTTTATGATTTCACCCCAAATCTGCAGGCCCACTATTTTTCTTAAAAATATATTTTGGCTTCTTTCCATCTAAAACTTTTGCTGATCCACTATTCTTGGCACATTAATTTTCTGAGATGATTTTGGCAGCCATTAGACATTGCCTATACCTAGCATGGGAAAAAAAAGAAAACATGGATATGTTTGACATAAGGTAATATATGGTAACTTTTCCTTTTTATTCATTTCTGATAGCAAGTACCACATTATTTAGCACCAATACAGTGTAAAAAAAATAACAGAAAAGATATTATGATTTTTTTTTCTTAATAAAACCTGCATACTACCAGATAATAAGTATGAGCTACTGATCAAAACTATAGTGTTCCCAGTACTAGTAGTTTACTCAAACTTAATAAAAATTTCTTTTACTTTTATGGATGCAGCAAAACTTTCATAAAGCCTAACTGATTTTTTTATCTATCTATTTTTTATCTATTTTATTTATTTTATCTATCTATCTATTTTTTTTGTCTGTCAGGAAGTTCACTGTTCATGCTAACAGCTGAAGAACTCACTTATCACTCCATACAATAAATCTAGAGTTGTGATAAAGAGAATGTTCTGCTTAACTTTTATCAGCTGTCTGCTGGTCTTCCATTAATTTCCATCTCTTCGTGTCTTATTTCTCCCTTATTTTCCTTGCAGTAAAACCATGACATAATGTCCAGAGACTAGAGAGAGAAACAGATGAGTCTTACTCATTAAAAACTTGGTTGCTATTTTAGAGCATCCCAGAAGACTATGTTGTGCACAAGTCTCACACTTTTTATATGCAAAAAGCAAACACTGAAAATTTTAGATTCAAAGAAGGAACAAATGAAAAATGTCACAAAGGGAACATGAACTTCACTAGTGATGTCTCAAAATGCAATAAATAAAATTATTACAGAATCAGAGTCACAAAATTGTCACAGTTGGAAAAGACCTCTAAGATCACTACATCCAACTGTTAACAACTCCACAAAAAACAAACCAAACAAACCAAACAAAAAAAACAACAAAACCAAACAAACCAACAAAAAAAACCCCACAACCAAAAAACCCACCATGCCCATTAGAGTATTTCCTGATATGCCTCATCTACACAGTATTTTAATACCTCCAGGGATAGTAACACCTCCTGGGTAGCCCATTCTAGCACCTGACTACTCTCTCAGTGAAGAGATTCTTCTTAATATCTAGTCTAAACCTCTCCTGGTACAACTTCAGGCCATTATATCTAATTTTATCATTATTTACATGGGAGAAGAGGACAACAGCCACCTCCCTGTAACCTCCATTTAGGAAGTTGTAGGGAGCAATACGGTCTCCCTTCAGCCTTGTCTTTTCTAAACTAAACCATTCCAGTTCCCTCAGCCTCTTTTCATAGGAATTTTTCTCCAGAGCCATCACCAGCTTGGTTGCCCTTCTTTGAATTCACTCCAGCACCTCAGTGTCTTTCCTGCAGTGAGGGGCCCAGAACTGAACACAGTACTCAAGGTGCAGCCTCACCAGTGGCACCATCACTTCCCTTCTCCTACTGGACACACTATTCCTGATACAAGCCAGGATGCTGTTGGACTTCTTGGCCACCTGGGCACACTGCTGGCTCATATTTAGCCAGGTGTCAGACAGCATCCCCAGGTCTGTTTCCACTGGGAAGCTTTCCAGCCACTCTTCCCCAAGTCTGTAGCACTGCCTGGGGTTGTTGAGACCAAAATGCAAGACCTGGCACTCGGCCTTGTTAATGTCATTTTCCACCTAATGTATGAAACACTATAATGGGAGCACTAGGACTGGGAAAACAGAACATGCTCATCACACCCATCAGTTTGTGAAGAAACAAGGAAATTTACCTAACAGACAAAAAGGAAAAAAAGGAGAAACTGGAGATGCAATTGGAGTATATCAAAAGTTCAGCACAGAAATAATCGTCTCTGTTTTCTTTGTTCAGGTCTCAACTCAGAAACTATGGATCAGATTCTAATCACTGTCACAACCTGCAAATGCAGATTTATTCTAAACTATGTCTGAAGCTTCATGGGCATTGAAATGTGAACATGACCCTGAAAAAGCACTTGGCAAAAGTGAGAGGCTTTTAGTCTTCAGGTTTGTCACATGGGAAGAGACCTGGAAAAGGCACAGGAATCACCATGCAACTACATGGAAAAAAAAATAAAAAGGGGGATTTTACTCAATCCAAGTATTAGGGAAGTTGTTCCAAGTAGGGAGAATTGTTCCAAAATAATCGCAATGTTTTTATAATATATCTTGGTTTTCAGTGCACTCAAATAAACCATCACTTGGTGCAAATCTGGGGAAAAAAGGGAGAAAATTTGGTAAAAATTATCTAAAGTTTCAACTCAATTATAATTGAACTTATCAAGGTCCCATAGCAAGATTTAACAATTTGGTTTTGTTAACCAAGGCTAAATTTCCTTGTCATTGCCAGTGGTTTGTGGCTATAGTTCTGCAGTCAGCAAATATTAAAAGAAGTTTTATGCCAGAACTGAGCTAGTAATGCCTCCACAGCAGCCAGTTTGAATATGTACAGCATGCAGCACCTCTCGTGCACCCTGCTAATGATATGGGATGCATAAAACAAGAGAAGATCAAGTAAGTAAAATGGACACTAGGTTTAAACAAAACAATCTGTTACTTGTGGCCTGATTTCAAACTGCCATATTCACACTGCTTCGATTTAACAAGAAAATCACCGTTACAAGTTTTCAGTGGGGGAATCAAGTATACCCTGAAACATGGCAAAAATGAAAAAACACCACGGCAAGAACAATAATTTTGAAAGGCATAATTTTCAGCTAGTAAAGGGTAGGATATCGTGTATATGTGTGTCTAAAATTGGTGTTGATGATACACGCCTTATGTTATCCACTGAGAAAATAACTACCTTGGCCAATTTCTATTAAAAGAAATTCTTCAATCTTTGAAGCAATACTCTTGCCAACAGAAGTTCTGAGTAACTAGGAATTGCACAATTTAACCAAATAAGAGTTTCTCTTAAAGAAACCATAGCTTGTAATGCATTGCTTAGCAACGTCATTTTTAAATTCAGATGGAAACCAGAAAGCACAAACAAGATCTCAGAATAGCCAGTGCTCCTAACAGAGACATTTTCCTGGAGAGCCAAGTCAGTGCATTTTTTGAGACAATATTCTAGAGAAAAACACATGCTAAGTGATGACTTCAATGTGAAGGCTTTCCCTCTTACCTATCACATTACCTTGGCTTCACAAGTTGGTTTATGTCTTTAACTACTCCCACTAAAACTATTTTTCTCTCATTAAATACTAATCAACAGCTGATTTCTGGAGAACTCTATGCCACACATTGGAACTATTCAAGAACTTGTTATGAACGAAATAGCATTTGACCATGAACCTTAGTGGATGTCCTACAGTCCAGATGGGTGTTACAAGCATTCTCCCCACTTCCTCAACTTCAAAATTCTCTTTTTTGACATGTCTTCAGGTAGAACAAAAACAATGTGTAAAACCTCAGGGTATTTCAAGCACTCTTTTCCAGCCAGCCCCAGCAAATGCAAACCAGGTTCATTGAGTCATTATGACAGATTTATAAATGACAGTCAATTTCTAGTCTTTTGCATCTTTTCACTGTTCTAGGAAGCTTCAGAATTATTTTGCAGCTCTCAAAAGAGAGTAAAGGAAGATGTTGCTTTCTCAGTCTTGGTTCTAGTCAGTACCGATTTGTAAGAGTGCTTCTCTTATTTGATAAGAATTGCCCATTAGAGCAGGCCCACCACAACATATAGGTGGTAGAACATCTACATCATGACTTCTGGCGTATCTACTCACCTACTTGTACCTCCTGGTGCTCCGTACTCACTGATTTTACTGTTGCCAAAGCTGGAAAAGTTCTGCAAACATTCAGCATCAGAAATTAAGGCAGTCAAGGTCTATCAGGGCAGAAAATATCTGAGCTAGACTTTAAGTACCTGAAATTTGCACTTATGGACCTGAAATGTGAAATTTTTACCTTTGGACTTTTATGACTGTAGCTGCTGCATTGCTTACTCACTTCACAAAATATTACCCTAAATCTCTGATCAGGGCTTCCAGACATTACTGCAATAAAAAAAAAGAAAAAATTAAAAAAATTATTTTGTAATAGAATGATTCTCAAATAGAATTGCCAAAATGCAGCCATTTTTACTAGTGCTTTGCCACTCAGATTTGGATTATTTTTTCTTTCTCTTGCAGCTAGCAAGCCCCATAAAGGCGGCAAATAGAAAAGTTATGTGACTGTGATAAGCATTTATGTACTCTGACTGTGGACTCAGCAGTGTCTCTCACCAGACTTCCATAACAAAGAGCAAAGCACTAAGACTTTAAAAAAAGATATTATAAGTGATGTCTTGCTCTGTGAAAATAAACACTAAACAAAGCTTTTCCGTGAAGTTATTGTGTATAATTATCAGCACTCTGAAGAGAGCCAAGATATAAAATCTTGGAAAGGTGTATATGTTTCTTGTTACTAAATGTACTTTGATGTTTTGGTAGGAAATACAATTACCATAACTCAATTTATGAATAATCTTTCAAGTTGTTTATACTAATTTCTTCCTACTCTTTTTTTTTTCCTTTAATTATTTATTCAATATTCCCACAGAGAAGTAGATGAGGGGAAAGAATTATTTATATAATCGAGACCACATACTGTATAATGAAACATTTCATAAGTAGCGCACTCACTCTTGTCTTTCATAAGTGGTCACAAAGAATGGTTTTATCCTTCATAAGGCAGGTTTATCCAAAATAAACACTGGTCTCCTCAAGGAGTGTATGTTGACATGTTTGTGAAAAATGCACTCAATCTGCAAGAGAGACATTGCCCTGGATTACAACTAAAAGCCAATAAAGATAGATATTTTTGCAAGAGATGGGGAAAATGGTTGCATTGAGGATATAATTCATCGTAAGCTTCTTAAGTGGAAACCTTTATATATAGGAACAAATAAAACATGTTGCTATTAATCTTTGTTTAGAAGGTGGTACTATAACATCATTATGATAAGTGAACTGTTTGACTCTGTTGTAGAACCAGTTGGGAATTTTTCAAAGAAACATTTTTTCATCTCTGTGCTTCTCCTTGAGAACTAAATCATGGATTTCTGCACAGCACTGCACTGTGTCATGGAGGTGAATCTATAACATCTCTTAATCTCATTTTCTGATAGTAACCCTTTCCTCCATACTGGCTCATTTCCTCAGTCATTGTGTGCAATGTGTTTGGAAGTAAATTCTTCTTTAGGAGGCATTTTTTGGTCAGTATTTACTCAGATTACTCTGTAATTATAAATTGTAAGAGCTAGTTTCAACTTTTTCCTTCCCATGCTCTTCTTGGAAGGGCTGTCACTTCACCACATCCAAGATTATCTAGTTTTGGATAGATAGAAGAATGTGAGGGATCTTTTGAACAGTAACCCAGGCAGAAATAAGACATTTAAGCACCTCCATAATACAATGGGAATTCAAAAATCTATATTTTTAATCTAGTTTTCTACAGTTACATGTAGGTAGTAGAAAATCACTTATAGCTCCTTGGTCCCAGTACAGTCCTCAGCTAACAGCAACACTCCATACTTGAAAAAGCGTCAGTTGTGAAGCTGCTGCCCTCACTTACTTACTAATTCCCTTACTAAATCACTTACTTCACTAAAAAGCCCTTTCAGGCCTTGCTGTCTAGTCATAGTGTTCTCCAAAACATGAGGAGTCTGGAATATCATGTATTCTGGGATGTGATTTCTATTGCATACTGATAAAATTTATCTATAGCTTAAAATTCTGTTCAGCCAGCTCAGTTCCTCGAAAATAGCACCTTATTATTTAACCAATTCTCTGTTCCTTAGAATTGATGTTTAGTCTGTTATCTAAGTACTTTACCTAGCTTAAACAAAATATAGAAATTTGTAGAAGTCAAGCCTTTTATTACACAGTATTTTGTTCGTGCATAAAGCATTTTGTCTACTATTTTTTCCTAGAGCAATAAATATCAGAATGCTTATGATGGAGATCTTGAGACACGTAAGAAACACACTTCATGAGATGAACTTGTATACTTCAAATGAGGGGAAACAAGTGTCCCAAGAAGCACCTTTTGGGGATCGGATCAGAAGCTAACCATGATTGCTTAGAAGCAAAATTTTAAACCAGGATGTGATCACAGTTCAGATTATTTGCCATCAGTGGATCTTGAGTGCAAACTTTAGCAAAAAAACAGTAAATACATGTATCTGTAAAATTAGAAAATATGATGCTGAACTGCCAGAGGGATGGATTGAAAAAGATTCTTTTTTAACCTAGCCTCTTTGCTGCATACAGCAACAGATATATTCCTGGTGCAGTTCACAGTACGAAAGGATTCCCAATGGTTTCTTCTTTGTTTCATACACAACAAAGATAAGATTTCCAAAAGGAATTAAAAGCATGAGAAGCCCATCTGTTAGGCAGAAATCCCTATGGTGCCTTCCACATGGGAATGAATTTTACTTGGTACAAATAAACATAAATCTGCCATAATTAGCAAAATATTATTCATATAACAAATGAAAAAGTAAACTCATTAAATTATATTTTCACTAACTGCAATTTAGACTATTTCATATGACATGGCACAAGTCTATTTAACTTCATTAGTGCTTCTGATTTTAGTTCTTTGCATTGAGAACTAACATCACCAAGTTTATTTTAGAAAGTAAAGGCTCTAGTCACTCAGTTTAAGCTTACTTTGTTAAATATTTTTTAATACCTTATTCCATCCTGTAGGTATATGCAATATAGTGTTAACTATGCAATGTATGACCACTCAAAAAGTACTACCGCGTGTGCTGTGCTGGATGTGCCATGCCATGGACATCAGCTTTCATAATTTTTTATTTCAAGACATAAGGGCTGTTATAAGAGCCAACTCTTATCAAAGGCAAGCATTTCCTTAACACCTTTTTGTAGCCACCTGAGAAAGACTCAAAATTTAGGTTTTTATTTTCCTACTTGAAAGTCTACCAAACATTAAAAAAAAAAAAATTATAAAGGTTGAAGGACTGTGTTATGAAGTGTTGTCATAATGGTTTTCATTTACAGCCAAATGCCCTTTCAAGGTTTGTTTATTACTTTTAAAATCTCCCAAATTGATTGTTTGCTTGTGTGCATACTTAGGAATTTCTGTATATAGTTTGGAGGTGTTTTCTGCAGGGGAAGGTTAAATGTTTCCAACATTTTCATGAACTACCATCAGATGTCTTCCAGATCACTACTGGTTCCCAGAACACAGATTGAGGAATACTGCTTTAAAGGAGACATTTCCTTTTTCCATTGACTGTGGAAGGATTCTAAGGGGATTTGGCACCCCAGGCTAATGTTAACCTTTGTGAACACCATCTGTAGTTTAATTTTAGACACACATTTTGGAAGAGGGTGTTATGTGATCACAAATGGTTAATGTTCATGGGCAGGCAGTCCTTAAACAAACAGAGCTCATACTAAGAAAGAAATGCAGCACCGTGGGCCAGTAAAAGCTGCTATACAATACTTGCACCATTATTAAGACCTTATTGAGGTCTTCATGAGACTACAGATAAAAGTGGCAGAAATCATTGACTAATACAGGGAAATTGCTACAGTTTCAGTATGGCACAAGAAGCCCTGTTTGGTCTACACTCTTGAATCTCTTACATTTAGCTTTTTGGGGACTACCTGGATATCCCCAGATATTTGGGTGGGGCTAGACTGCAGACCTTGGTTGTGACTAAGATTATGTAGTAGCGTATGAATAGTCATGATTCTGATAAAGAAATTTGCATCATAATCACTATGTCACGGTAACTGTGTCTGCTATTTACCAGGGATATATTCATGGCTCTAATTATGGCTTTTAGGAGCTTATAGTCTTTTACCACAAAGCTCCCATCTACTGTGCCAGTGCTTGCTTTCAAACCAGAAGGATAAGTACTAAATACATCTGAATAAATGCTACCCCAAAGCTGCATGTTCTGCTTACAGGATGAGCTGAGGAAGCTATGAAAGAAAGTAGCAGAGCTAGAATTGTATTCAGCTCAGAATGAGTGTCACAGGCTATCAATGATTATATTTAAGCTCAATATCAACTGAAGAAGGAAGGATTTGAAATCAAGACTTGGAAGAGGTAAAAATTATTATTCATAGACAACTTTCTCCATAACATGGAAGGGTATACTTATTTTACATATGGAGTGGTTTTAGTGTCTAACCAAAACAGAGAACCACTTAAAACCACAGCATGATATGAATGAGTGGTCAGTAGTTGGCATGTATAACATATTTAATTTTTCTTTCAACATTTCCCCCTCTTCCACCACTCAGGGGCTTTATAAAAAGATCTAAAGTACTAAAACAGTTACTCTGCTGTTTTAAATTCCCACTTCATCTAGTCAGTAGCCAGAAAGCATGACGTGAACAAAAATTTCCAATAAAACAATAGTTTTGGACTGTGTTTCCATCTCTATTAGAGCACTAGAGGTTAAATGAATTTTCATAATTATTTTTGCCAGAGGAACTTACATTTTCCTAGGAATTAAAGTCTGTCATGTGCAAAGATCTATATATCATCGAGGTCACAAAGTATTTTAAAAATTGCTCCTACTTGTTCATGCATACAAATCCTTCTTAACCAACTATATACATATGTGCATATGCAAGCGTATATCCCACATACTTATAATATAACATAAGGAGTATAATATAAGGAGTATAAGGAATTAGGCAATGTACAGTACACAAATCAGACTATTTTTATATTAACAGGCTTGATGTTTTCAAAGTTGCTTGCAAGGAAAAGGAAGGAGAAAGCTTTTATTACTTGTGGGAGAACTCAGCTTAAAGCCATATCACTATCAAAATGTTGAGGCACTGGACCTGTGCCAGAGCTGAGCAGGATTCAAGTCCTGAGCTACAAAAATGGGAAGAAGGCAGAGACAAGAAAGAAGAGACCAAATGTGCTCCAAGAATCTTAACCAACAACATGGCACTGATGAAGCTCAGACAGACTGAGTCATCCTCTGTAACTCACAAAGGAAATACCATGTTTGCTGTGATAATGGACATTAAAGCAGGTAAGAGGAAAAAAAAAAAATCTCTTGAACTTTTCAACAAAATACCAGATTGCTGCTGTGCTGCTGTTTCTTCTCATAATTACTCCTGTTTTTAGAGGCTGCCCCATCTCTCCCCTGTCCGGCTAACATGTCAGAGGCAAGACAGATGGAGCAGGTTATCAGTGGCCAATACGGTCAAGCCAGCACTATGGCATACTCTTTGTAACTACATCATCTGTCACTACATTTTTGGTTCCTCTGAAATCTGGACATGTGCTATATCATAGTTTCAAGACACATCATATGGGAAAAGTCAATAAACAACCAGAAATCAAATCACTATTATTCACTACTATTTAAAATATCCTGGACTCTCTACAGTTTTGGGGGGGAAGCAGGGAGAGGGAATCAGAGGCAAATTGAGAATCTTAGTTAATGGAAATTTTTCTAATATAAATACCAGTGACACATCTGAAAAGCTTCTATGGCACTAAAAGAATGGAAAGTTTTATTGTGACATGACGACAAGAAGGAAAGTGCTGTCATTCTGAGTCAGGTTAGAGCTATTAGGGAGATTGAGACCCTAAAACCAATAGGAAAAGGCAAGTCAGGGTCTAATATTTCTTCCATAATTGCTTTTATATGTACCAAAGCCACATGCTGTTCCATTGACATAACATCATACACAAAGGTGTTTCATTACAGCATAAGAGCTTCCATCTATGAGACACCATTCTCCTAGTCTTTAACATGTGTGTAATGTTTACTTGCATGAGTAAGCTTCCTAGTCATCTTGGTACACTTTATAGATACCAAGATGGGGTCCTGAGCAGGATTTTTTTTCTCCTGTGGTTCCTTTTAAAACATATTTTGTATATACTGTAACAATCCCTATTTCCACAGCCTTTTCTTCTTGTATTTACAGCAAAGGAGCAAAGGCATGATTGTATTTCTTAGCTTCAGCAAGGAGAAAAGATTTTATTTGAATGATGGGAAAAATCAGATTTCTGCCCAACATTTCCTCAGGTAATGTCACTTTGGTTCATATGTGTATGTTTAAACTCTATCAATAAATAGATGAAGAAAAGCAATGATTAAGTATTTGTGAAACCTAAAGCAGACATTTAAAGTAGAGTCATTAAAGACAAAGACAATTAGTCAGACTAAAAAAACAAAACACTGAGATATATATGTCTAGCCTAGATACAAACAGTAGCTGCAGTCTGGAAGCATTTATGCTTGGATTACTTTTTATCTATTAATAACATTTGAAAAATTATTCTTACCCCAGGTTTTTTCATGGGTGTAACGTAAAAACTTGTAAGAGTCCCAAATGTAAATAAGAGCTATGGATGGTACTTGAAGAACTCTTCATATGTGGCAGTCTTTGAACTAAGGTAGTTCCTAAAGAATTTTATTCCTTAGAATTAAGCAAAAAAGGCTGACTGATTCTCAACACTAGGGAAACTGTAGATTTATTTTACTTTATTTGTTGAGACTAACTTTACGTACAGATGAAGGGTGCTGGAAAAGAAAAATTAGATGCACAAGGAATAACATAAATCGTATACCCTGAAAAAGGATGTTATTCATAGCCTGACCCAAAGTCCTCTAAAACAACTAGACTCCCTCACTCATCTGAGTGCATTTCGAATTAGACCCCTAGCCACAAAAAAAAAAAAACCAAAACAAAAAAACAAAAAAACAAAAAACTCACGTTGTTGACTGCTAGTAGCTGATTTTGTTTTTCCTGAATCGTATGAAACTGCAAGATCAGATTGACAGTGAGAGCAGAGTAATGAGAATGGTCAAGGAGAAAGTCCTAGAAAAGTATATAATGTGGCAGGTCGCATTCATTAAAAGATCAAAACCAAAGGAGAGTGCATAAATCAGGGGGCAGCCTCAGTTTAGGTTCTGGCTGTTAATGCAGGTTTTATTGCAACTCTTTTCTGTGACTTTCAATAAAAAAAAGCATCTGCTGAACTATTAGCAGTATATGATATGTATACTTCCCCAAGACAGAAAGCACCTTCTGAAAGAAATGTGATCACCCGTGAGCAATTTGAACTGTTGAATCTTTTACTGCATTTTAAAAGAAAAATATGTTCTATGTAATTCAATCATTTCCCCACTTCTTTCTTTTCCATTTTCGTTTTTTCTCCTTTTAATGTTGGATTTTAAAATGTTATTGGTTCCTAAATCAAAAGCATACATACCGTTCATGAGACAGAACACATATGAGGAAGCTTGCAGATGCAGAACAGTAGCAACATGAAATACATAGCTTTTGCATTTATGCTGAGATTATAGCTTCTTAACTATTGTCTCTGTAAGCCTTTTCTCAGTACAATAATTGAGAGGGATGTGTGCCTTTCATTGAAGGAGAGAAAGCATTCTATTAACCCAAATATGTTTCCAATCTACTTTTTCCTCAAATTAAGTCTGATCTGCTTTTCCATCTGTAGCCTTCTTAGAAATGTTCTTCTACCAGTGTGAGCAGCTTGAATAAAGCAGGGTATCATTGCTATGCAAAATGTCTGGTGATTCTTGATAAACAGACAAGGGAAGCACTTACTCATCTTGAACAGAGTTAATCTCCCAGCACTACAGGGAGACACAGAACAGCGCTGTGAGTTCTCAAGCGCCCTTTAACCTTTTTCCTATGTGGTCAACTGTTAACTTTTCAACAGTATGCTGGTTATGGAAGTGAGCCATAAGCAACATGAATTTGGTGGCAAACCCAGTGAAATGAAAGATAAAAATGACTTATCTTCAGTCACCGTAAGAGATACAACATTACTAGATCCTGAGGAAGCAAGTTCTTGTGTGGATTATTTGCACAGAGGCCTGTTAAGTATACATAAGTAGATGTCTCCAAATACACATAGTTATCCCAGTACTTTCCAGCTCTTGCTGTAACCAGTAACTGTCATTAAAACATTCTGAGGGAAGTTCAGCTTCTGGCAACTTCAAGCTTTTTGTATGTGGATTGGTTTGTAAAACTAAAGACAAAGCTAGGATAGGTGAGGGCTGAGGGCCAGCAAGACTGTTCTGGTCATTTATCTAGAGAATCATAATAGCTAACAACAGCCAGCAGGAAAATAAATATACAAAACAATTTAGTAGTGAGAACAACCTCAGATGTAACTGTTTTTTTTCAATGAGCAGGATGGGTTTTTAATACAGCTTTAACAAAGCAGAAAGCTAGAGTTTTGTGGCTGTAGTAAATGACACTTTGAAATAACATGTACTGGTGAGAGAAACATGCAGTTGTCCAGTTACTCTGCTCTCAATACCACAGCCCAAATTAAACCGTGTTATTGTTACAGGATGATTTAGTCTCCCGGAGCTGTTAAGTTTCACTGTTTTTCATTTAAAGAAGTTGCTTGGACAAGGACACAAGTTGAAGACTGCTTAAGGGAAGTGAACAGCGTGAGCCAAGTGTTTAGCAGAAAATAGTCCATGCACGCACTGTTTATGAGCTGGGTTGTGAACTCAGGCAGAAAATCATAGTATATGCTTTAAAATAAAGACTGAGAGAAAAATGTTGCACAGCTTAAATAACTGGCTTTTGGCTTGAAAAGGGATCTTTACAGACATCTTTTTTTCAATAGAAGTGCTGGCTTAAAGAGATGTGGGTAGGAAAAACACCTGATTAGACGGCACCGGTTTTATATATAATAATGTTAATATTTTATTTTTCTTATTGATAAACAGAAAGGAAATTATCAAAGGTAATTCACTGTGTAATTTTCCTGTCTCCAGGTGGATTAAAAAATCAGTTTGTGTAGTCTTTTAGAAGTCAGCTTAGAAATCAAAATGATATAGTATGTGTCATCTATAATGGTAGCTAACCTAATATATTTCAAACCAATCTTCAAGACTTGCTTGCTATAAAGTAATAATAAAAATACTTACTAATGCATCTCTAAACCAGGGTGAAATCACATTTTATTCAGAATGAGAGATATTAAATAAGGCATAGAAGTATTACTGATATAACTGATAATCTCAAGACAAAGAAATAATTATATGCCTGAATTGTCCAACATTTTCCAAATTTATGAGTTAATCAAATAAAATAAAATGTCTTGGCTCACATTTATACTTAATAATTAGATTAGTAGTAACTACACATAGAAAAAAGTGACAGGATTTTTCTGACATGAAAATATTATCAGAATACTTATACTCATGATATAAAAAATCATGACATCACATCTGTCCCTGTGTGGTTTCCTCTAATGATTAGAATCTTATGTTTACAGTTTACCTGTACCACAGAAAATGCATGGAAATACCAGAAAATCCTGCATACAGTCCCAGGATGCTTCTCAGGAAGAAGCCTGATGCAGCAATTTTTAGGGACATTTCAGACTCTGAAATCAATAGAAAAGTGCTTTCGGCTTTGGTGACACCAAGATTTCATCTTTTTTATCACCATACAGTGAATGCATGAAATGTTTTGTTTTGCTGAAAAAACTTTGCTACATCTACAGCTGACCTTTCTTTAAAGCTGCTTGGATGCTAGCATGTAAATTCAGGCAAACAAGTTAGATCATGTAATTACCGTGTAAACCTCCCTTTAGAATGCAATAATGATGAATAGCTAGAATTGTTGATGTTGATTTAAAGTTAAAAAGCATTCAAAATGCAGTTTTCTCCAAATGCAAATAACTATATTTAATTTCTAAAGCAAAGGGAATTTGCTTGTGACTACAGTGAACTCATAAAAAGCTTCTGTAGAAAATGTAATACCTTAAATTTGCTTAGGGATTCAGTTGTACTTAAGTTCAACTTTTTAATTTCATTTTTAAATCAAAAACTGTTGTTTTAAGAGGTGATTATATTTTCAGCACAGGATAAAACCGTTTCTTAGCATTAACATAAAGGACTAAGAAAAACAGCATGTGACTTTACTAATACGTTCACTTCAGTCCAAATACCAAAGTAATTATAGCTATTAATTTATGACCAGCCTTGTCACAAAAAAACAAAACAAAAAAAGGTACTGCACATGATTAAACTATTAATTACTTTATTTCCTCCCAATTTAGTTGCACCCTCCTGCATCACGCTTCAATGCACAACAAGCTGGACACATGGTTCTTCCAATGGTTATACATAGGAAATCTTCAGCTTTTTTCTCATTGTGTCTAAAATAAAACAAACCTGTTTAATATGATTAAAAATACGTAGTTCTGTTACTTCTCATGACATCTGAATTGCTGGAGACATTCTGCTTTCCTCTTCTAATGAGGTGCATTAGTCAAGAGTTAAAGGACCTTTGACCCCAGGATCAAGTGCCTACCCTGAAGGGACAGAGATCAGTATATGGGATTATGGGTTGACAGGAGACAGCTGGAAGAAATACCTGAGAATTCACACTTTAAGTAATCCCTGAAAATTGAATGTAGGTTTGTGGAAATAACAATTATGTTCTCTAGTGAAAAGCCTTATAAAAACTTAACTAGGGTTTTGGGACCCCATCAATGGCTGTTCTATTGAATAAAGCAGTCAAGCATGTTTAACACTACACTCAACAGGGACTGAAGTTTTGTGAACAAGTTTAATCTCCAGTTGATTTTATTGCTGACGCCTTTCTTTTGCTAATGATGTCCTGTGTTGTATACTAGTATATTACAGGATTTTCCCGTTATCAAATAGAGAAAAAATGAATGGTTTATTTGTAAAGCTTTTTCACAGGAAAGTGGTGACATGCTTCTAAATGCTTGAGACGCATGGACTGATGGATATGAAGAACAGGCAGAATAAGAATATTCTTCATGTTCTCTTTGCAGAAGAGTGATCAGTTATTAAAGCAAAATGCTTGGTATATCATATATTTAATAATTTGTATTTTGAAAATGTAGCTAGCCTTTTTGAGTTGCTCACTTTTGTTCACCCATTTGCACTTTTGGACAATAAATGTATTTTTAAAAAACATTTGAAATATGTCAAAACTGATTCCAGCAAGAATTTACTGGTAGAGTGACAATAAAGAAAAATTAATTCAGTTCAACCAAAGAAATAGTAATGGCAAATAAGAAGTTTTGAACTTTCTGAGTGCTTAATTAAAATAGCTATGCTTTCTTTATTCAACTGTAGGTGTGATCAAAACACTGAAATTCAGGTTCTTCTTATATTTACTTGAGACTTTAGGGTTTTTCTTTTAAAATATTTCCTGAAATTAAATGTCACTTCTCATTTTTATGAGACCTGTTATTTATTTTTTTATAGCAAACTAATTACTTGAAAGCTATTGTAAGTAAAAAATTTCTCTCGAGCAAGACACAACTGGGATATCTACTCTTTACATAACTAGAAATAATGCTTCTGTCTGCAACTTGAAACCATACTACTAGAACCTCTAAATCCAATTTTTTCTTTTTAAATTTCTAGGCTTAGACAAGTCACTGCCAAGACACTGCACTGTGAACTGATCTGAGGCTTTTGCCCTGATCTGTACTTGAAAATCCTTATAATGCTTGAGTTTACATTAATTACAAAAGTTATCAGGAAGTCAAAACTATAGCCATGCTTGACCTGAGATAGGAATATTTTATTGCAGTCACTGTTAGCCAGGAGGACAGAGGTGATCAGGATGCAGCTGTCTTTCTTCTTTCTGTGCAAAGGGGCTGTCCTGCACTGAGATGATTTGCCCACAGTACCACGGCATCTGCTGGTGCTGTACAATGAAGCAAGAGTAAACCCCTCCTGAGGAACTGCTACCTAAAGAACTAATGACAAAATGAATGTGGTGTATCATTTCATTAAGTAGACTGCATGTCTATTACATTGATGTTACATTTACATGTAGCTTAATTTAGATTTTAATCTGACTCTTATAAAACTAAGATTACATTGCTGATATCCAAAATCTACCAAGGATCCTGGGAAGGTCCTTTAACAATCATACAGGCTTAATCTTGCCTCCAGTTTCTAGAGACAGAGGTGATGCAAAACCAGTTTGGTTTAGTCCAGACCATCAGAAGTTCCAGGAGAAAAGTTGCTTTTTGTCAGAATGTTTTAGTCTTTTGTGTTCAATTGCTATATGGCTGATATGAGCAAGAGTTTATCTTGATAGCCAACTAAGTGTTCAGATGTGAACATGGACTCTTTCTCATGGAAAAGTACATCATTTTTCATATGTTGTATATACTTTGGACTTGCCATTTTTAAAATTCAACTGTTTTAAAAACACAATCAGGATTTTGTCTTGAATGATAAATTACAACCTAAAGCTAAGTGAACTTGTTTTGTGATAATCCCTTAAGATCAACATCTGCCTGGCTGTCTGGCTTACATTGGCTAAAGAAACCTAAATACAAACATATATTGTCCATTATTATAATTGCAGGGAAAGGAAGCAAATCTGTCCTTCTTTCTGGAAAAAAAAATAAATTTGTGGCAAGGAGCACTTTTATTTACAATTGCAGCAATCACAAGGATAGTAATAAAATAAATCCTGTAAACAGTGCAATTATTCTGTTTATTGTAAACTTGACATTGCATTTGGAATGAGCTCCTGGGAGACTTCCCTAACCCTTCCACTACTAAAAAGATGGATGTCTCTGCACATAAAATGAAAGCTTCTGTCTTTGTGTAGTATATGTATGTTTGGGTGTGCACTGATGTACCTAAATTTCAACTAGATTCACTCAATCTGTATTCTGAAAGTATAGCTCACACCAGTATTTCATTTTGTCCNCGTACAATTAAACTCTTGTAGTGAAGTCATATATCATAGTTAGCTCTGATGTATTGTCTGATAATACCCAAGAGACAGTTTTATTATCCGTGCATATTTACAGAATAATTAGAAACTTTCAAATCATCCTATAGTAAGTCCCTGTCAGGACCCTGAGAACACTCCTAGGCTCAGCTCCCTGGGCTGACCTGAGCACCTCATATAATCTTTGGTCCTGGAAACCTCTCAAAGGTCAGGGCTCAGCTTGCCTGAGCTGTGTTATAGGTGTAACTGGGTCCAGTCCTGTCCTCTCTTGGCCCCAAATTTCCTTTTGGCTGCCCTGAACTGGCCTTGGACCTTTCTTTGAGGTTACCTTGCCTTTGTCTGATGACACTGGCCTGTCAATGGGAACTTTTGTCTCCATTGCTTTGCTCTGCTCCTCTGTGCCCAGTCAGGGGGATTAACGTCCAGCTGTGCTGGGGACACCTTTGATTCCCAGCTCAGCTTCCCTGTGGAGCAGCCTCACTCTCACGGTTCCCGATACTCCTCAGGTGAGTGTCCACGGTTTGATGACATCTACCAGTACATGTTCACGTAGCTGGATGAACTTCTTGAAGAGCGCAGAGCTCTGAGAGAAGTAGGTGTACAGCAGTGGTTGATCTCGGTCAGCACTGGTGTTCTGAACCAGACCAGACTCTCCTGCTGCTAGCTCAGGAATGAGCTGAGCATGTGCCTTAGGCCCCACCTTTTATTGGCCCCCTAATGCTGCTCATTTGCAGCTGGGGCCAGCCCTGACTGGGCACAGGTGGGCTGAGCACAAGCTCGTGCTCATTGCCTGGCAATTGGTGGATTGCTGGCACCTTGGCACCTGTTTCCTACATGTTCACATCACAAAAATAAGGCTGAAATACACAGAAAAATATATCTATTTTATGTGCAGAAATAGGGAAAGGGTAATGGAACTGGAAACATCCCTTCTTCCTTCAGTCACCAAAGGCACTAAGTTCAGTGTCTTCATACTTCTATACCAACAATGCATCTTGAAAATTTCATTTTAAGAATGCAAATAGTCCTAGCTGTGATGGCAGGGATTTTTGTAGGAGTTTTTAATAAGAAAATGTACAAGACTATTAACAACCTTCAGATGTGTTAGGCTGTTGTAATTTTTTAAGGTGACAGTGATGTTTTTACTATTGTTCTTGCCTGTATCCATACATACCACTGTCTTAAAGATCNGTCTGGCTTACATTGGCTAAAGAAACCTAAATACAAACATATATTGTCCATTATTATAATTGCAGGGAAAGGAAGCAAATCTGTCCTTCTTTCTGGAAAAAAAATAAATTTGTGGCAAGGAGCACTTTTATTTACAATTGCAGCAATCACAAGGATAGTAATAAAATAAATCCTGTAAACAGTGCAATTATTCTGTTTATTGTAAACTTGGCATTGCATTTGGAATGAGCTCCTGGGAGACTTCCCTAACCCTTCCACTACTAAAAAGATGGATGTCTCTGCACATAAAATGAAAGCTTCTGTCTTTGTGTAGTATATGTATGTTTGGGTGTGCACTGATGTACCTAAATTCTTGGTACAGAAACAAGTAAGATAGAAGGTAATGAATTTAAACTAAGTAAACAAAATGCTCCACAGAAGAAACTTACTGAATAGCTAAATTTGTTCCATAAATTAAGACAACCTCAGGTAAATTTTTAACTACAAATAAGCATCACAAAGAGGGCACGCTTAGGGCATTGACTGTATCAGTATTGAAGCTACCCATTTTTTTAGGTATATCTTTACAGATGCTAACATATAGAAAAATAACCCAAGTTCAAGTGATAAAAGGAGGAAAAGCATGATCTTAATTGCAAGCTACCTTTATCATCCTCTCTATTTCTGAGGGACAGATGAACCAACTATGCACAAGCAGTGGTCAGAGTTCATAAATAGGATAGTTCAGGAGTGGATGTCCTTTGTTTTACCTCTGCTCACAAAGGTGATGATAAGCACTCCATTTAGAATTTATGTTGTCCACACATCTTGAAGCTTTAAACTTACATACTTGGTCTCAAGTGGTCTCTATAAAAAGGAAAATAATGGTTCACAGTTTTAAATAGAAAAATATAAATCACCATAAAAATTCACAACTCAGAGCAGGCAAGAGTAAACTGGAGATAATAAATGCTACAAGATATTCTAGTCCCTATCAAAATATCTGAGTTTTTTACAGCTCAAATTAAGATGTCTGGTCTTCTCAATCTGACTCTAAGGGTTCCATCTTAATTCCAGGATGCCTGGAATATGCCCACTGTCACACAGGAAATGTCTGAAGAAAATCTTCTACCTAGAAAAGGCTAGTTATAGACCATGACAATATTTACGGTATATTAATTTTAATAAATTAGAAAAAAAAATCTTTATAGTGTCTTTATAGTGTGTCATTTATGCTGTTGTGATCTTACCTCAGAAGAAATATTGCATAGTGTTTTAAAAGGAAGAGCCTGCATACAAACAGACTAGGCTGGTATGCACTATGGTGCATGAATTAACCTTAAGCTTAACAGGTACTTTTGGGGAAAAATTTTTAAAAGTAGAAAAAAATCAGATTTGAGCATTCAGTGAAATTTAAATAAATAAACTAAAATTATATCAGATAAGTATTTTCCATTGTGTGAAATGGGTGCTTTTGATCCAATACCAAGAGCTCTAAAGGTGGATTTATTATATCATTAATTTGTAGACCTTGAGAACTGTAATAACTAGGACAACCATAGGTCCTCTCAAGCTGTTAGCTTTGAACTCCATCATTTCAAATAATGTGAGATTTGGAAAAAAAATTCCAACCCAGAAAGGAAAGAGGTGGGATATATTTCATAATGTTCAAATAAAGGCCACCCGTAAGAGAAGAGGCTACTACAATGCTGATTGAGCTAAAATCTGCAGCAAAGAACACCTTCCTGAATTTCAGGGCTTGAGAGCAAATCATCCTAAGTAGAGGAGAAATACAAAACCTTTTGCATTTGTCCTGTGGGAAAAAACAACCATACTAGGATCATAGAGGTGACACAGAACAAGAATAAATTTATTTAGGATTTGGGAGGAGTTATTTCTTTGTTTTGTAATTGAAATCAGGATTTAATCTTCTTTGTTTCAGTGTATGTCATATCTCCATTAAGGAGTACTGAAAACTTAGAAAGAATTCTATTCACTTTTATTGTGTTTAGAATATTTTCTAAATGTATTCAGAGCTGCAATAGAAGTATAAATCTGTAGGCTACTTTCTGTCTGGCACCAATCTGTGTAAGCAGAAAATCTCTTCTTAAAAACAAAGCAATTCCAGACCAGAACACGGCTACATTTTCAGGAACGTTACTTACAAATAAGAAGTTTTAATTGCTTTTGTCCCCACTTCTTTATGTCAGTTTCTGTAAAAGTTTCAGAATATTTCTAAACTTCGGAAAAGTTCTGAGCTAGGTCCAAACCTTGGCTACTCTAGTATTTAAACTTTAACAGAAATGTGTGTGTGTTTGTCCTTCAGTATATTCAATATCATGATTTAAGTATACATGCCTCTTAAATTTATTACCCATCAAAAACCTTCCTTTAAGTCAGCCCAAGATTACCAGCTTTCAGCCAGTTAACCAGCAGGATGTTTTTTATATATTGTAAATTAATGAATGTTTTCTGTCAGTATCTCTTCAAGAAGCACTACTCTATTTTCTGTTGCACATATCTGGGAAACACAAATATGAAATTACATTAAGATAGAGGATGAAGCACTAGGTGTATTTCCCAGCACTTCTAGCTGGCCGCGGTAATCTGTCAGAGACAGAGTAATGGAATTACCTAAATTTCAACTAGATTCACTCAATCTGTATTCTGAAAGTATAGCTCACACCAGTATTTCATTTTGTCCCAGCCATCTTTGCAGATAACCAGTCACAAAATGAAGTAGATTGGGCAATTTTTATTTACTGTCTGTCAAAAGTATTTTTCTTCATATAGATTTGATCTTGTGGGCATTTTATTATTTTTTTCCTTTAGTGTTTCTTTCTCAGTTTGCGGTTTGTTTAGTGAGAAGATATTTTACAGAAATGGAAAGCAGCAAAGGGATCTTGTTCCCTTCTCTCTTTTCTACTTAGCTTCATTACTGAACCTTTTACTTTTTTATTTTTACCCTTTTTACTTTGATTTTTACTTATTTTTCATTAACTAATAATAACTAGGTTCTTGTTTTTTAAAAACAGTACTTATTTAAGAAGAAAAAAAGGAAGAAAACAAATTATGGTCATCACTGTCCAAGCCATTCTTGTTTCTGTCATCTTTCTTCACATGGATTGCTCATTTCACCCAATCAATTTACAAAAGTTGTATTTAGTTCAGTCTGTTCCAGCTGAGTTGTACTTAGCACATAACCTTGATAAAAAATATTGTTTCCAAGTTATTTTTGCCGCTTTAGACCATCTGAGCACAGCTTGGGGCCCACCTGCCTATGACATAAATTAAAATAGTCTGAGGATCTGTGTGCAGCTGACAGTGGTAACCTTAAATAACTTTCTCCACTGTTGTTGCAAAGGAGAGACAGCATCCTTAATCAGATTTGTGTTGACTGGAGAGTCACCATACATCAAAGGCAAGCCACCAACTTTAAGATTCTAGTAAATCCCCAGATCAGCTGAAGGAGTGTGTATGAAAAATCATGCTTGCAGTTTCTCTTAAGATGTACTTTCTGTAATTGTTGTCAGGTCTGAATGATAGTCAATATGTGTATTGGAATCAGTTTCATGGAGGAAAATTTTACCAGTTTGCTGATAAGGTCTAGATTGATTAATCTAGAATCATGTTTTATGATATTGTCACAGCATATGTCATGTACTAGATGACTGATGACAACAACTAGAATATTTTCTCTGTAGGCACAATTATTTTCCTTGAAACGGACAGAGATCCTCTTTCTTACACTATTCTCAATTAAACTGAGATGCCTGGGCACAGAAATCACAAAAAACAAAGACAAACAAACAAAAAAACATGCATTAGAAGACTTAAGAGTATCTACAGTTTTGGCATAAGGCAGCATTTCTTTTTGAGAACAAGGAATTGTTGTTCCTTACCCAGTGCCAGAGCCAGAGCCTCTAAACTGATTAGTGTCTTCTAAATATTTTAACCTTTGACTGGTATCCCCTAGCTGGGAAACTGATGAAATATAAACAAACACAGACTGGACAATCAAATGTATAGTTATAGTGCATAATCTTAAGTATTTAATCTACATATGTAAGGTTGTATCTCACCTGTCCTTAGGCAAGGTAGTAGTTTTTGTGAGATCCCCTCTTTTTCTGTGAGGCATTGACAAAAGAAGTGTACATTATTGTTCATGTGAAGTCAGGGAGGTAAAGAATCATAAAATGAATCTAGCAAAGCAACAGTGTCATGTTCATTATTGCAAGAGTCAGAGCACAGGATCAAAGTCTCAGGAAAAAACAAAGTTTGACAAAAAAGAATCAGTTGGGAGTAGGGGTCACAGCCAAAAAGGAACAAAAGAATAAAGAGCAGAAGAAAACATCTGCAAGCCGTGCTTGTGGGGAGGGAGAAGGAAGTAGGAAGAGGGAGGAACCTTTCCACATACTTGCCCTCAAAGGTTTGCATACACTTGTGTACTCCACATTGTTTGAACCTGATTTATAAAATAGTTGCATTTCAGAGATAATGAACATCACAGATGACCTCTCCAGAGAGGTTTCCCTTTGCTTTAAGGGATAGGGGGAAGAGAACTTTCTTCTCACAGGAGAACATAAAGGCTTTTTAGGGGCTTTAGCCACCTGTCTCTCATAACTTTTGTGACATATATATGTGCAGACCTGTGGATGTCTTTTTCTTCTTAGAAGTATCTCCTTATTTACTTCCCTCCTCCTTATCTCAATCTTTAAGTGTGGCTCTGCAAAACAGAGGGGGAAGCACTACAGAAAAAAGATCCAGAGGGGGTAGATTCATAAGGGGAGAGGAGAACCAGGCTTTCTCTGATTCCTGTTAGAGACTCTAAGTAATGAGTAACCTTGGCAACAACCAAGCACTCACAGAGACAGCACAGAATCTTTTGGGATGGGCTGCCCATCCAAAAGCCACTGCAAAACTAGAAAATCTTCAGTTTATATCAGTAGGCATTCTTGCAATCACCTTTTGGTCCTGCTCCTTAAAGCCAGAAGGATACATGTACCTTCTGCCTAAAAAGCAGGTGGGAAGGTTTTAACAAAACCATTGCTTCCACAGTGCTCACAAAAACTAACTTGAGATAGGTAAAGCCAACTTTCCCAGGCTTTCTCTACAGCCAATGAGGCAAAAAATATGTGTTAGGAGTTTCCTTTAGTATCAATATGGAAGTTTTCTGAGCAGAAATTTTCTTTTCTGTCACTATAGGACAGTGCTACTTCCTTAGCTTGTCATCCTTGTGTCCCATATAGCAGCATTAAAATGGTACATCTCCATGGACTAGATAGCACAAGAACTGGAAAGCATCACCTAACACCTTTTACCCTTTCCACTTGGAAATAAATCCAAAAAAACCCTTTGCATTTATTCTCACATACAAGCAGTTAGAATATACAGAAGATATTTAGCAGGAAGAAATATAGTAGGTAATAGCACCCACAAAAGAGATTGTTCTTAGTACTTTCTCTTGAGTGATTTTAAACCATGTATTTTGCTCCCTATATTGTTTTATTCAACAGCTCCTGAGGTAACATTTTATTCTGTTTGTGGCTAATGGGATGTTTAAAGTACTGCAGTCTACTCATCAAAGACCTGGTTCTGAAGCATTCTTAACTTTCTCAAGCCAGTAAATTTTTGGACAAGTTTAATTTCTCACTATATGAGTGCTTTGAAATGTAAATATTCATAAATGGCATTAATTATTTACAATATACTGCAAACAAAGGTAAAAGAGTAAAACTGAGAGATGATCTTTCCAAGGTGTTGCATTATATTTAAAGAACAAAGAGCTTTTCTCCAGGCTCTGACTCAGTCTTTTAAAACCTCTTTTCCATCCAGTGCACCATAAATGGGTATTAGATATTATCAAATTATCCATGGAAGAGTAAACTCCTCTACCAAATTGTTGGGCATTTTTGCAAACTAGGACTAGTGAACTGTCTTCAGAAACAGTGTAAAAATATTTCACAATGGGAAGGACTGAGAGGTGTAACAAATTTTTCATGGGCAGGGCCAGATTTTCAGTAACTTGAAATCTTCAGATTGATGACTGGACACCGTATCTTAACCAGACCGAATTTCTTGGGACACCAGTTTGGTTGTTGTGATAGGTTAACCTTGGCTAACAGCCAAGTCCCACCCCAGCAGGACAGGGGGAGAAAATAGGATTAGAAAGCTTGCAGGTTGAACTCAAAACACTCAATTACTCAAGAACTCAATTACTGTGATGGGCAAAACTTCCTCAACGTGTGGAATATTAATTTAATTTTTTACTAGTTAAAATAGATTAGTGAGAAACAAACATTAAAACAACTTGCCTCCCTCCTTTCCCAGAATCAGGTTTTTTTGCCTTCACTCCCAAACCCTCTACCTACTCCAGCAACAGCACAGGGGGATGGGGATGGTGAATATGCAACAGTTCCTCTCTGCTGCTTCTTCCATGTCACATTTCTGCTTTTCTTCAGTATGGACTCTCCCTGTGAGCTTTAGGTCCTTCTGAAAATCACTGCTCTGTCATGGGTCCTGCACAGAGAGCAGTGGATACCTGCTCTGGCACCTGGAACACCTCTGCCCTCCCTTCTCCTTCTCCTTCTCCTTCTCCTTCTCCTTCTCCTTCTCCTTCTCCTTCTCCTTCTCCTTCTCCTTCTCCTTCTCCTTCTCCTTCTCCTTCTCCTTCTCCTTCTCTTCTTCTTCTTCTTCTTCTTCTCCTCCTCCTCCTCCTCCTCCTTCTTCTTTCTCCTCCCTCTCCTTCTCCTTCTTCTTCTTCTTCTCCTCATCATCATCTTTCTCATTCACTTCTTCCTCCTCTTCCTCAGAGCTTGGTGTTTCCTCCACTGTTTCTCACTCTTTTTGTTACCCCCTCCTCTCTCTGTCCAGAAATTTTGCCTTTTCTTAAATGTTTTTTCAGAGGTACCACCAGCTTCAAAGGCTCAGTTCTGTCCTGTGATGGGTTTGGCATGAGGCAAACTCCTTCCACAGAGGGCTCCCCTGCAGCCCTCCTGATGCCAATAAGTGATGTCTGCACACAACACAACTGTCAACAAGAAAAGGAGGTAAAATCCATCAGCTCGTACTGGAGTTTGAGAATCAGCACTATGACATTAAAATTTTGTCTCTTTTAAGCATCTGCATCTAAACAAGTGCCAACTACCCATTAATTGCTGCTTCCACCCAATACTTGTAATTACTTACACTATTTATCTGTAGCTGCTTCAAAATGTGAAAAATAAAAAACATATTTTTACAGAAGACAAAGTTGAAGATTAGTCTCTGAAATTGGATAAAAATCCCACTTTAAGGCTTATAAGTGTTACAGATTCATGTGGTTTTGACTGATCAACACTTTACTGTAAATGTCACTTATCTTGAAAAATCCACATAGTTTCAATTTCTGTATTTTAATATCTTTCACATAACTTTCTGCAGAGAATTTGACATACTGTTTAAAATATGTGTTGAGAAATTCAAACGTAAACATCTTATGACAGTTAAAATATTTGCCTGTATATTTGGAATATATCAACAACATATTGTGTTATGATGTTTTTGAGTACTGAAATATAAGAATGCAGCCTGGATATCCTTAGTAATGGTAACACTTTTAGAAATGTGGTAATAAATATTTTAAATTATGTAACACACATATAGAAAATGTAGAATTATTGTGACATGCAGGGTAATTTCTGCATTGCAAATCATGAACCCTAAAAGAGGCATCACTTAGAGAGACAAAAGAGAGAATACATGAGCAAAGTCAAGGATTTCTGATAGATCCATGGAGGAACTATGGAAGACTTACGTATCTAGCTGCCATTTTATATACCTAAATCTAAAAATTACAACTTCAACACTCCATGTAATGTGAAGCCTAAGCCAAGAGGTGTCTGTGTTTTTGACTTAAAAGTATTCTAACTTTTAAGTTAGAAACCTCTGTTTTGTTCTTTAAGGCCACCTTCTACCTAGATTTCAGCAACACAAAACATATCTCACAACTAAAAGTTTCAGGATTTGCAAACTTATTTGCAAAAGCTGGATTTGAATTTTCAGAGTATGTCAAAACCTCAAAAAGGTGAAGTTATCTCTGGGCTCTGCTTTTTATGAGATCAGGATTAGTTCATTCTTTTACTTGAAAAACTATAATAATTTAACACTGTCCTTGCCACAAGCCATCTAATATTTGAAGAAGAGATGTCTCTCTGTTAACTTATGTGGAAACTAGAAACTTAAGAAATCAAAATGCACAGGAAAAAAGACAGGAAATATAACCAAAAGTGACTTTTATAATTTAATAAATAGACTCTCATCTGAAAAGTTCCTATCTTCTTCCAGCAATATTTGCCAGATTCTTCCATTAAGTATTCATGGTAGGAAAAAATGGAGTTCTATCTTGAAATACTTCATGTAGCAGGATTGCCTTTGATGACCTTGAGATGAATGATAGCTTTGTCATGTCTCCTAATGATGCCTTCAGTCTTTTAGAAAGGTTCCTCTGCTTCAGATGTTAGTTTGAGTCTAACACCAGGATCTGGAAAGGGACTTCTCATCTCCAGTCACCCAGGCAAAGTAAAATTAATAGGGCAAATTCTTGGAGAAGAATGAACAAATATGGAGCAAGTATAATGAGGAAGATTTCTAATTCTATTTTGAAAAATGTTCTTCGTATTATTCGTTCAGAAAGGTGGGAGGGCAGTACAGCTTTATGTATCAGTGGGATAAAGCAGGAGAAATATAAAGGTTGGAATATTTACTTAATATTCCCCTGAAAAAGGAAAAATATACACCTTGACTCTTGAAACTAGCAGGATATCTATTGTGTTCTATGACATATAAAAAACCCCAAACTTTCTTATGCAGATAACATTAAAACCCAAGTGAGTCACCTAACACCATATAGTTCATACAGTTCTTCCCTTTCCACTAATCTCTTCACATTCAGTATATTAAATTTATCATGTGTTGGTCAAAGGGAAAGATGTATGTAAAGGATCTCCTCATGAGATACTTCTGCAGTGATGAAGGTATCAAGTATTGTTTACTCATTCCCCCTGAACTTTGCAGAAGGGCAACTGATAAAGAACTAACCAGATCCAGGGAGGTGCCCATTGCTTCTTAGTCAGAATTCAGAGGTTAAAAATATATAACTTGTGATTAATTCACTTCTACTATGATTTTCCCACTACCATTTGCAGCCACAGTAAAGATGATATAAAAAGGTAGAGGTTGACAGCACTTCCATAGTAAACACTGAACGGAAGAAGTCTGAGTATAAATCGCACGTGTGAACAGCATCAGCAAAAGAAAATATTGCACACACTTAGGTGGAAAACTATGTTGGCCAATACATTGAAACCATATCTATACTACAAGCACAGGAAGGTTCTAGGCTAATGAAGAGAAGGATGAAGCTGAGAAAGAAAATCAATTCATATGATGATAAAGAAGACAATTGCATGATAATCAGGTAGCTGAATAGGTGGAAGATATCGACTGGGAAAAGAATAAGGAAGCTTGGTTCAGAATGAGAACTAAAAGTGAGGAAATTGAGAAAAAATCATAAATCTGGTCACCTACAAGAATTATTTTAGATAATTGTTTGTGCCAATCATTCTGCATAAAATTATGGACAGTTGCTGCTTTGAGGTGTCACAAGCTGAATATTCAGGAAAATGAATTACACTACATTGGCACAGTTTTGTACAAATTCAAAACATCCTTCAAAAACAAGGAAGAAAATTGGAAAGAACTCATTCTTCGCTCAGCTAAATAATTGCAGTTCTCCTACTCTACTGGGGCCAGATAAAAAGAGCACACATCAGTGAAACAAAGACAATAGGTGACAGCCAGATTGCATATTAACAAAAGAAAAGCAGAAATGTGTGAAGCCCTGAAGAGCTACAACAAACTTGATTTTGCTTTGACATACTATGGAAACATAATAGAACTATTTTCTATAAAATCAAAGAGCTGATGAAAGTAGCAACCACACTTTATATATGCGTATCAGATGCCAAAGAGGAATGGAGATAAAGAAGTTAAAATAAATAAAATTTCTTCTGTACCAAGCTATTGCAGTTTAAAGAATTCCTGCCTCTTACAACTTCCCAAGGTTCCTCAGCTGAATATTGACATCCAGAAAACCTGGAAAATAGCACTTTTTCTCCTAGGCTGTGTTCTCAACCAGAATTAGTAAAGCTGAAGGACAATAAAAATGTGATTACCCCATTAATCCATAGGAACAAGTTTAACACAGCAAAATATAACTTCTACAAAAATACTAATGAATTTTCAATCAGAGCAAAACTATGAGGGTTGTTTTCAGTATGGGTTAGTGCTCTTAGTTAAATTTTGAGACATAGCAGAATACCTAAGCAGCACCCATCCTGAATGCTTCTTGACTGGTGCAAAAGTGAAGAAATGGACAGACACCGTTTTGTTTCACTTAAGGCAGATAATAAACCATAATTTCTCCTTTAAAAAAAGAAAACAAACAAACAAACCAAAACAAACATACAAAAACAAACAAAAAAACCCCCATAAATTTCTTCCCAGGGTAATAAAAATTCTCTGTTTACTCTGATCTTCCCTTTAACGTATGTGAAAAAAAATGCATATTTCTTTAAAAAAATGTGAGTCAAGATAAATGAGTTACACATTAGTACTCAGTCATTTTTTCTTTGCTGCATTTCTTTGTTTTTCCATAATCTGTATATTTCTATTGTAAGTACACTAGGGCCAAGGTCCTGAGTCTGCTCTCCCTTACACATCTGGAAATCAGTGGAGATGTGATTATAAAACTCTGTAAATTGTCACCAGAACTGGGTCCCTCATCTCCATATTTGACTCAGAAACACCTAGCACACACTGAGAGAGGTGTGTGAATAATGAATAAAAGCTATAAGAATTAGGCAAATAACATTTCCTCTTTTCTCAGACTAAGAGCAGAAGACCTTGAGAACTTGACCTAGTGATGAATAAGGCATAAATCTGCTAAGCAACTATTAATATATGCAGTATAGTGCCTTCTAAGGACTAGGGAAATTCTTTTCATTGTTCTGACCTCAGGAGGGTCACTATTCTTATCTCTGAGCAATGAAACATAGTTGAGATTGCTGTCTTATTTTTTGAACATTAAAGAGCTTCTGTCATGAAGAAGGGAAGAC
Source organism: Florisuga fusca (assembly GCA_038090715.1). Classification (NCBI taxonomy): domain Eukaryota; kingdom Metazoa; phylum Chordata; class Aves; order Apodiformes; family Trochilidae; genus Florisuga; species Florisuga fusca. The sequence goes on along the minus strand of JAAWXA010000046.1, from coordinate 3,715,036 downwards.
TTGGACAGCACAGATTTCTCCTGAGCTGAAATATGTATCAAGCTATTGGCTATTCACATAAGACTCATAAATGATGGAGGCTCCATGCTTTCTGAAACCTGTGGGAAACTTCGGGGCTTAAAGGACTCCATATAGACCCTATTAAAGCTTCTAAGTACTAGAAGAAAGAGCTCCTCCTCATAAGTTTAATTTCTAAATCATTACCAACATTAAGTGCAATAAATATTAGCACTATACATGGGCTAATTACTGTAGACTTTGAAGTAAGTAGTAACTTCACCTCTTTTGTTTGGATAGATGCCATAGGGAAAAGTAAGTCTAGGAGAACACTGAATGTTTTAGTCAGTTCCCTACACAAACATTTCAGGATTCCCTTTTTTGAGAAAGAGAGGAGATGATAATACTGTTGGTTCTGATAGCATGTCATAGGTTGATACAGATGGGAAAGTATGCCTTAAAAATCATAGTAAAACTTTCTTATTTATGATATGTAGCTTGTATATCTAGTCAGTCTTTCCTCCTCTTTAACATGCAGCCACACTCTTGGGCTGGGACATAGTCTTTCCTTACCACACAGCAGAGTTGGTTTTGGCACACTGGACATCCTTATTTTTTTGCCTTTCTTATGATTATTGGATAGGAAAAATAGGCTGCTGTGCTTTTGTCCCCATTGAAACACTGTTCCCACTTAAAAAGCATACATGGCAATGGCTTGGGAAGAGAGTTACAATTCCACCTGAAATTTTAAAATCCTATTAAAGAAAAGTTATCAGTATAAATGGGACTATCACATGGTCTAAACTATTTTGTAGCAAGCCATTGACTTTATATTCTTTTTCCAGCACTGAATTGCTTTTGTTATTCTGCTGTTGTTCTGATAGGTACAAGCCATTCATTTTCATGTTGTACACTATCTTTCATGTAGATGTTAGTTACATAAACCATATAATAATGGCAAATTGAAGTATAAACATGATCTTTTATACATATGCTAAACTTCAAATGGAGTTTTAATTATGGGTGGTAATCAGCAACTTTTGCCAAGAACTAGATAGCAAGGTGGGTGGACATATTTCTATACAGCCTCTAGGGAGGGAAGTAAACCTTTGCTATCCCAGAGTTTTTAGGTACATCTGTGATATCTCTCAGCACCCTATATTTCAGGAAGTCAGCCTGTTTGTGAAGTTATTGTAAGGTAGCAGTGGGCATAAGTAAAACACTGCTAATATAGTACTTGGCCAAGAGTAGCCTCCCCTGTAGGAGTTTGTTTATAAATTGCTTTGGTCCACTTGACAAGGTCAAATCCATTCTCTTAATGATGAATCTCATCTGTTCTGGTGCAGAAAGAAATGTTTTCTTTCACTTCTACGTGTGGTAAGAGCTCATTCATCTCTGTATGTTCTAAGGGGAAATCTAGCTACATCAGAGAGAGAAGGAGTATTCAAAGGGCAACTGATGGCCAGGAAGATATATTGAATTCACTTTCCTGGGACAGACATTCAAATGGTAACAAGTGATAGAAAACAGCTCTATATTTCAGCATGATGTGTGTTCTCTCTCTTATGATTAAACCCCCCGTGGGCCATCTGCATTTAATGGGTTAGAACTACTTTGTAGCTGCAGTTTTTTCCTACCATGGCTCTTATTTATTTGAGAGGAGACCAAACTGCACTCTTAAAAGTGTAGCATGTAGGAAACACTGCCAAAGGAATGAGGACGAAAAGGCAAATTTATGGGTCAGTGTTGTTTTAAGCATTTAGCAGTATAAATAGGAAGTGTAGATAAATGTGGACATATGAGTGACTCTCTGTTTATCTCAGCTACATTATTTGCCTAAATTCCAGAAAGTGAATTAGCCCAATTAGTTTATATAAGACTTAGTGCTCTGCCTCTGTACTAGCATCTTAGCTTGTGTGTAGAACTGTTTTCAAACTAAAACTAACACTCCTTCCTAGAACAGGTCTCCCTAAAAAAGCATTGCTCAGTCCCTCCCTGTCTCTCTCAGCCTTAAAAATAAAATAAATAAAAAACATACAAAACAAAATGAAACAAACAAAAAAACAACTATAAATTAATCGGACACAAATATGGAATCTACTGTAACAAATTAGGTGTAAAACATTATTTTAGTAGAGTTTGGTGTTTTAAAAAATTGCAGAATGGACTAACTAACAAAAAATTAATATAAACTAAGTAATGTTGTTCCAGGACAATTTGATTTAGAATAGTAAAACCGTTATGTATTTATTAGGGATCATATTCTGCTTCCAAGTGAAGTCACTGGCAAGATTCCCATTAACTTCAATTAGAATTTGATCACAGGGAGATTTTTGAGTGGAGTTAAGGAAATTTCATCTCTCTGCCAATACTGTGTTTTCTGTCTCTAAATATTGAATAAACTTCCAGCCAATGAGTGTATTTTCCTCTTTTCTCATTGTATATATTACTAAAGCATTTGCTAAATAATATTCACTAACTCAGATCTCTATTCCAGACCTTTTTCTAAAAGGCTCCCCAAATCATTCAATATTTTATTTACCCTATGTGTTCAAGTGACATCTGACAGAATTTTCCTTTTGTAAATATGCAGTTCATTAAATATTAAAGTGTTTATAAAGACTAATGGGAAAATCATTCTTATTACTGTAGAAGCTAAGTTGTTCCCTTAATATCACTTTTGAAAGAAAAATGGAATTATCATGTTTTGTATTGTCATTTTCTCAGTTAAAGATCTCAGCTGTTTTCCATTTTTAATGATTAAATCAAAATCATTTGAGTAAATACACCTGAGTAAATACATTCTTATCCAGCCAGATTCAGACACTTCTGTCTCTATTCAAGGACACTTTAACAAAGCTTTCATTTTAAATGCACCCTTTTCTTTTTCAGAAGTGTCTAATATTCCACAATGACTGGATTATAGCAGAAGACTTGGCACAGCTATAACGATGTGGATGGTATGCGCATACGGATATCCTCATAGGAATTCAAGGCAGGGAAGATCAAGCCTATTTCAATTATTTTTAATAACTCATAAACCATCATGGTCTCAGCTTCTGAGACATTAAGTAGCCAGCTCTTAGTTTATGGAGGGTGGCTCCCACCAGCAGTTAGAGCATGGTAAAGAACTCGAAACAGCATCTTGTGGGCCATCATTCCTCTCTATAAGCCAGTCAGAAAGTATGATTTTTGTCCTGATTCTGTAACTTATAGTCGCCCAAGTAGATTTTTTCATGCTAGCAACACTATCGACTTCCTACAGGAATAATCATTGTTACGAAGGTGGGCAGCATGAGCTAAGCTGGACTTTTGACCTGTTGAACGTGCAGTCTCAAAACAGCCCTTATTCTTTGAGAAGATAAGAGGTTATGAAGACTCATCTGTTTGGTGAGTCAGTAGCATCACATGTTTGGATTGAATTTAAACAGATGTGGTCAGGAACTATGTAATTATTATATTGTTATTTAAAGAGAGCAAAATAAATTGACAGAAACAGGTCAATATCTCATACATACAACTTATGTGAGAATGTAATATGTTCCTTCATTTGCATGTGTTGGGTTTAATAAGTTTGTGGTGCAAAGGAAAGTGGCTGTGCCTCAAGAATTTAGTAGACAGGGTGATCTGAACTGTCTCTGTGCTTTAACGCTTTGCCCTCATCCTGCCTTAAAAATGAAGGGAAAGAAAACTTGAAATTCCTAATCAGAGAGTGTAGAGACTGGATGTTTCTCAAAAAATTACTCTTTAATTTCCCAATATCTTTTTGTTGGTAATGACAACAAACTTTGCCTTGCCCCTTCACAACTTATTTCTGCATAATTCATATCTCTCCTTAAACCATAGTATTTTGAAGAGGTGGGAAAGGTGGCAATAAAACAATTTTTATGCTCCCAGATCCTTGGGAGATTCAGGTGAGGGAAATTAGGCAAGAGAGGGAAGGGGGAGAAGTCTTGCATTTTCCTCCTTATTCCAGAACTGCACCCTGACTCCATGCCCAGCAGAATAATTTGCCATTCCCAGACATCATAGCCCCACACTCACTGCACACTCTTGTCATACTCACACCTGGCATTCAGTGCGTGCTCATCCTGCTGCTTATTTTACAAAATTTAGATCTCAAATGTGTTCTTTCAACAACCACAACTTTACATTCTGGATATTTACTTCAGGGGTGTATCCCAGAGTGGGCTTCTTGATTATGAAGGTGCTGGAGGGAAAAAAAACAGTGCTTTGTCGTAGAAAGAACTTCCCCCTGAAACATTTTGCATTTTAGCAGTATAAGTGTTTTAATTGAGTCATAATTCTGATCAGGCCAATTTAATTCTGATTTCTAAATGTTTCTGGTATTTAGAAATTCTGATTTCTAAATGCTTCTGGTATATAGAAATTTATCTATAAAATAATAGTTTACCTGTGTCAATTTGAAAACACTGTAGTATTTTATTCTTTGCAAACAAAATCATTTACTGGTAACCTGTTAAATTATCTCAGTATTAAATGCATGGCATTGATCTTATTTGTTAAATTAAATGTGCCAAAATAAAATGCTATTCACATATTGAACTTGAGTTTTCCAACACATAACTGTAAGATACTATGACAGTAAAGAACTGGTGATAATTAAGAGCTCATTTCAGCTTATTCTCAGCAACAAACAATGTCTTCATTGATATGTTCCTGTGGTATGTACAATTGTTGATTTAAATACAGATAGAAATCATTTATATCAAACTTTTCTATCTTCCCAGTAAGGAAACTGAGTCTAGAGCTGGTAAATGAGGTGCTGCCCACTGCTTATCAAGTCTCTACGAATCCTAAAGAGAACTTCTAATTGTCATATTTTACATTGGATTAAAAATTTGTTCAAATACAGGATTAACATTTTCAAATTGATGATGAATCAATCACAGGGGAAAAAAAACAGTGCAGTGCTATGTCATCACGAATTCTTCACAGCAATAATTACAACAATATTTCACTTTCTCTTTTAACAGGATAGGGACTCTTTGCCCAGAAGTTCTATAAATTCACTTCTCAGCATTGCATGATGATCACATATCTCAAACATTAGTTAAAGTACTTGGCAGGAAGGCTATGTAAATCACCTCCTTTTGTTTTTAGTGCGTTTGCCACATGTTGAAGAAGCAGAGAAAAGGTTAGTTGCTTGTGCTAAGAAATCATTAAGTGAGTAAAATCAAAGCATGAGAACACAAATCTTGACAAATGTGGGAATATAGCCCAGTGGAAAATAAAATAATTTGCCTTGAGTAGAAGCTTACTTAAATTATTTGCATATACTGTAATGTCTCTTCTCTAGAATTTTCTTATAAAAGAATGCTACAAATAGCCCTGTTGGATTTATTTGCGCGATTTGTGAAATAAAAAGCTACTCATTTTGGTTAAAAAATTTCAGTCTGGCCATAAGCCAGCATGGGCCAGATTCTGCCATCCTTACCAAAGCTGAATAGTACCTTAAGCTGGGCCTGATTATGAACCGATTACTCATGTTGTGCAGAGCAGCTCTTTGCATGAATGGGGCCATTGTGAATAAACATTTACAAGTGATTCACAATTTGGCCTATGTGAGTAGTCTCACTCACATCAATGCATCTACTCATGGAGTAACGCGCTACTAAATAAAAGCAGCAGAATGTGACCCTGTTGTAGTACTTGACATCTAACACGAAGATACTTTTTCATTAGCTAAATGAAACGCTGCACCCAACAGACTATCATTCATCCTTTGAGACGAGGCTGATGCAAGAGCATGACAAGCTTAATGCAGGCCTGCAACTTATCACACCTCAGGTTTAATGAAGGGTTGAATACCTGTTTGTGTCATGCATAAACTTATGCTAGCAATGTGTAACAAATAATTTCCATTGCTAAAATTGAGGGTGAAAACGTAATTAGAATTGTATCTCTTTCACTTAATTAAAATCAGCAGGAAGATGACATAGTCTTTAGTTTTCCTCTTTGATTTTGGAGACTTCAAGCATCTAAAAGTGTTGTAATGTTTTGAAAATTGATGTTTATTCTCCCCAAGCATCCTGTCACTGCAATAAATTCTTTAATTTTACATTGGACATAAAAAGCCTTGTAAAAATGAACATTTTCTGGATTTTGTAAGACAATAATAGCTAATTCTGCTTTCAAAATTAATTAGTGAACTGAAGGAGAGGCAACAATAAAAATGACTTGAAGTTTTCCAGCTAAGCTTTTGCTTCTTCATCCACTAATGATGCTCTAATTAAAGTTATCTGGGAATCAATTTGACAGGTTCTAAATGCTACACCTTAAAAAATTATTGTGTTGGAACTTAAAAAAAAAAAATTAAAAACACATTTTAGAACTTGGAACAGTTTGATCTGCTAAAAAACCCCTTTGTATTCTCACCATTTTCATCCTTCTATGTGTGACACAAGTGTCTATATAAAAAGTGTCTTTACCTGTACTGACATTTTTTATTATTATTTACATTATAAGGGTCATTTTACTGCAGTCTAAAGACCACAAAAAAGGAAAAGATAAATTCTAGCCAGAATGCTCATTCCTAGTTCTTCAAGTCAAAGCTGAAGTTAATTTTTAGAAACACAATAAAACTAGGAAACCAAAAACTGGAGTATACATATGTGTCAGACTTTGAGTTTATAGCTTGTGGCAAACAGGATAACCTTCCTTTCAGTCATCTGTTAAAGAATATGATGTAAAATTCCCATTTTTCAACTAATCCTAATGGCTGTAATGTTAAGTTTGTTTATCCCGCCGAAAGATTACAGAACGGACCCATCTCCTATTTTTGTTTTAGAGTTTAGCCTTGTGAACAAGGGCAAAAACAAACTGGGGGTTCCTGTGAATTTGTTTTTGTGAGTCCTGGTAGTTCTGCAGTTGCTGTGAAGAAATGTGCTTCCCTGATCTTCCTCCCCCACCCTGCCTTTCTCCCCCCCATCCCTCCTCCTCCCCCAACTCCTTTCCTAATGGCCAGAGAGAAAAGCAAGGAGCAGGAGGTGCCCAGAGAGTTGTATCCTGTTCTAATCACAGCCATGCAAGTCCTTCTTCATTTCAATTAATTTACTATGCCTTTATGAACCTGAGAGACTGACTGTTGCTTTCAAAGAGGCTGACATTTCACTCATCTGAAAGAGCTTGGAATGTGACAGGGGAAAGGGAGGAGAAGTAAATCAAAGCAGATAGCAATTCTCCAGATGTAAAGTATTTTTCTTCTCCTTTATTTTTTTTTCCACCAGAAATGTCAGAAAGTCTGCTGACATTTTAATTCCTTTGTGATAGGCTGGGAGCTGAAAGCCAAATCCTGCTGCCACTGCAGTAGAAAAGATTTTTCCTATCTACTTTAAAGGGAGCAAACCAGTCTTACACTCTGGGGGGAGGGAAAAAAAGAAAACAAACAAAACACACACATACACACACAAAAAAGTATCAGCAAACTATAGCTAAAACGAAATTAAAAAATTAAATGTATTCTTATAACATCTTGAGATCAGTTACAGGCTGTAACTGGCAAGCTTTGTTGGGCTTTTTTTTCAGTTTAACCATAGTATAACCAAAAACAGTCAGTAAGACTGACTGGTTTAATAGTAAGACTTTGCTGTTTTGGTGGGTACTTTTAAAATCTGGATTCTGTTGTAAGTGTCACAGTATTGTCCCACGATCTTTTCTGGTCACCTCGTTTTAAAGATACCCTGTCTGCAACCTTAAAGATTTCATTTAAACATCAGTTGACTCCCAGAATGTGCATGTCTTTGAAAACTCTGTTAACACTGTGATCCTGTTTTTAATGATATGTTTGGCAAAAAAATCTCATTAACTTTAATGGAAATACACTCAGGTCCATAAAATAAAGGAGTACCCTCTACCCTCATTACATTAGTTGTGTCTTGATATAACTCCAACAAGCTCAACATGCATTTAGCAAAACAGGAGTGCTGGCTCAGAGCAGCAGCACCGCACTGAGAGATGCCTGCACTGCAAATTCCACCTACAACATGAAGGATCATATATTTCCTTCTGTGAATGGTGTGCTTAGAGATATATTTCATTACATTAGTACAGTAAATTTATTTTCCTTCACAGAGTTGTTCCCTTATGAAGTATTAATTTGTAAAGCATTAATTTTGTGTACAGGACTGTTAAAAACAATGGAGTAGACATATTTGTTTAATAGTTTTATTCTTTTTTGCAGGTTTTATAATCATATTTCATCAACTGGTACAACAAAACATATTTCTATATAAGAAAAAAAACAAAGAGAGCTTTTTGAGCTTGATGCCTGGTAAATCTATTTGGTTTAATGGTTTATTGTTAAATATTATATTGCATTTGTTTAAGCAGACACTGTGTATATTGTGATTTCTAGCATTCCACACGCAGCAGCATATTGTTATGTCCTTTAAATATGGGAAATAAAAATGTTTTCAGTTTGCTATTTAAAAAAAAAAAAAAAAAGAAAAAAAAAAAGAAATTAAGAAATAGTACTGTTATATTACATGGCCCAGGAAATATTGGCAGCATGCTCTTTGGCTTTCATCCGTAGCACTGCAATGCTGGAGGACCTCCTTTCGAACTCCGGCTTGGTTTCAAAAGCATGTCCATTGGTTGCCCCAGAAAGTAAAGAGTCAGTGAAGAAATTATTCAGGGGCATGTGGCTGAACTGATTCTGGTGGTTTGAAAAGCCTGTGTAGCCAGAATCTGTCCGGGGTGAATGGGAGTAAGGTGTCATACAGGAGGATGTATCTCGTGGTAGCATGCAGGAGGTAACCACAGAGCCACTAGTTGCATTCCCTGCCCACAGATTGTTCTGAATCTGGAATATATAAAATGAATAAGATTAAATTTGGATAATTCATCTTCTGTTTTCTGCAATGCTTGGTTTGTTTTTCTTGACACATCCACAATCTCCTCTAAAGCAAGCAACAAGTACTTAACTGGATCATTCACTTAAGAGCAAGGGCTGCTAAACCCTATTCCTTTGCTCTGTAGCTCTTTCCTGAGTGTTTACCATTGAACCTCAGGATGCCATCAGCCCAGCCAGTCAGTAAAATTATGGAAAGCACACAACTGACTTCAAGGAAGAGGTGTCAGAGGAGTAGTACAATATCATAGCTGTTTTTGCCATAAAAGCTTCCCTTCATCAGAATTCTTTCTTAGTGTAATGGTAGGAGACAGTATAAAATGGTGAACAAAACCAACTGAGATTTCTCAAGCTACAAAGCCCAAGAAGTATTTGCAAAATTAAATATTGTGAAACCTTGCATAATTTCTTTAAAACAAATTAAACCAGAAAATTCCAGTGTAGTTGATAATACATACAAAAGCTTTCCTAAACTTGTTTCAAGGATGGTTTTAAACTAAAAATTATGTTCATTATGTTTTACATGAAATTATACTTGAGGGCATTTCTGCTTCAGGTCTCAGCCTTAGCTGGGAACGAAGGAACTAATTTTCCCTTGAAAATGTTGCATGACAGACTAGGTGACAAACTTTGTGGTTACCAGCAATGTCTGCTGAAGATGTGGAGTAACCACATATACAAGCTTTGATGTGTAACGCCTTCTGTACTTGGCAGTCACTTAAAGCTTCATTCTGAGTCTCAGGCTTTCTCCTGTATAGATCTATATGTATAGATGCTATTTATGTATAGCTATTTTTCACATATTTGAACAAACAGAAAGATTTTCAAGGCCTAGAATAGGCCTGATGGCACTTCCTGTCATCATCTCAGACTATGCATTCTTTCTTTCCTCCTCTATTAACTTTGCCTTAGTCAAACTTCACACTCAGCAGATGTCCTTCTGTCTCTTTAAGCTCTCTACTCATCTCTATATCAGTCCTATACTTTCTGACATAATCTGACTTCTTTGGTCATTTTGCACTTGGATCCCCCCGTCCTCTATACAGCTTTATATTTCTTCTCTACTTTTTAATGACATCTCTTTCCTGAATGTACAAAATAGTTTTTAAATGTACAAATATTGTGATGCAAGACATTTGTACTCCTCACTCACAGTACAGAATTTCTCAGCCATGAATCACAGACATATACCATGTTCTTTTTTTTTTTTCACTTTAATAAATTTGTCTTCACCCTAAAATCTGTTGTCTGTTTATTATATCATTGCTCTGATTAACTGGGATTGAGCTCACTTGTCTTTATTCACTGCTATACCTTGGAGTAATTGCAAATACTCTTTGGTTAGCACTGTAAAGTGAATTCTCACTCTAAACTTAATTGTGTCCTCATGTTCCAAATTCATAAACAAAGGAATTTTGGCTTTAAGATATGAAGGTTATCTCACTAGATGACTGGGCTTTTTTCTGCCAAATTTGAGGTCAGTGGAAGCAATGAATTATGATAGACACACACATAACACACACAGAAAATGAAAACATCTTTCTAATGCTGAGTTGTTTTTTTCCTATTGTCCTGTTACTTTGCAAGAATACATATCCAAAAAACCACCAACAAGCTCAAGAGATAAATTATGGTTCACTGAACTCATCTAGCTAAGATCTAGTGGACATAGCAAGGATCAGATAATAAGAATCTTATTTTTAAAGTTAATGTTCTGAACAGTTGTATTAGCAGCGTTCATCAGAAGCTGACAAACTACCTTTGGTCTCTTTGACAATTCCAGCAGCAAGAAAAAGAACCAGTAAACACTCCATTTTCCTGCAGAAGACTGGGGGAAAGTCACAGTAGCAACATGTCTCCCCAAACCCTTTCTCTGCCCAGCCCCTTGTTCACATAGACATGTGTATGTACAGGCACACACACTTCTACACCCCTTCATGTAAATGTCTTTCCACACACGTGCACATATGCACAGCTACTTGGGCACAGCTCAGGGGTCTGCTCCTGAATATCTTAAGTGGTCTGCTGAGAGGTAATGGAGGGAATAAGGTGCCTGGGGAAGGATATCAAGGATTTTTTCCTCTTTCTTGTGGGCCTCCTGAAATATATAGAAGGAAAGAGACTCTAGTGAGAATTTCAGAGCTTTCCAGTTCCTGTCCTTCCCTTCTTCCTTCAACAGTTTTTAGAAGACTCTCAAACATCAGCCCATCTCAAATATGGAAAGCCCTCTACAGCTTGGCAAGATCCTCAGCTGCCCTGAGGTTAATTAGTCCTTAATTAACCTACCTGCACCAGTTTTGACTTATACTCAGACAAACATTTTTTTTTTAATCTTCAGAAAATGGGTGATTTATCTAGAGAACAAAGGACGTAATATACCTGGACCTATGTGAACCATTTCCTTGCTCACAACAATTTGTTGCATTCAGCCACACAGGACATCACAAAGAGAGCAGTACATCTCTTATGACTTAGGATGCAAGGATTCCTAAGAGTCCTATTATTTGGGAGGTTTCTCAGATCCTAGTACAGATTTACAGAATATGGAAAGAAGGAAACAAAGGACTCTGAAAAAAATATAAAAACTGTGGTAGTTAAGTATATGGCAAATGGGAAGCCAGCCACTAAAACGCATAAGGCTTGCTGCCTTCTCAGACTTGGTGAGTTTGGAGTACAGAGAAGAGTATGAAAGAAGATAACAGCTGAAAGCCTTTAAGATCCAGAGAATATCTCCACTTTGCTTGAAAGCCCAAGCTGCACACATTCTGTCTCAGTCACGAACAGAGAAAATCAGAAACCTAGTAATTCACATAATATTTGTCCTTTTTTTTGTTGCTGTTCATGAACAGTATAACCTTTTAGTTGTACTTTACTGTATTTCATGCTTACATATACCTTTCCTGAAGCAGCAGCAACAGATTAAGCAGCTGTTGAGGATTTCTTTCTTTCTTCCTACAAAACAAGTCATCCATTCCTCTTTCCTTGCTGCTCCATTTCATTTTTTTTGATGGTGCGACTCTTTACAAAATTCAAGTAGGGAGCTGATACAGTTATAAAAAAGAATCCAGAAAAAAACAACCAACCAACCAAAAAGTCCAAACTGCCCCCCCCACCATATATTTCAATGTACACAGAACCCCCCCCTTTTTTTTTTTTTTTGGTGTTTCCAGGCTTCATGGTTAGAATCAGAATATTCACAACAGGATGAATTTTCTCAAGAAGAGACTTGTTCATCTATGCAGCATCTAATACAAGGCCTGAATCTGCGTAAGCTCATCATCCCCAAAGCTAATTCACATGTGACAAAGTCTCATTTATCTGACTTACTAAGATGTCTTTCTAAGAAACACTGTGCCAAATGCTGCAGTTGCCTAGGCTGCAAAGACATAATTATGGGAAGAATTTTTAAAAAAATCTGTTTAAATAGGAACATGCACGAGTTTGCCTTTAATACAGTCAAGATGGGAAGACTTCAAAAGGCTCAGAGGCTCAGTTTGAAAGTGCCCAATAACCTATGCGGTCTGCAGATATCACAAAATCACTCTTTCCTCCTATATTTCTAGAAGTTTGCTTTGCAATAAACTAAGTTTAGTTCCACCAGTTTCCCTGATATTTTTATCCTGGGCAAATCTTTTTTCAATTTAGCTTCAGTGAGATTGCACAGGTGTAAATGAGAACAGAATTCAGCTGTAAATCCTAAAATATACTAGTGTCTTGTTAAAGAAATATGTGAACAAGCTATTCATTCCTAAATATTTCAAAGGAGTCCCCTAGATTTCTTCCTTAGAGGAAGGAATCCAGATTGGTAAACTTAACTTCAGAAATGCCACAAGATGCTAGGAAAGCTTTACATCTGCTCTCATGAGCCAGTTATATTTTTCAAAAGAATGCTTCAGTCATAATAATCTTCTGTTCACTTTAGTTGGTTGAGTGACTTCACTTTTGATACTAGATTCTCATTTCTTAGCAAGGATTTACAACATAAATAAGTTATAATGGAAGTTAGCTGAGGAAAGTTTTCCCGCATTAATAATTAATACAGTAATATTTTACAATAAGTCCAAATTATCAGACCTTTTTCTGGTATGTTGGAAGGAAAAGAGACATTATGTACATGAATTTAAAGAAAATATTTTTCCTCTTAAACTCTTGTGTGATCCATGAACTATATAAAAGGCAATTCAGAGACTGTGAATGAGGCTATACATACAGCACATCTCTGGTTTCTGTTAACATCACAAACAACTTGAGCTTTGCTTTTGTGGTTACCATGAAATTACCAGAGCCCTTCAACATATTTACCTACTGTATGTTTTATGCACACGCACATGCACACACCCTTCTCTTAGAAAAAAAAAAAAAAATCTAAAAAGTAGAATTTCATAGCTGTGACAAAAACATAACTGGAGAGTTATGGTTGTTAACGTGGTTATGATATCATTTCCTCAGCATATGACCTTCTGCTTGACATGGCAAAGGAAAATTAGCTGAGGTAATAGGTCATCCCATTTGGTGTCACTGCTTTTTTTCTATTGAAATTTTGAGCTTCTGGATCTTCAGCTTTCTTACACAACTCCTGGAGAAATCTCATAAACTCAAATCTCCAAATTTTGTGAGAGATTTGCCTATCACTTGCCCACCTTTGGTTCACCTATCACCATATGTCTTGTCCCATGCTATCTTGGTCACTGATCTATCCAGATTGGAGTGTGTTTCCAACAGACATATCTATAAGCACTCACAGCTTCTATGTGAGGCGATGTATGTTTTAGTGCTTCACATGTTTTAAGATCTCTAGATGCAAAGTAATAATCTCTTAATGGTATTCTATAACATATATCGTGTTAATGTTGTTAGCTGTTATATTTACTCTTGGAATTAGAAACTTCACACTGAGTCGGTTTTCAGGGTGTTCCTAGGCATTGCAAGGGACACAAGTGACACAAACTAATTAGAGAAGACCTGTGAAAGACAGAGACTGGTTGGATAATTTTTTTTTTTTAAAACTCCCCTCTTTATTTGAAGAAACAAGCCTTTACTGCCAGAAAAAATCCTAAACCTGTGCTTGCACAAGGAGCTGCTTTAGGCAGGTTAAATGCAATTCCTGTTAAACAGCTCAAAACTGTTGGTTTACAACTCATGATCCATGGGCTGTATTTAACCCATCAGTGCAACTGATCTGGTCTGTCACTTGCCACAGTACTTTTTTCTGGGGCCTCTTAAGGACATCAGGAGTATGGGCAGAGATTTGCCTCTACTGCCTGAGTCTGTAGCTTCATAACTACTCAGAATAATTTAAACAGAGAAGGACCTCTGGGATTGTTAATCCAAACCTTTGCTCACAGCTAACTTTGAAATTTAATCAGGTTACTCAAACTCTATGAAGTCCAGTTTGGAGTAACACCAGTTACAGAAATTCAAGAACTTCTATGAGCAATTTGTTCCAAACCTTTACTGTTCTCATTGTATTCTTTCCATTTATACCAAGACAGAATACTTCTTCATATAACTTGTGATCATTTTATAGGAGCCCTTGGACCTAATGAACATGTGAAGATCATGTGTATTGTATTGGGTTCAGGTACATATGTGAGAGCTGCAGCACACCATTTTCAAATACATCCACAAAATGCAAGTTGTCCCTTGGTAGTGAGATTCTTAATGCTACAGATCTACTGTATTTGAAAGATCCATTTTAGGCCATACAGCCAGTGAACTAAGTAAAAATCTGTTCATTTTATTTCATACTTACCTATTTTTCTAAGGTGCAAAATAATGCAGCTTTGAAAATTCATCAAGCTTTCATTCTTGTGTGGGATGTTTTGCAGATAAACTGTAAGTTCTCCCTATTGCAGCCTTAGGGCCAGTTATTATAAGAATTAACTACATTTCAAATCTATGATGCAGCTAAAGACAATATTTCATACCTTGAAAACTACTAACAGGAGGCCATTCCTCCCTCAGAAAAAAAAATAATTTGTCTTATAGATAATCCCCAGCTAAAGTCACTCTCACAGATTTTAAATATATTTGGAGGAAAAAAAAATGCAAATTAAAACCAGCAAACAGATTGTTGAGACTGCAAGGAGGACCACATACGGTGATGGTTTAGAACCAAGAAAAAATAAAAGCACAGTGCACGGACTACTTTGTGTGGAGCAGACACCACCCAAAAAGATTAGAAGTGTTCCTCTTGCTAGGAGATCATCCACAGCAGTGCAGCAGTCGGCACATACACCGCAAGCAACACACCATCCAGGTGGTGGACCAGCCCAAGCTCCATGCTGTCACAGCTAGATAGCATGAGTGTATGGTAAAATGTCTTTGAAGTTGGCTCAGATATGTCTACCACATCTACTTAATCAGGGCACTCATAATCCTAATGATCTATTGTGATTCACTGTCATTTGTATGTCTACTACAGTTAAAAGAATTTTTAAGTCATATAACATGTGGTGTCTAATATATGCCATATGAAAGATTTAATTGGAGCATGTAGCTTTGATTATTGCTAATGAGAATTACCCATATGTACTAAGGCTTAAGCAGAACTGTAATGGTGATCCAAGGACTTAGTACATAACAAACACATGTATACTGATACCGCTTCTACACTCTTTGATTACTAAAACAAATCATGTGATGCTGTGCTGTTCAGCATATTTAATTTGATTTATCAGTCTGATCTATGAAATTCAAACTCCAGCCTCTTCCTTCTATTTTTGAGGTTTCAGCCTTCTTCCTTCTTTCAGCACCTTATGTATCACTCCAACTCCCATACTTTTGAAACATCTTTGTCTCCTCAGGTCTCCCACATGCACTAGGCTGGGTTTTCCACACCAAAAAAATTGAATTCAGTCCTGTCCAAATCTTGCCTTCATCTTCAAGTAAAATAGAGACAGGCAGTACATATCACACATAGTAATAGAAGGGAAAGTATAATGTTGACAGGACAAAGCCCTTCACAAGAGCTTAGAAGAACAATGACAATGATTGAATTAGACTCAAAGACCCGAAAAGAAGAAAAAATGCAAAGTATGGAAAGAGATGAGGTGGGGGGGAAATACTGACCCCTGTATCTGCTTTTCAAGCATACAAGCTAATATCTGTTTTCCTACTAATGCACTTACATTTATAAAAATGACGTCTTCATAAATTTAACTCATACAGGTAAAGCTAGACGTCTGTGTGATAACAGCATAAGCTTTTGATCAAATTTCATTCTGATGTGTGTAAATAAGGAGGCCATAAAAATTAATCTCAGGTTTTTTGGTCCCTTGGTATTTATCATACTGAAACTTTAAATCTAACAAGGTCAAGTAAGAGCAGACTTTCACTAGGCATAGGACAGCAAAAGTAGTCAAATGAAGATTGGTAAGGTATGAGAAGAGGAAGAATAAGCAAGCTTTTAATTATTGCTTTCCCAACACATAGTATATAGATCCATCTAGAAAACTATACATATCTGTAGCTGAAGCAAGCATCAGAGATAAAAATACACTTTTAGAGACCATCTTACCTATTTTATAGTTTATCTTTCAGGAAGAGTAGACATTATTGACCAATTTTTCGCCAGTCTTAAAGGGAACACATCTCTGCCATGAAGCCCCTCTGATTAAGTTTCCTAAGCTCAAGTGTCTAATATCTATCTGACCACCATCTGCCTCCCTTGAAGTGTGAATGCTTCTTGTAAGTCCTGTTCATCAATTATTTAGGTTACAAGATCAAGTGCTGATTGTTCACTGTCATTTACTCAGATAAGTTGAAGTAAGCATCTCCATAAAGTGAATCTGCACTCATTTCCTGCTTATGTTAGGATGCTGCCTCTTAGCTTTCATGCTGTCTGCAGAATAGTGCTGGCAAATGAGGCTCAAAAAGTCTGGTTTTTAAAAATAACAGTTTTAACCCGTGAATTTTTTTCTGAGTGCACTTAAGATGACTTAAAGACTACAATGTGTTGCCTCTGCAAGAGAAACTTGAAGTTTAAATACTGAAACTAATGAAACTGAAACGTTTTACTAAAATGAATGAAAAGTACTGTATATAAGAATTTCCTATAAAAAGTCTTTTATTCATCAATATGTTTTTAGAAACTCTGTGGCATTTGAATGTTCAAGTTTAGAAAAAAATGTGAATAACAGATGATCATCCTGGAATATTGTACTAACTATTTATCTCTGGAATCCAGGTGTTGCCACTGTAATTAACAGAAGATCTGTTTGTGGAGGATTTGGACAATTTATTAAATACTTAACTTCTTCGAAGGCAGCTGAGCAAGTATTTTGCACAATAAGCAACACCTAAAATCAACATACTGTAAAAATAATTACAGTTGGAGTGAATTAGCAAAGCAAACAATTATGGCCTAGGAAAAGAAAAAAAAACAAACAAACAGAAAAAAGAAAAAAAACCCCACAAACTAAAATACCTTATTACTATTTTTAAGTTAAACTATAATTTAATAGCAAAATTAAACTGGATTAGACAAGTGGGGGCCAAATGACCTCCAGAGATCCTTCCAACCTCAACCATCTTCTGATTCAGAGCCAATTGTCTACTTGAATTAGGTTGGAAAGATCATTTCCTCATAGGGAAGCATCTCAGGTTTATATTATCACACAATGCATGGCAGCATCATGTTCTTAATTTGTACTTGATGGAGATGAGTGTGAAGAGACTAAACAGGGGTCTCCACACCCTCTGTTGACTGCAAAACAGACTGATGTTTCTGATGGAATGCAAGTGGGATATCTGTTCTGGGAACATATCCTTGGTGGGGCTCAAAACAGGAATCTTCCAACTGCAAATTCATATAGCTCACACCAGAAATTCATTCATTCCTGTTCCTTCTGTAACAAAGCAGTAAATATCTCAGCTTGATTTTTTTTCCTTTTTCAACATCATCTTATATTTTTGCCACCTATAGAGAGTCTGCTTACCCCCATGTTAATAAAGGCTTCATAAATAAAACAAGCTCTAGTGATTTGTGCTCCACAATCTCAAAAAAAAATAGTTACTCAAAAATATGGCAAAGTCTAATATTTAGTGATGTCAATGCCACAATAAAAGTGCTCATAAATAGAAAAAAAAAAAATTTAAAAAAAAAATTTAAAAAAAGGTGGATATGTTTTTTCTTTTCTTTCATTAAATATATTGAAATATGGGAATTACAGAATTGTTACAGGAAAACAATTTATAACACTAAAACCAAATGTGCAGACCCCAGTTTTAAATATCTGTTTCTGCTTGAGCTGTAGGACAGTTTAATGAGTTTATAGCAAGTCATGTACTGTTTAATTATTTTCCATAAATGAGGCAATTATAAGAAGACATCCAGATCAAAAGATTTGAATGTAATGATGTTAGTAGTCATTGAGTTTGTAATACAGATTTTCGTTGTCTCAAGCATTCTCATGGGAAGTGTTATACATTTGACATAACATGGTCTCCAGGTCAGCAAGAATGCAAACTTGCACTGATCACTCTGTGGTAACTGTCTGGATACTTATTCATATTCCATTTGGATACCTATTCATATTCCATTGTACAGAAAAGTACCATCAAGGAGCAAGATGGCTTGTTTTTACCATGTAGTCAAACCAGGCATCCCAGCACACAGTTAAATAATCAGTGTAAAGTGTACTCACACCTTCATTTATCTTCTTGTTCCTGTTCACGAAGTGCAGTGCAACACAACTTTCTCATACAGGTAAACAGGCTCAATAATGTGTTTGTGCCTGTGTACCCATAGTGTGCTAATCTGTGGTTATAGATGAGTGTTATATATCTGTGTTTATGAATGAGTATCTGCTTTATGTTTCTAGATGTTTTAGAGCTGCTTTATTTAAGGTTATGGTACCAGCATTTTCATTTCAATCTCCTGGTTTTAAGAACTTATAAATCAATGATGGAAGGTTTTTCCAGGATGAAAATTAGTTGTATCATCAGCTTTGAAAAGATGTTTTTTTAACAAATTCATAAATAGAGATGCTGTGAATTCAGTCATCCTTTTAGCAATATAAAATAAAGAATAGATATTTTATGGGGTTAAGGTTTTTATGGATGTTATAACTCAAAAGTGCTTCTTTTTTAAAAGCATGACTTTTAGGAAAAACATCTTAAGTGCTTACCAATGACTTGCATTATTCCATTAGCTCATGCAAATTAAACTTCTTTCAATTGGGAACATTTGTAGATGAAGTCCTACTAAAAATACAGGATGAACTTGGAGACACAAAATTTAGACTAGAGTATCAAGTCATATTCCCTCTATCATCTGTTGTGATGTTATAGATATGACAGAAGGCCCTTCAAAAGATCCTTGAACATCCTAAGTGACTGCATCTGTGTCTTTTTGAATCTGCACAGGAGTGCTTAGGGTCTTTTTGCACACCTCTACATAGGTAGGTCTCAAAAAAGTATTATGTCCTCCTACTTAAACATGGAATGGGTTATGCAACAGTTTCTGGTGTAATCTGTGTTTTTGACCTATTATATTATAAAACAATATCAGGCAGACATATAAGTGCCACCAGATCTGAAATGCTTATGACCAGGTTCTGAAGTGGTCACCGATACAAGCACTAAACCTAGTAACATGCAACCCCTCAGAGGTAAAGCACTATAAGCTGAGCAGATGATACATGGACCCAAGACTTCTGGCTCAAAGCTCAGCCAATGTAAAGCAGACCCAAAGTAAGCCCATGTCAAATTTGAATATCTTCTTAAGGCTAGCAGAGGCCCTGCTACCTTATGAACTAGAGGAGCACCAGGGCACCAGCAGTCGAAAGACTCTACCATAAGGATACAAACAAGATTTTTTGCTTTGTGTGGTGCTTTTTTTTTTTTTTTTTTAATTGTGTGGTAAAAAGCAATGGAAAGCCAGAAACATGAAAAACAATGGACTCAGAATAAAAATATATTCACTGTACTAAAACAAGCAAGCAGGAAAACAATAGCAGAGAGTAAGGCAAGACAGTAAACCAAGGGACCAGAGAACACAGATAGAAGATTATAATCTTTTTATGCAGTATACCTTACTATATATTAAAGAAGCACTGAAAAAGAAAATCAAGTTAAACAAACTATTACTGTCTGAGAGAGCTCTGTTGCAACTCTGCCTCCCTCTCCCATCCATGGACATTTAATTCTGACTGTCATGTTTCCATGCAAGTAGAAGGCTTGTTGTACCTTCCCTCAAGAAATGCTGCATATTTAATATGGCAGAAGGAAATTATCTAGAGGTCACGTAGCTTATGCTTCATCTTATCAAACTATACAAGATCAGATCTGTTAAGACAGTTGTGTTTGTGAATATAATCATATAAAAATATCCCAGAAGTTAAATCCTGACCCTATTACATCATTCATGTCAGTCCTAATGAGTCTAGCCTTCATCCAGAATTTGTGTATGGAACCAAAAGTGGTTCAAATCCCCACATAGTTTTATGTGCAGAAAAGACTCAGCTGCACAATCCTATTGCCAAGACATACATAACTTGCGCAGAAATCTACAGCTCCTAAGATTTTTGTTTTAAAAATACTTATATTTTAAGAGTTAATTATTTATATTGAATGTTGGGACTGATGTTCACAGTGCTAGGTCCTGTTGTTTTGTCTAAATAACACAGAAAGTTAAACAGAAGGAAGTCTTCATGCATCTCCTGTGCACGTGTGTACCTGAGGATGGAAGAAAGGTAAATGCACAAGCAAAGTACTGCTTGGCTTTTACTGTACCTGAGGATAGCTGTCCGTGCGTGGAAGAACAGATATATCATAAGTGGCAGCAAAATGGCTCTTAGCTTGCTGGATCTGGCCATAACGTTCTCTTTTCCTCCATTTCGCTCTTCGATTCTGGAACCAAACCTATAGGACATGAGAAAAACATCATCAGAGTAAACTTAATTGCATGCTGTGCAAAGAGTGTTAGGTTAAAAACCAAGAAATTTTGGGCAGAGGCTTTGAAAACTTCTGTTTATCTAAGAAAGGGAAGGTCCCCACCTGAGGATAAATTTCTTGCCGTTTCAGTTTTCTTAATGTCAGATCTGCTTAAGTTATTCCTGGCTATTTTTAAAGTATGTACTATTTTCTTTCTAGAGTCTCAAAAAAACCTCAAACAAACAAAAATTTTCAGAAGTAAGAGCAGTTTGTCAAGCAGAGTTCCATTCTGTAGAGTCAAGTTTTCAATAAATTTTCTCTTAGTTTCACATGTCTACTGACTTGATACGATGACCTATGATCTGCCTCCTACACGTATGCATAACCTTTATTAAGTGTGGAGATGAAAATGTAGGAAAAGTTGGCATCAAGATAGTCATCTGTGCTGGTTTCTACAAGGAAGGATAACATGGCAGGAAAAATAATTAAAAAATATTAAATCACAGACCTTTTAAAAACTGTTGTGACTTTTCTTTCACATTTGTGTTCAGTGATACCTTTTTTCAACAATGAAAAATTGAAGAATGACACTTTTACATTTAGACTATGAAATATCTTAGATCTGAAACAATGCCTTCTTGTCAAGTAAAAACTATTCTCTTTTGAGTTAAAGGGATTACTAAGGCAAGTGATTATTCCTTTATGAAAGTAATATTATACAACTAAGTCTATATTGTTCATCTCTAAGGAAACTCATTGCAACACTTTTTAAAGAACTCAAGCTCCTAACAAAACCATTTTCTCATGGAAGCAATGCCATTGGTTAGTCTTCCTGCTAAATGGATCCATGAATCCTTTTGGATTGATACACACGTGAACAGATATGAGAGAGAGAGAGAGAGAGAGAGAGAGAATGCCTGTGAATCCAAATTTGAGGGATAATTTCTGATCCCCCATGGTAGGATATTTAAAACAACATTGTTTGTTTTATAGTTCAGTTTCTGCCTTGATCTTTGGAGAACTCAACTGTTCTTTGATGCTGCTTAAGCAACCAGGGCATAACTTTGCTCATTTTAATTCCCAATGAGTTGTTGCAAATTTATTATGAGAAATCTTTTAAAATTTACTTAGCAGTCAAAGCGAGAACCCCGCATTTAACTGCTGAGTATATATTGTTAAGAATATTGATGGTGAATTTGTATTATTTATGATGCTTGAGACTCAACAAAAAGAAAAGGAAAAATAAAATTCTCTTGGCTCCACAGGAGGCATCAAGAACACTCTGAGGGAATTTAGTCATGAGGTACTTTCATTGGAAAAAGACCTTGACAGTCCCCTTAAAATGGGTGCCAATAACTTCACTGACATGCAGCAGGAAAGAGAACAACTTAGATAAATTAGGTTCAGGTTGCCTCTCTCTGCATGTATGCAGGACAAATATTAAATTGGATGTTGATGAAATGGCGGTGAAGGGAAATGTGGGTAAGGTATCCAGCTGATCACTCTGCTAAACTAAATCAAACAATTTGCTTGAATTTATAGTAACTAAATGAGAAAAAAAGCACACATTTTTTTCCTTTGACAGTCCCCCAAAATGTTTCTGTTTACATCACTTTACTAGAAACTGACTCTTGGCAGAGATAAAGTAACCATTTGCCTCCACAAAGCAATGTAAAAATCTGCTGCTTGTTATACTTGAATTGCCAGATGCTTGCCTCTAATGATGTAAGGCCTTTTAAATTGCTTAATCTTGTGATGGAATACTGTTGCTACTCTGGATAAATATGATCACCATTTCCTTTCATATTCAGCATATGAAAAATTAAAAGATCAGTTATCTTTTAAGAAAGAGGATAACATATTTAAAGGAAATAGAAATAGGTATTCCGTGAAAGTCTGTTGCAGACATGTATGTTTTTAGAGTTACTCCCTTATTTACATTTCTTTTACCATAGGAAGCTTCTAAAACTTAAGAAAAAACATGATAAAAATTCAGTTGACACACTTCAGTTAAATTCTCCACTCTCTGTTCTGACAATTAGTTTATTCTCAATATAGTTTTTTTTTTTTTTTTTTTTTTTTTTTTTTAATCCTAATGAATGGAAGTTGGGAAAATTGTACCAAATTCAGAGGGAGGAGGACTGCACAGAACCTGAATTAAAAGCCACTGAACTAAATTTCATCAATACCACTGATACCATATCGATGTAACGTGCAATTTTAGGCTGTATTTTCTGATGACAATGGTGAATATGCTGCCTAGTTAATAGAAATTAAAAGAACACTTCTTTATAAAATTAATTAACTGAGCTCATTTCTGAAAGTTGTCCTGGTTTAGTTTCAATTGTATGCACGTGCACTGGCGTCTATTTCTTTATATACATGTGTGAGTATGCGTTTAATTACAAGTTGTGAAGTTGTTATCATATTCAAGTCACTAAATTAAAAAGATTAATCCCAGTCTGTAAAAATTGACAGACTGCCATTCCCCAGATTGAAAGGATGACTGCCATCAGAATGAGGAAGATTTGTAAAATAGCATAAACTCACAAAATGTAGCTCCACACTCTTTTCTAAGGGAAGATCATCTCTAAATGGGGAAAGGGCTGCATGTCCTGGATATTTAGCTTCTTTTCTCGCTGTTAAACTTCCACAGTCATAAATACTGTTGAGATTACCACATGAGCACATACTGAATAAATCAGCATCGCATGCAGTTAAGATACTGAAGTAGTGCAGTAAGTGGTCAAAAGTATGTTCCATTCCAAAAATCAGAATAGCGTTATCCATTATTATGAAAATTTAAAAATGAGCAGAAGTGTTATTTTTAAACTCATTCCAAACAGAGATGACAGGATTACATCCTTGTCCTACATAGACACAAACACACGTATGTAAATATATGTATGATTTTTCAGTTTTACTGCATACTCTTTGGATTTAAATAAGGAATCTGATCATTTTTCCGATTGTGCGTTTCATGCTGTAATACACACGGAATCCTTTTGAAGCCAAATTGTGTGCTATCACCAGTCTGAGCTACTTGCAACATATCTCTTTAATGTGATTTTTACGTGTAACACTTTCTTTATTTACTGCCCAGAATCCTGACAGTAAAACAGGACTACCACAGATCAAGACTGCTTTACTACTGATGTTGTTTTCTCAACCTTTAAACAACTTCCTAGTAGAGCAATACAACTTATTTATAAAAATAACAATTTATTTTAGTAGTGCAGTATAACAGCTCATATCCATAAAGAAATAAAGAAAAACAAGCCATTTGCTTTAGCTTTATGGGCTTTTGTACAATCCCTAAGAGGGTCACTTGCCAGTTCCTACAATGCACAACTTGCCATGGAAATGCCGAAGTTTGGTTCCTACCTGGACTCTGGCCTCAGTGAGCTCTGTTCTCAGAGCTAGCTGTTCTCTTACATAGACATCAGGATAGTGAGTTTTCTGGAATACTTTCTCGAGTTCCTCCAGCTGCAAACTGGTGAAAGTTGTTCTGTGCCTCCTCTTCTTACTACTGGAGACATTGCTGTCACACTTATCACCAAGTTCATCCAGTTCTCCCTTCTCCTGCATCCCTTTCACCGGAGACATCCTGAGATTGCTGCAATTGTCCATGGGCCTGTTCAACTCTGTGTGAAGGGGCTGTCCTTCCACTTTAGTAATCCCATAGTTCACTGTACACAAGGTGAGGGATGAAAATAACTGGTTAAAGGGGGGGGGCTAGGATTCAAGAGTTCATATAAAACAGTTTCGCAAGGAACCAGATTCTCTGTGCCTGTGTTTTTATTAAGAGGAATTTGTAATATTAACCACAGACAAAGTAAAAATATTAAATCACATTGAATTTGAACTGGCAATCGTATCTGAAAGCACTATCAGAATTTTTTTCAGTATAAGGAGACTGCATGAGCGTACTTGAATTTTACTCTACCGCTAAAGTAGTTAATAATCCGTGAAATCAGCTTCAACTAGAGTAGCACAGATAAGGAGTCTTCCGTGTAAGCACAGATTTTCATGTAAGGTAAAGTGGCACAAAGCTGTTGACAA
This sequence comes from Florisuga fusca, assembly GCA_038090715.1. NCBI lineage: Eukaryota > Metazoa > Chordata > Aves > Apodiformes > Trochilidae > Florisuga > Florisuga fusca. The sequence goes on along the minus strand of JAAWXA010000046.1, from coordinate 3,690,228 downwards.
ACATGACTTTAAACTTGGAAGCAGATGTAAAAAACTCCACTTTTATGAAAGTACAAAATAACTGTGAAGTAAACTAAGTAGCTGTAAACTGACAAATCAAGAAGCAAATGAAACAAAAAGTTAGCTTCACTTTACAAATTCAATAAATTCCATATACCTTCACTCGGATTTGCAAAGTGGAATTGTTTCTAATTAAGTTTGTTATGGTTACAAAATACAGAGAGTTTCTGCGAAATGTTAACTTAATAAAAGAGATTGTTTCATACACTTTGTTTAAGGATTGCAGGCATGATTTGTCTTCAAGTAAAATGTGAGTGTCAAAGATTAGAAATATTCCTCTGCAGGTCTCTAATGTCATGAAAATATTTTCAATTTTTCCTATTTTTACTTATCTGACATCACTGAAAAAGTCATGCGATATATTACAGGATTCAAAAAGGGGTTTTATTTTCTCTCTCAGAACAGAAGAAAGGTTAAAAAAAGGTATTGAAATTAAAATCTACAAAGGTGGTGTCTAACACATGATAAGAACCTTGCTTCGGGATTTTCTCACATTGTTGGTAATTTCTTTCAGTCCGATCTGGTTTTAACCAAACACAGTTTTTAGATACTTACCATCAATACACATATAGATAGGAAATTCCCCAAATCCCTCAAGGCACACATTAAATGAGCTAATTAAGAAAAACTTCCATATAAAAATCAATTTTCTGTAATTTCTTTTAAATTGCACTTAAAAAAAAAAAAAAAAAAAAAAAAAAAAAAAAAAAAAAAAAGCTTCAATGCCTATATGAAGTTTAAAAATGTAAGATATTGTTTGTCTCATTATTGCGGTTGATCTTAACTATGTTTTCCGATTCTGCTGGGACAAAAAAAAAAAAAATAAAATTTTCCCATACGTGATATGTATCAGATTGGAATAATGGGAAGATTTTTAAATGTTTCAAAAATAAAACATTCCACATTCTCTTTGCCGATCAGCTGGGGGGGGATAAATAAATAATGCCGCTGTTTGTAATACCGAAGTAGTTTTCAGGCGATATGAAGAATCACTATTATGCATTCTTCAGTAACAGAGAGAAAGAATAAATAAATAATAAATAAATAAATAAGCCTCTCTGTCCTCGCAGTGCGGTTTTTTTTTTTTTGTTTGGTGGTGGGGTTTTTTTCTTTTTTTTTTCTTTTTTTCTTTNGGGAGGCCGCCGACACGTCCCGGGGGGATGATCGGGGACTGTAGGCGACCCGGAGCGGCCCGTGGAGGCCGAGGACTGAACCAGGGAGGCGGCCGAGCTCTCCCGCACCCTCCGGGCCCTGCCGGACGCTTTTGCTCCAACACGGCAGCCCCGCCGCCGCCCTTCCCGGTCCGTTTTCTGCCCTCCCGGCCTTTCGGTGCCCCGGGCGGGCGGACCCGGAGCCGGGCGGGCTGTGCCGTCCCGCTGAGCGCTGCGCTGCACCCTCCGCGCCCCGCCGCTCCCGCGGTGGCCACGGGGAGAAGCCGAGAGAGACGGACCGGGGCCGGCAGTGAGGGCAGCAGCAGGGTTGACGGCACTAAAAGGAAAAGAGCACATCGAAGTAGGCGATTGCCTTTCCCCACAGTTATTATTAATGTTATTGTTATTAGTATCATCACTATTATTTCCTGACAGCCCCTCACCTGCCAGTGCCCAGAGGCTGCACAGCTGCCTTTGGTATCCGCAGGCAAAAGAATCCCTGGCCTCGCTGGTACATCTGCAGGGAGGGCAAAGCACAGGAGGGAAAATAACCCTGGGAAGGCAACTCACCGTTGTTGTCCTGGCAGGGTGATGTCCTCTCCAGCCTCACATGATGCTCAGCCCTTTGCAAAGGGTTGAAGGCCTGCACACATTTGCTGCCTGGCGTTTTGCTATAAAAGGACTCATTGTCCAAAGTTTCCATAACGTGCTCCAAAGTGCCTCCTGCTCCCATGTAAAAGTCACTGTTCTTGCTCGGCTGGCTCTTCAGGGCAAACTTCTCGCTCAGAAAATCCATAATCATCTAAGGCTGTTTGAGAACCTCTTCCCTAGGCAGAGGCTGGGCTGTGAGCAGGGGAGGGAGGGAGAGTGGTGAGTGGATGGGAGGGAAGGAAGGAGGGAGGGAAAGACGTTCGGAGCTCAGCGAGATGTTTAGCCTCTGAGCCTTTGATTTGTCTTGTCCTGAAAGAGGGAACCCGAAGTTGCTTTTATATCTTGAAGCTCAGCAGGGCTCCTTATGCAGCCTCCCATTTCTAATGAATATGAAAATAGGCAAGCAACATAACTCCACCCCAGGTCCCCCAAGACCTAATCCCAACACAGGAGGGAGTTCCAGGCCCATGTTCGACAGACGGATCGTTTCAGACAGACAGACACGCACAGACGTGCGAGGAGGGTGAGGGGAGACAACGGAGGAGGGGGAACACATGAAAAGGACATTTCCCCTCAGCAACATACTCACAGTTCTCCAGGGATCCTGGAAAGACAGCAATCCCTTGCTTCCCTCCCTCTCCCCCCAGATACCCGAGAAGTTTAGAGAAAGGTAATTTCAAGGGCACATACCCTTAAGTAAGGGATCTTCTTTAATCGAGTTTACTGATACCTTGATAGCTGCAGTCCTGTTCTCTGAAGCTATAAAATTATGAACTGGTGTTCATTCTTTATTTAAACAGCTCAGAAGTTTGGTCCTAGGGTTAAAGAGAAGAAGAAATATTGTAGGCGTTTTTTTGTGTACTGGGAATGGAAAACAGAGGAACTTAAAATTAGAAATCTCTCACATCAGAAACCAGCCTGAAAGAGGATTTGGCTGCTATCAAACAGACCTTCAGTTTGCTTATGTATGTGTGTGCAAAGTGGTTAAAACGGATCCTTTATTTTAAATCTCCTGAAATATTATAACTACCGACTTGGGAAAAAAAATTTACAGTTTCTAAGTGAAAGTATTGAAACAAAGTCTCACATAGTAATAATAATAATAATAATAATAAAAATAAAGAGAGAGAGAGAGATAGGCATGCATTCCTATGGATATTGAAAAAGCCAGTGGTTTTCACACAAAGTGTGAGCTTTGAAGTGTTGAATTTCTTGGTCCTTTAGTGCAGAGGCAGTCTTTAAAACAAAGGCAAAAGAGAGACAGGGAACTTCTTAGAAAAGGCCCAAACTGTGGAAAAGAGCTGCTCCCTGCTTCCCCGTGACAGAAGTAGAGTAGAACGGAGACAGAGATCACTTTAGATCAACACCACTGCAGCATCATGGGCCTGAGCTTGTCTGTTCTGTTACGGCTATTTTAGAAACTTGTTAAGTGGACCCTTCCCACATGTGAGGGGAAAAGAAGTGAAGCTTTAATGAGCAATTGAAGTATAGTGAAGAGAAGGCCAGTTCAGGTCCAGTGCATTTCCCGGCGAGCAGCTCCTCTCCTTCCGCGGGTCTCCCCTCGTATATTTTTTTCGGAGACGGGCAGCTAAACGAGGGATGCTCGTTTTCAGCTACAGTCGGGTAGCTTCGGGCGTCACCCTACACACGCACAACCTGCCCTTCCCTGCCGTCCCGCAGAGTCGGGCTGCCAGCTCCACGTTTCCGCCCCGTTTTCCAGCGTTACTTGCCTCCGACACGGGTGTGGGGCTGCGGAGCCTGGAAGGCTGCCCCGCCGGTCACCGACCGTCCGCCCCCGCCGCCTCCGCAGGGATGCTCCAGTCTTCCGGGGGAGAGCACAGAAATGGCGCCCGGGGACTTGGGGTTGGTTGGGGATGGTTTCGGGGAACGGGGAGATCTGTTTTCCCTCCTTTGAGGGGGGGAGAAGTGGAAGGAAGCGATTCCCCTAGGTTCCCGGGAAAAGGGAAAGGAGAGCGGCCAGGTGCGACACGGAGCCGGCCCGCTGCCTCCCCCCGGAGAGCGGCAGGACCCAGCCCCGGGATCCGCTCCAGAGGCACTTCCCACGCCTGATTTTTTTTTTTTTTTTTTTTTTTTTTTTTTTTTTTTTTTTTTTTGAAGAAGCGGCACGTTTCCTCCTTGCATGTTTTGGTACAATGCCTGCTCCAGACCAGTCGAAATAGATTATCTCCCTGCCCCCCCCTCTGCCCGCATCTCCGTGTGCTGGCGGTTCGGCATCTTGTTTTTAACTGTGCCTTAAAAGCACTAAATGTCTCGGGGGAGCGAAGAAAAAAAAAAAAAAAAAAAAAAAAAAAAAAAAAAAAAGTGCAAAACATCTCAATGAAGACTGAAAGAAGATGAGTTTCGAGGGGCTCTTCGAATTTTTTTAAAAGGATGTCAAGCATCGCTATCTTAATGTCTAAAAGTAACGATTGTGCTTCGAACCTCCATTGCCACACTACAAAAAGCTCCTGATCCAAGCACAATCGTTACTTNAAAAAAAAAAAAAAAAAAAAAAAAAAAAAAAAAAGAGAGAAAGAAGAAAAAAAGAAAAAAAAGGGGGGAAAAGAAAAACAAAACCAAAAACCACTGAAAGAACCCCTAGCTCTCGGTATCTTTTAAATGAAAGACACATGCAGCGTTGTTGCAGCCTGCAATCTACTTTTGTCCCAATAAATGTCCCCCTTCAAAAGGCAGATAGTAAATTCCAGGGGAGCCGAGCATCCCGTGTGTCGCTAAAAAAAAAAAAAACAAAAAAACAAAAACAAAAAAAAAAACCCCATCTCGCAGCAGCCTCAGGATTTTCCCGAGAGCCGCTGTGGGAAGCGCGGGTGCGGGTGGCAGCCCGTGAGGACACGAGTGTCGTCCAGGAGCCACCCCGGCGGCGGCGCTCGCTCCCTGCCTGCACCCCGGCAGGGCCGCGGCTGCCTCCTTCCCCTCTTCCCTCTCCCCCCTCTTCCTTTCCTCCCTTCTTCCTTCCTCCCTTCTTCCTTCCTCCCCTCCCGGGCCGACCCCGAGGCTGAGTCCGACCCGTGGGGCTGCAGAAGAGCCGGTCCCGGATGGGGACCAGACTCGGGACAGGTTGCCGCGTCCTCCGTGCTCCTCTGCCTCTCATGCTCCGCTGATTAAAAGGTCCCTCCAGCAGCATCTGCACCCCAGTGATGACTCTACTCTCTTCCCGCCCCGTCTTTGCGAAGCGCTCCCCGACGAGATTAGCGCTGTGATTTATATGTGCGATTACAACATCTGAGTATTAAAGATAGAGAGCTACACGAATTATAACCGGATCTTATCTCCATCCCTCCTCCATCGGAAAACAATTAAATAAATAAAACTCAGAGTGGTTCCACATCCTTGTTAGCTTCAGGGGCCAAATTCTGCTCTTATTTACCTCTGTGCAACCCAGCTGACTTCAAAGGGAACGAGAGAGGTAACCTAGGGGAGAATTGGCGCCACGTATGGCGTTTGTTCGCCTTAAAAGCTTGAAAACAGAAAGCTGACTTTAGGGGGCTAAAACCATTTAAAAGGGGTTGGAGAGATCTCGTGGGAGAGCGCTACAAAGGAAAAATAAAAATAATAGAAAAATAAAATAAAATAAAATAAAATAAAATAAAATATAAAATAAAATAAAATATAAAATAAAAATCCTGTGCTGAGGTGAGACAGCTTTGAAAAGCATCTTTCTTCAGGGACTGATTCCCTCTGCCAGGCAGCCCAGTTATTAAGAGCTGCGTGCAGATGTGCCGCTGTGTTTCCAGAGATGGAGTATCTCCTAAACCTTCTGTGAAAGGGTGTTACGTGTGATGGAGAGACGTTTCGTGGCCAGAGGTGGTGTGAAGGAGCTCGCCCTTGCAGCGCACAGGAGCTCCTCGGGGGAAGCTTGTCCCCTGAGATAAGCCGGGCTCACACACACCGCGGGAGGCTCCCCCGCCTCCGCACCCGCGGGGCTCTCCTGAGGGGAAGGCGCGTTGCCTTCCCCTCTCCGCCCTCGCATTCCTCCCTCTCTTTAGATCAGGAGTTACAGAGCAGAGCGTAGGAACGAGAGACTCTCATAAATTGCAAAAGCGTCTCGCTGCCGAAAAGTTCATGGATTTGGGAAAAGGAATCTAAGGATGCGATGCCGGAGCCGCAGCGTCCGAAACAACCCGCCCCGGGCAGGGCGGTGGCTCCCGGGTGCCCAGATGCTGCTCTGGATGGCAGCTACCAGACGAAACGGTGCTATTGCATGCTTCTCAGCAGTTGTCCTCACTGTCCTTGCATTTGCTTAAATAAAGTGATAACGGCGTCAATACTGCAGAGGATCACCCTCCCAAGTGCCCAGGAATCCCCACTCCCCCAGTGCCCCCCTTTCCTACACCCCTTCCCCTCCTCCCCCCGCGCCATCCCTCCTCCCTATTCCTAATACCAGGTTTTTAACAATGTATGTCGGGATCATAGAATATATTTGTGTTTTTTAATCGGTTTTACATCGACTCTTCCGTACAGAAAAGTTCAAAGAGGAGACTTCTTTAGCGACTGAATGGGACGAGTAACAGCGCTACCTGGTGATTGGGCTAAACGAATTCTGGGGCTGTTATTTGCTTCCTTCTATATACATACACTCCAATTACCCGGTAAAATGGAAGGGGATGCTGTCAAGATGAAAGTTGGTGTTTCCGCGGGGGAATAGCCCCCGCAGCGATGAAGAGTAGGACCAGGGTAAGAAGGGGAGAGGTGCCTTTTCCTGGAATGGGATCGACTATCCCAACAGCCGCGGGGAGAAGAAGGGTCTATGAAATGTGAAGAGAACTGGCTATCTCGAAAAACAGGTGCTCACATGGTTCAGTATTTTCACATGCCTCCTGTTTTCTTTGCTGAGGCTTCACCCAAGTTGCTAATTTCGCTTTCAGACACAGATATTTTATTGCATTAGGTTGTTCCGGGAGTTAGGCTACAGAGAGACCCTCCGAGAGAAGAGTACCCCGATCTCCATTGCCCGGCCCTGGGAACGAGGGACCTGACCCACGGAGGAGAGAGAAGATGTGAAAAGACACTGAGTGACTCTCTCCACATCTCCCTCCCAGTGGAATGTGGCAAATTGCAAATTACATATTCAAAACCTAGGTTGGCTGAGGTATAATTTTCCAGACATCCTGCTTGCGAGAAGAATCATGTGAAGTATTCTTACTGCCAGAGAGTTCTTTTTCAGAAAAAGATGAGTTTCGAGGGACTCTTCGAATTTTTTTAAAAGGATGTCAAGCATCGCTATCTTAATGTCTAAAAGTAACGATTGTGCTTCGAACCTCCATTGCCACACTACAAAAAGCTCCTGATCCAAGCCCCATTTAACGAAATTTCTTCCTAAAGGCAGATTCTATTCACCTAAGAAAACAAACAAAAATCGGTGCTGCTGTAGGTGGGTAGCCTTCCAATTTTCCGCTCGGAGTGGAAGTATTTAATTGACATTGTGTGACTTTACCAAAAGCCGGGGATCTATACTTTTAGAGATAAGCGAAAGTACAGAAGCAAATCGACTACTTTCTACTCGATAATTTAGTGCTAATTCTGCGTGGGCAGAGAAGGACACCGCGGAGCCCCGGTCATCTCCTAGAAGTGCACACGGGGAAAATGATGTGCCGCTTCTCATTATACTGGGCCCGAGCCTGGAGCCTTTTCCAGCCATACTCGAGGTTCAGACGCTCCCAGATTTTGTCCACAAAACAGCCAACACGTAATGACAGCAATCATTTCACGGTTCCTGCAGTTTGGCGCTTTGACAGCACCTCAGCCGCTTGGGAGTTTTCCCGTATGACACCTGCACAGATAAAATGAAGATTTCATATGCCTCAAAGGCATATTTAGGGGGAGGACAAGAAAGTGGTGAATGAGAAAGTTTCTCCACCCGTTAGGAGACCGGGTTTGCTTGTCAGAGCTGGACTAACCTCGACAGTTTTTTTTCTTGCATCACGTAATGACTCTTCTTAAACCTCCGAACGTTTCTTTCAACACAAAATGGAATGAGATTATATTGAGTGGATTTAATCTTAGAGCCATAGGAAATCTCAGCAGAGATGCTCTATAAAAGCATTAATCTCTTATCTTGATCTAGTTCAAATTGTAATGAATCCTACTTACATGTGTGCTATAAAAAACAAATCCTACAAGAATTTAATCTGTGCTTTATCGCCTGCTATTGTAGCCCTTTGTCAACTTTAGAAAGGATTTGAAAGTTGGGCCGTGGCACTTCAAGCCCCACGCAATTTGTCACTAATGGAAAGAGATCTGCTCCTGAAGGCGCTTCTTGGATCCGATTTTTGTTTTCTCCGCACTTCGTGTAGAAGTAGGAACTAGCCTTCCACTCGGGATCATCGGTAAGACAGGCACAGCCTTCCTCTGCCTCCAGCTGGAGCTGGGGAGGCTGTAAGAGGAGGCGTCTGTCCCCCCCGCCCACATGGGGGGACAAACCTGAAGGGCTGCATGAGCCAAGAGGGGCTTGTGCTGCAGCAGCTGGATCTCTTCTTCGAAATCCAAATCCTCCCCCCGCCCCGCTCCGCCGTGCTTCCCAACAAATTATACAGACACACGCAAGGCAAAATACAAACACTGTTCTTCGTATTAAATAAACATCAGCCCTAAGAGGAAAAATCCAAACGTGAAAAAGCTCACTAGTAGGTTATGGAGCATATTACGGCTGAAGAGTTGTTCCTTCCCGCCCCCCTCCCCCCAGGGAAATTATTCTCAAGGAGCTGATTAAGAGTTTTAAAAGTGTAGAAGTGTAACTAAATAAACCTGATTTTAAAATTATTATTATTATTTATTAATCAACGTATTTATTTATTTTAACCAATTATCTCTTCTCGTTCTGCCAGTGCAAACCGTCTGAGAGGTGACTGTAGAGCAGTGAGCATTAGCGCACCTCTGTAAAGTAGCAAAAAACCAACCAAACAAAAGCCCTCCTTCACAAGTCCCGTGGTCTTCCCTGAGGGCAATTTGATTAATATTGGGACAATTCGGAAAATATACCGTCTACGTTACCAGCGCGACCCCAAGGCTCTGAATGTATCAAGGGGCCTGGAGGGTGCGTGGAGGGGCTGCCTTGTCATCTCAGATGAATTGATTTCTTCTAAGGCATGAAATATGGGTCTACATTCTGGTTTCTAAGCACGAAGCTACAGGAAGGTGTGAGACAGAGGGGACAGGGGCTAAGAAATAGATCTCTGTTCAGGTTGGAGGCACCAATAAACGGATGCATTGAGCTGCTTTGACAGGGACTGCTGGTTTTCAAGGCTCACTCGTTTGAAAGAACCATTGCTTTTTATTTCAGTGCGATGTGCGAAAGATCCGATTAAAAATGTGTAGTTCAGCGATGCTGAAAGCCACAGAGCAATTTTGTTCCGGTCTACAGTACCAGGCTCTGTACAGTGTCAGCCTTATTTTTTTCTTTACTGAGATCTGCTGATAGTTTTTGAAACGCTAGCGTGCATTAAGGAGCATCTATCCCCGAGTCTTTAGGCGCTCTGCACTTCTTACCAGAGACGGCTAGATGAATACAAAAAAGGACTTAGTGGTTAACCGATATGCTGCTATTTTATCCACGGGCCTCTTCCTCCTCCTCCTCCTCCCCTTTTAAAACTCCAGCTCTTGGAAAAACAACATATTTTAAGCTTTCTACACAAATATTGATATTGGCAAATAAAGTCAGCCCCCAAGTCTATGCTTAGAGACAGTCTTCTTCTTGTTTCTACTCCGGGCAATTAAAATTATTCCACTGTTTTACAAATTGCTTCGGAATATTTCATTTTTCCTGACAAAAAACCGTACCTGGCATATGTCACCGCGACCGAGCTTTTCCCTAGCCCGTCTGTGAAGTGGCTGTTTCCAGGGGGTATCAGGCAGCGATGGGCAGTGGGGAGGGGACAGGACCCAGCAGGGAAGTCACTTATTTTGCTGTGGCAAGGAGGAATGTTGCCAAGGAATCAGGTAAAGCGGAGTTGGTGTAAGCGTGAAGCCTTACCTCGCTTCCCTCTTCGCAGGGTGGACTGAGGTACCCGCTGGACCAGAGAAGGCTGGTCGCCCCCCGGACCACTGGGCGCTACAGCCAAAGCATCCCCCCAGGCCAGGGACAAGTCCTTCCCGCACCGCCCTGCTCGGGGCTCTCAGCCCGACCCGGCACACGGCCAAGCTGCGTATTACATCAGCGCAGCCACCTCCCCCGACATTACCTGTAATTAAAAGCGAATGAATACGGCACCAACGCGAAGGGGCTGCATAAAGCGCAGCTCTTTGTCCCTGCCTTTTACTCAGGTAAAATCGCACAGAAATCGGCGGGGCTAAACCCGCAATGAAGAATTAAGCTGTTGCTCGTAAAATAGGCAACGTGTCAGGATCGCAGGGTCAGGGAAGACCCCTCTGTGGCATGTAACCCTCCCTCCCTCCCTCCGGGATGACACCGGCCCGGCCGCCAGCGCCCGCAGAACCCGAAAACTCAGAACAAACTGCGAAAAAGAGAAAAACCCACCAGAAAATATCACTTCTTGAGGCTGGGATGACGATAAATTCTCCTCTCTTGCCGCTCGTCCAGCCGTGCTTGGGCTTTTTGTTTGGTTTTTTTTTGTGTGTGTGTGTTTGGGTTTTTTTTCCCCTCAGCGGCACGCCTTCTTTTCGCACATTAAGGGAATCGTGGTTTAAAGGAAAGTTGCTGGAGAACCGTATTAAACCAGGCGAACGGCAGCATATCTAGGCAAAAAGGAGTCAAGCCTAGGGCTGATCCGTGCTTTTGCAGCGAATAACCCCTCGAAACTACTACACATGGTGATGGTGGCAGAAAACGTGCACTTTTGAAGGGACAGCTCTCATCTAACGACCGGGGTACATCAGAAAAATAGAGCTACTTTTATTTTTTTACGTTCTCCTTTTCAGAGTGTCGCTCATAAGCAGAGAAAATCAAGCTCTCTTAAAATAGAGGCTTTCATCCTCTACTTGAATTTTAACGCAGCAGCCATGTCCATCTGTCCTAAAAATCTCTCTTGTGCAGGCACCTCAGGATACCAGTCGGGCACCTTCCCTGTGGCTCAGCTAAATGGCAATGCCTATTTGCGTTCAGGCTTGAAATAATGCCCTGTGGAAAAACCAAAACAAAGCAAAACAAGCAAACTAACAAACCAACACACACAAAAAACCACCAAGAAACAAAAACCAAACAAACATAAAAAAGGAAAAATAAAAAAAAAAAACAAAACAAAATTTTCTGACCTCTGGTTTCTTTGCCTAAGAGTAATGTAAATGAAACAAATAAATACACTAGGAGTAAAGAAAACTCGACCCTCAGCCATCAACAAATATTTTTTAATCACGCTGTGTGATTTGCACCACCAATATAAAATACTTGCTGTTAAAGAGCTACCAACTGCATTTCAGACCCAAGTCATTTTGCATCTACCTGAGTATTTAGAGTTCTTTAGTGTTTGATGCAGCTTTCCCTCCCCACCTCCACCCTCACTATTCCCCCATCTTTATAAAAGCAACCCATCGACTAAGAAACTGAAAAAAAAAGATTGCCAATTCCAAACAAGTCTATCTATCTGTCAATGAGGCCCAGGAGAGGAGCAAATGCTAGTCCTTAGTAGCTAGATATGTGCTACCCTGTTGTGTAAGCATTTATAACACCAAAATAGTGGAGGAAGTCCATCTGCACTCATGAAGAACCATCTATGTTCTGCAAGTAACAGTGTAGTTCATAATGTCATTCATGGTCAGCCAGTCTTGGACAATCACACAATACTTCTCACTAAAATTCTCCTTGAAAACCCAGTCCCAATGTATAGGAAATCACGGACCTTCATTAACATCTACCTGGTAAGAATTTTACTACTAAGAAACCCACAGTACAACTTGGACTGTAGTAAGTGCCCTGAGGATGGATCCAAGGACATGTGGCTAGCTCTTTCCACTCCACGACCTACCTTGAAAACTAGGGAAGCAGTTTCTTCACAAGACCCACCAGCTGCTTTAGTCTGATCTGCATTGTTACTTGCAGGCCATAACTATGACTGTTTCTGTACACTCTGTTTCTGTACACTATGCACGTTACTCTGCTTTTCTGAAGGAAAGAGTTATTCCAATCCTACCTAATCACAGCTACATCCATGACCCATTGCCATCCCACTTTCATACATATATAACACAAGTTCTTAAAAGTGCTGCAATAGGTCAATGTGGGGTTAGATTTCCATTCTCTAAGACTCCATGCAATGATTAAATCAGAAGTGACTGTAATACATCTGCTTTCCACAGATTACTAGTCAAAGCTCCTATACTTTTCACAACTTCTTTAAAGAATTAAATTAGTATTTTTCACTCATGACTGTAAAAAGAAATAAACAAAACAACAGCTTGGTGGCATCAGGGTTTTGGTTTTTTTTGTATTTTTATTTTTATTTCCCAGCTAGTACAGCTAAGTACAAACAGCTTGTGGTACCAGGCTACTCAATCTTTTGTAACATGGTTGAGTTCCTTTTCTGTCTTTTTGGGGCAATGTGGTCATAACTACTTCTCATACATGTTTTTCTCATTACAGAAAAGCATATTAAGATATTGCAGTGTCTCAGAGTATTAGCCTGGGTTCCATTAATGCCAATAGGAGTAACTTCAGGAAGGGAAGACTGTAGCTCCATAAATGTACATTGCTATTATGACACTAAAATCATAGGGATATTGATCCAGCATATTCCTCACAGTGCGTACAACAGTAGTAGTGGAAAACTAAGTGGCAATTTTGCACCCATGTGTCTGGGGCAAGATTTGGATGCCACTTGTGGCATGTTTTTGAAAAATCTAAACATTACATACAGAAAACGCTCCTTTAATGAATCCATGTTTGAATAATAGGACTTTTTATAATTAATTATGTTGGCTAAGTCAAAATGCAACAGCAACTCACCCTGCACCACATAAAAGTGATGATGCTCCTAATGCTACTGTTCAAATGATGGAAGGGTTTAAAGAACTAGGGTTTAAAGAACTACTACTGCACAGGTGTTCGGATAAGCTTCTCAATAAAAGACACTCCAAGGATCTGCTCAGGACAGCTCACATAAAGCTTTTTAGTTCGATTTGGTGAATGACACCCATGAGAGGAGCAATGTGCAGATGAACCTTTATTGTTTCATTCTCAAATTTGTGTTAATGCGTTTCTACATATCCAAAAGCAGAGGTTCATATATCCAAAAAAAAATTTTTTTTTAAAGACCTTACTCATATGAAGTCCCCCCTCTTTCATGTTAAAGGATTTACAGGAAACAGAAAAAAGTAGTGAGGAGATGATGGTAGTGAGCCACAAAGAGTTCTGGAGCACCACAAAGGCAGTAGTGTATCTGGAAACATGCACTTTCGGGGATTTGTGGTGCAGGTTTTGCAATGCCATCACTGTGACTCACAGTCACTCTGACATCAGAACAGATTGCTGGGGAAAAATACTTTTATGAATATGTTGTTGTCCTAAACGGGAACTGATGTATCTGGAGGTAGGGCCAGAGGGGAGAAAGAAAAGAAGAAGAAGAAAAAAAAACAAAAGAAAACTAAAAAGAAAAGACGGAGAAGGAAAAAAAAAACTACCTGAGGATAACACAAAGAAAGCATGAAGCAGCTTTCTGCTGTGCACAATAGGGCTTGGAAAAATCATGTCATAAATATGTGTAGCATTCACATCACCTCTAACCTTACATACTGTAAGATGTGACCAGGAACCGCAGCCATTTGCCCAGTTTTGAGGTTGCTTCACCTCATTCCTGAACGCAACAAAGGTCTTCCCTTTAGCTTGAGTACCTCACATGTTTATCCATAATTGACCAGACTCTACTTCCAACACTGCAATTCTTAAAAGACCCCATTTCCCTATTACATATCACTATGTTATGTAATGAAAACAGCAACATATTTTGGCATATTTTGTAACTTCATTTTTGTTGGGTATCCTACTTAACCTATGCACGACAGTACTAACTACTGGAATAGCAGACTAAGCATATCATGAACCTGAAAAGGAAAGTCAGCAAATATTGTGACTGTATTTGCACAATATTTGTGCAATATTTGCACAAATATTGTCCAAGTATTGTTATTCCAGTTTGTAATTTCATAAATTGTATGTTAAAAAGCTATTGTTTTTCCCTTCGTAAAATAAAATGCCTTTAGTAATGTTTCCAAAACATGTTATTCAGGCTTGGAGGTATTTCTCATTCAGAAACACATAGAAAGCAGAAGAGATCAGGTATGATGACTTCTACACCACAGATACAAATGCTGCAGATATAGAAAGATTTATGAAATCTGAACACACAAATTTCTGTTATTTACAGCTGTAGTGATGTGCAGTACACCATGGACACTCTAGACAAATAGAACAACTTGAAAGAAGAGTTAAACTGCTTGAATTTTCATCTTTATCTCCAGTTAATATGTGTAACAGTGGTGTATTTATTTTCTGACCACACTCCCATGTATAGGGGCAAGTATTTTGAACTAATAAAGTTTTTTCCTACAAAAACTATATCCTTGATGGTACAATGAAGACATGAAAATTCTAGTCTTTGTTGTTGACATTTAAAAGTCACCATATAGCAGATCTGGAAACCCAGTTACACCAGTATACTCACTATGTACATTCGGAAACTAACAAGATAACTTACACACATAATAATACTTTCTACCCTGCTAATAACCACAGCATTTCTATAGTGAGGTGAAACCAGATTGCTTTCCAAAGCAGTATGTTGATTCAAATCAAAAACCAGTATGTTGATTCAAATGTGTAAGACTGGGGGGTTTCCATGAGATCAGCCATCTTTTAATCTGAAAGAGACTGTGAGTATCCGCAAAAATGGAGATAACTGCTTTAAATCCATAGTCATATGGATAAGGTAGCTTAAAAAGCACCTTGCAAAATAATGTCATATGGAGCTTAAATACATTTTAAAAAGAGCCACAACATAGTAATTTATGTTCTTTACTGACTGAAGTTTCAAGCCCCATTACCCATCCCATCTCGCTCTCAGCCTGTAGTGGGTTGAGGCTTCACAATATTGGACAAAAACAGATGAGGAAATCCCAAAGACAGACTTCTCTAGGTCCAGTTAGCAACTTCTACCCTCAAAGTAGAAAATATTAAAATAATGTTAGGCTTTCAGATCAAGAAATATTTTCTGTCCTGTATGTTGATGTATAAAGCATTCACTAGAAGTAATGAGCTAGATTTCCATGAATAACTGAAACCATATTTCTTGTCTTTCACTACATCACCTTGCACCATGAAACTTTCACACATGGGTCTGAAGGAGTCTGGCTACATGAGCAAATAAAGTTGGGGTAACTGTGGCATGTAGATGTAATGCTAGATTAACCCAGACCAAAATGAGAACTCAGTAAATCAATTTTTTTTCTTTAGTCTTCAGGAAAATTTTAGAAGTCCTTTAAAGTATAAAACTGTAACATGTTGCTTTATAATGTTATGCCATAATTTAGGATGCAAACTCTAAGGGACTTACCATATTATTAAAAAAAAAAAAGAAAGTGCATCCCCATCATTTGTGAACTTGTGTTGCTTCTATTCTACACAGACTTCCCTAAGAATAACATTGTTGGCTGTTATAGCTCACAATTCAGTTTGCAAGCATGTATTTTATTTGTGAGAAAATTATAATTCTGTGTTTTGATTTGTGACATACATAAGCATGAACCATTATTACATTGGCAAGTGTCAGACAGTTCTTATAAGCAAGCCTAAACTTGTTCACCATAATCCCTATAGAGTTATTCAGTTCTGCATTCTATACCACAGGAATGTATAAGCATTTGAAAACACAAACTATGAAAATTTACTGACAGGTATAAAATATTTTAATGAAAAAAATTATAAATCCAAACTACTGTACCCATGTATGATAGAATAAGTCAAATGTAGTTAACTGAAACTGTTTATATTGTTGATAAATAAGAATGCAAAAATTCATATTCATAGGCTTAAAAAGAAACAGCTGACCATATGCTCTTTATATTTGATTAAATCAATTAGTCTGATTATCTCCAATATTCAGATTATCTCCAACATTTTTAAGTGTTTGCCTTTTTTTGCCTGCTCCCCATCCTCCGCTGAGCTGCACTGGATGGTCTCGAAATGATATCCGTTCTTTATGAGATGGACCAAACCACGATTTTTCTGGAGCAGATATATTCTTTTCTAAACAAAAAACAGACATGTGAAATTAATGAGAAAAAAATCCCAACTCATTAAATTTATCTGCATCATATTATTTTTAAGATGTACATAATTTGATAGCACAAAAATTTTATAATTGTAATTATTAATGGCTCGCTGTTTTAAAAGTAATACAAGTATTTTCACAAGGTAGTACTTTTTAAAAAACAAAATCCTTATTGAAATAGACAAAAAAAATTATTACAATAAATGCTTCTTTTTCTAAAAGTGCCACTATCTTTCCCCTTAGTGCATTAATTTAGACACATATAAAGCTATGCAACGCTTTTAACATAGAAACTAGTGATGTCTTTCACGGAGAACTCGTTCCGAATACATATCTAATTAACAAGTCATTGTTCTACTGTATTAGTATAAATAAAAAATTTATTTTTAAAAAAGCCCTGGAATACTTAAACTTTGATGCTGAATGATGCCACAGCAAATTTAAGCACACAGAAATACATGAAATAATCACTTTCATTGGCATGCACACGGATGCTTGAGTAACTTAGATAGAAGTTTCTACAAAATACTTGCGACAATTGTTTAAATAAAACAAAAAGCAGACCTAACCAAAAGCATAGTCTTTATTTTTTACAAACCAACACTTTACAGGTGGAAATATCTTTCTTAGACATCTATAAGGACGAAAGCAAGAAAATTCAAACTTTGTAAGAGAGTGATATGATTTTCACAGCAAAGCACATATATAGTAAGTACATGAATATATTTTATATATTAAATTGTATTATATTACATTCTGTATTACCACATTATTATATATTATCAGTATTTTATTAATATATAATTATTAAGATACAGTATATTTTTAAAATATAAAAATAGCATGCCATTCAGCTCATCAGATAAAAAATTTAGGAACACCTTTTGGCATCTATGAAAGAAAAAGATTACTAACTACATATTTTAAAGGATTTTTGATATTTTAACTTTTCAGTACTTTTAAGTAGGAAAATTAACTTTATAACAATAAATAGTCCCCCCAAATTTTTTTAAAAAAGCTTAAATTATATGACTGATTATAATTCTATCTACTAATAATTTTAACATGGCTATAAATTTCAAACAGTAAGAACCTCCTTGCTTTCCCATGGATGGTTTTCTGTAATCTTTGAGACCTAAATGTCAGGAGTGAGCGTTTCTCAGACTACAGTTCCTTCTTTTACAAAGTTTAAATTATTGCAAATATAGCTCAGTAAATAATTCTCTTTTTTTGCAGTCAAGAGCTTTGAAGTATTTTCAACATGATCTCCATTCATTTGCTTGTAGCTCTATAGCTGGAATAAATTTTTTTTTCTCTTAAAATATGTAACGTAATCCAGGACAACATGATAAAGGTTTAAAATACTAGTGCCTTGTTTTTACAGGATTCTCAGTTTCCTTGTCTTTGTATCCTTTCATGTTACACCTCAAATGGTAGCAGATATCTCTTGTTTAGAAAGATTTTTGTTAAAATGCAAAGAATAACGTTATTTAATCATGCTGTAATCTTTCCATGAATTCTTTTGACTGGGAACCATAATGTATTCACTGAAGGCTGAATCCCTTGAATTAGCAAATTAAGTGTTAATTGGTTAATCAGTAAAACTTCAAAATATATCTTAACACGGAACATATATTTTAAAATTTACATCCCTTCTTAGAGAGGTGTTTTCTGAAGATGATAAGGTTTAAAGAACAAAAAGAACTAAGATTATGTGTTCTTTGTTAAAAAAAAAAAAAAAAAAGGGGAAATGTCTATTTCATGTTTTGACTTGAAAAGGTTAGGGACAACTTATGCTTGAGACTGTTTCCTACGTATCTTCTTCAAGGCTGTAACAATGATTTAGGTAAACTAGATACACCAGTAATTTATTCTATATTTTGATCAAGCAATTACTGTTTTTTATTATCATTTTAAAAAACAAAATAAACACAAATGCCAGAACAAAACCACAAACAATAAATGTGAAGATTATTTAAAAAGTGATAGAGGCAACAGAGCAAGAGAGGAAGTCAACCCCATCCTAAGTATCAAATCTGTGTTATTTCTGGACTGACAGCCTCTCATGTTTATGAATCTGTCTGTAGTGCTAAATAATATTTTCACAATGAACTTCAGAAATCTTCAAATGCAGGTTTCTGGCTTTCTATTTATAATTATATGTAGTTCATTGGAAGTGTTATATTTTCCTACCACTACTATGAAAGGTATACTATTATTCCATTAAAAATCTCCAAAGACTTACTTTAATTTGCCACAAGAAACTCATCAGGAGTCTTCATGAATTATTGATATTCTCTTTTATTTTGGCAGAATAACAGCCATATTGGTCATAGCATGAACTGTGCTTGTCTAAACTTCAGAGTCAAAAGCATCTATGTTTTTAATTATAACTGACTTATGCATATGTTTAGTATAGTGAAATATTTTGTGAGTAAAATGTAAAAACTTATTAATCTTGAGTGCATATAAGCTGCCTGACAAAACAATGTGTTAGATGTCTGTGAGAATCATAGTTGAGGATTTGTAGACCCTCAGTAATTGAGCAGGGTAACCTCCTCAGTCTGAGAGTGTTTTCCCCAAATCCTAGGTACTCTAAAGATGTAAACTCTCTGCTCCCTTGAATGGATGTTTAACAAATCCATGTCTGTCCCAAAGTCTGACAGTCACATCTCTATCTAGTCTGAAGTGCTGGTTAGATCTCCTAGGGTCAGCTTGAAACTTTACTGTGCAGTAGTGACTGAGGCAAACTGAATCAAAGCACGGATGACTGTATTTTTTATTTCCATTCTTCACACAGCTCTCAGCACTTTGAGGCAAATGAAAGAAAGGCATTGTAGGGAACGATCAGCCAATTTTGAATTAAATATCGACAAGATATGTTTTTTGTAAAGTACTGCAAATCACTCCCATCTTCCCATCTTTGAAATCAGTATAATTAGTCTTCCTCTTCTGACAAAGCACTTTTGATATTTACTAATAGCACTAAGAGACGGGTATTGCTATCAGCATGGCTTTTCCAGTTACTGGACTAACGGGAGTGATTAAAGATAGAACTGGCAGAGATGTCCAATAGCCCACTCCCTTAAGAAGCAGTCTCGAACACAGATAGGAGTCAGACCAGAGTATAAATGTACTGAAGTTTGCTTACTTCTACTCATATTATATCTAATTCTCAGTCATTAGACCTACAGATTGCTAGTGGCTTAAATGTTAATTATGATTGAAAACTGTGTCATAAAGTAAAGAAACACCTCATTTACAATGAAGGTATTAGTAAAATATGAGATATATTACTATTGCTGTTCTTTTGCCTAGAGTTTAATGCAAGAACGAACAGAAAGAAAAATGAAAATATAGGTGGACTTAACTGATCTATGATACATATAACCAAAAATTATTATGCTTCTTTTTATTTCATGCCCTTTTCTATTTCAATGAAAATCGAGGTATGAGGAGTTTTGGGGTGAAGTAAGAGCAGCTTTGTACTTTGTATGAAGTATCTTGGTAGAGTCTTGCAGACGTAAAAGTATTACATATCAATTAAAACTAAAACTCAGTTATTCTGTTGTCAATAGCTGTGTTTACAAGAGCTTTCCTGAATCTACATTTTTCAAACAGAAATTTCCTTCATAAATATAAAGATAGCTCAATTAGCAAATGATTAGAATTTTGTCTACTTTAAGCAAGTGGGAGAAGATAAGAGAGTGTGGTAAGGGATGACAATACCATCAGAACTAAGAGCCTGAGCCTAGAAATGTTTCTTTTGTTTTCTAAACAAGCAAACGAAAATATAATAGAATGAATATATAACAGATTGCTTACTGTATTGTTTTAATATTTGTTTTTATTTATATTTATTGTGCTTTATTCCTTCTACTTAGACATAAATACATTTATTCCTGCTTGGGGGAAGTTGTGCAATTTCAATGGTTTATGAAAATTTTTATTTTAAGAAAAGGGGAAAAATAATAGAAAGTGAAGAGGATATTTACTTCAACGTACAGAAAAATAAATGAGTTTCACCAAAGAACAATTAACAGCAAATTAAAACATTTTCTGTTTTTTTTAAAATGCTCTGCCAAGGATAAACTTGAAGTGTTGCAAGGTCAGATACTCAGTTATTATGAAAATATTAAAAATCTCCATGTGATCCTTTAACTATACTTTAGGGTGTACTTTATTTGAAAGTCTCCCTTTATCTCTCAATAGGCTTTTTTTTTAGAGAGCTTATAGCTTTCTCTTACAGCATTACTAATGATATAAACAGTTTTATACCAAACTTGGATTTGCAGTATCTCAATTTTTCCCTAAACTGTCTTGCAAGTAAATGGTTTGTGTATTAGCATATAGCAGTGAATAAAAGTGCTATTATCAGAACTTTTTGACTGGTAAAATAAAAGGCGACATTTAAAGTAATATTTTGCTATAAATATAAAGAAATCTGTAAGGCATATCATTCAAATACACATGGTATGCACATGTGTAGCTGTGATTCATGAATAACTAAGCATCAACTTAACACTTTCTCTTCATGTTATGTTCCATGAGTGTATTTGTAGAGGGCCTTACCTAAAGGCAACAACAAATTGTTTCATATCTATACAGAAATCTTTACTAAATATAAATTAGATTTATTACACTGGTTTTACTCTGTAAAGTATTGATATTTTTTACAACCATAATAATAACAATAGTATTTTTTACCATTATTGGTACTAGAATTAAACAGAACCTAGCACGTGTACTAAGCATAATTTAATATGATAGATAGTTATAATAATACCCACTCGTGGGAATAAAATCTTAGCCAAGAAAAGCGATTTAATTTCTCCTATCCAAAACTATGCTTTGGAAAACAGGCTGTAACAGTTATTTACTGTACATCCATTTAATTGTAATATTGGACTATATGAAGCTCCAGTATAGTCTGAGAGCTTTTCAAGAGCCTGTATATATCAAATAACCATTTCTTTTGAGTATGCGATGAAAGCTTGTTTTGGGTTAAGTTAACATGCTTCTATTTCTAAGCAGTCACTTTTCTGTTGTTTAATCTGTTTTCTGCTATTGATTTGTTCTGGTCTTTTTTGGTTAAAGCCTGGGACTTTTAACAAATGTCAAGGTTTACATATCCTCTGTTTTGATAAGTAATGCAATATGTAAAATGCTTTGAATCAAATTCTTGGTGTCCAAGAAGAAAAGCTTTGTTAAACAGGTTATGATAGAAATTTTATGATGTATAGTAGACGTCATAGGGCATTTATCGATCCACCTAACATTGTGTGTCTGGAGGTATAATTTATGTCAAAGTCCCTACCATATTGTATTACTTAAGAGCAGATACAGCATAAGAAGTCATAGAGAAAAAACTTCAAAATTTTAATGAAAGTGACCAGAACGAATCCTTAGCAGCAAAGCGTTTACATCAACTTAAGCTCTGAAAAGAAGCTAGGTTCAGCAGGTCTGTGAAGAAGGTAAATGCTACAGTCCCATAAAAGTTACTTTTTAATACTGTAAATTATGGCAATACTGAAGTGGGATAAAAAATATTTTTTTAAGATTGAACTGTTTACATAAAAACAAAAATACAAATACCGTATTGGGAAGATTTATACAAAATGTCTGAAGGTATATCTCCTTTCATATAGAGAGTTGAAGATAAAGCATACTCATGATTAATATTTTTTTTTTCTGTAAGCAAATGATTAATTTTGTCTGTAAATCCTCTTGACTTCAAGTTGGTAGACTAGAGGCTAATCTTAAAATTTTATAGAAACAGTGTTATCTTTGTTTATCAAACATGGATGCTGTTCTAACGAGATGATGCTGTCAACTACCTGCTTGAATACACTGAGCTCTGAAATGTCTCAGCCACATGAAAGAATTCAGGTAGGTAAGTGTTTGAAATAAACAGCATAATAAACATAATGCTCCAAATCTGTTCCTGTAAAATATAACATTTCCCTAACTACAAACAGGACTTTTAGCACCAGCGGTAACTACAAACAGGACTTTTAGCACCAGCGGTTATTAAAATTCAATATTTTACATACTCAGTATCTGCCTTTGGCTGAAGCTTTTTGAAAGGTAACTAACTTCTAAGAAAATATGTGAAATAGTTATGTTGCCCTTGGCAAAGGGACTTGAGGTCCACCAAATAACACAGTCTTGCTTATAGGATCTTCCCAAATTTACATGAAGTATATACAAATTGAAGTTCCTACGTGATTTAGAGGAGACGTTCTTGATTTTTTTTCTGGCTATATTGCTTAAAATATCAGTCAGCATGGAAACATGCTTTGCCATGATGCTACATGGAGCTAAACAAGACCGTTCCTAAAAATAATGTTGAAGATCGTGCTAGGTCAGCGAACTTAAGGAATTGATTGTTTCATTCCCTCTGTGGCAGATGAAGCCTACCTACAGGAGCGATGGAGAGGATAAGAACCAATGTTCCCACAGAAAGAAGACTGAGAGAAGAGGCAGAGGCTTCGAATTAAAATTGAGAGAAAAATGAGACTATTTTGGAGCTAAGGTGAGAGAAACTAAGGCTAACTTGGGAAGCAATACTCTTGACAAATAGCCTGACACAGCAGAGAGAAAACATGGGGAAGAAGCAATTGTGAATTGGAAAGGGGGAACTGAATAAGAATAAAGAACACAGATTAAGAGCACTAGATGGGCCCTCAGATTTTACATAATTAAGAGAAGTGATAATATAGATGATGACAAGAGAGGATACAGAGAATAAATAGATTAAGAGTCTGGACTCAAGATCTGCCTCAACAGCATGCAAAATCAGGCCAGTTTTTGAGGAGATTTAAACTAGGAGATGCTGAATATGAGAAATACTGGCAAGGAATAGCTGGATACAACAGGGAAACAGAGAGAGAGGAAAAGGGCAATCAGAGAAGGATGTGTGGAACTAAACTCAATGGTGATTGGAAAGGAAGCCTATTAATAGATAGGAGAAGAAACTTATGTTGGAACCAGAAGCTGGAGGAGCAGAAACAAGAATTGTTCATATTAAAAGAAAGGACTAGGGAACACAAGCGTGGAAAAATTAGAAGTGAAAAAGAGACAAAACAGAAGGAATAATAAACAAGGAAAGAAATATCTTGAGGAAAAAATCCACAGACAGATCTTTGCCATGCAATGCAAAAACTCTGTAGCATCCCAGCATTTATTTACAGGGTCTTTTTCTGTGCAATGACTTGAGAAATATTTCTGAAGCTACTTCAGAAATATCCCACAGCAAAGGAAATCTGTAATTGTTATTGTTTACTCATATCATGTGACATAAATCCTTGTGATGGGTGTAATGATTCTCTGATTCCAAGTGGGCATCTAAGTTACATGTAAACCAATGTCTCAGGATGATTATTCCTTTTTTTTTTTTTTTTTTTTTCCTTACTTCATTTCTCTTTTAGAAAAGCCAAAAACTATCCCCAAGAACACCCAGACTCTATTAAAATACTATCAGGCTGCAAAGTTAAGCACATAAAATTTAGGAAATTCCTCTGTGTATCTGTTATGCATAGTTCTTGAACTATTTTCATAATTCAAAACACAGATGGTAAAATTACGTGAGAAAATGAATTGTTTTCCTCCCTCGCCTGCTAAATTTAATGAAAGTTCTAAATGCCTTTTAAAACATGCATTTATGTAATTTTAAAAATACATAATCTCAAAGTGAAGCAGTATTTTACAAATTAGCATTCTGTAGTCTGTTCAAACAGAATGGGTATGTGCTGTTCAAGAGTTAGTTCATACATAGAAAAGTATATATGAATCCCTATAATAATTTCAAATGGTTAGAAAAGCAGTGTCATTCATCTGTTTAACAAATAGAACAAAAGTTCTTATCCTGTAGAATTTGACAAATTTTCACGTACGAGTATGCAAAATTCTAAACAAGTACTTTCCTAGTCCAGCATTTCTCTTTCTTAATCACACTAAACAAATTTCTAAAACACTGAGGCATGGAAATCAATGGTATTACACTGATGAGCCAGGCCATGTATCATACTGAAATCTGGCTTTGATTACACCAGGATTTCACCCCAGAAATTCACTTTTACCTTAATGATTTTATGTTCATTTTTGAGAGAATCCTTCTCAAGCAGATAATGTTAAGAAAAATAACTGCACATAAACAGTGACTTCTATGCTTATTTACTTCACTTCTAAACACAGGGTTTATATCTTTACTAGAAATAAATCAAGGTACTACCTCATTTTTCCTACTTTCATAATTATAAACTGTTGAATTTTTAATAGCATTTCTTGAGGTAACATCACATTCCTATTGTTTGTCAATACATCGTGTAAAGAGAAGAAAATCACTTATTGAGTGTAGAAAACTCTGCAAGAATGAGTTAGACCTATAGTGTCACCAGTAATCTTTATTTTATGAATTAATGATTACACCATTTGACATATCCCTCGATTTTGTTACTGTGCTTGAACTAGCTTGTCATTTGCATGTCTGTACCTGTGTGTACCTGTCTTTAACATTACTCCTTTGTTGACATGGCAGCTTCCAGATACTTTAGCTGGTTCACAAATGAAGAGGAGGCCCCTCATTCTTTCATCAGCACGTACATAAACATTATGCAAGGATGATCTATATCATTAGTATTATTTCTGCAGATAGGAAAATTTATGTATATGGATCCAAAATGACAATGATAATATCAATCAACAGGCTAGTGACAGAACTGGAAAAAAAGCCAGAAGTATTCAAAATGCAGTCAAATAACTTCTCTCATGTGGATAAAATATAACCTATTGGTACCACACATTCAGCATACATAGAAATGTAAGTTTTACTGTCTAAGCCTGCATCCTATCTAAGCCCGTCACATGTTTTCACATATAGGGCAGAGTAAAGTTCAGTATACTAAAACTATTTAAAATATAATGAAGAATATTATACTGATTTATTAATTTATAATACAGTAATTTTTCTGATTGTTTAAAAGAAAACATCAATGTCAGATGAAAAATTTGGATATTAAACAATGTTAAGATAATGAGCTTTATCTTCCTGCAACATAATTCCAGGACATGAGCGAGTTCTCATTTGGAAGTCATTAAAGAACCTCAAATTCACAGAGAATGAATATAGATTCCCTAGTGTGCCAATGCTAAACTGTCCAGTGTCTCTGGGTGGCTTTTTGCCTAGATACCTTCTATTCTTGCATGTCTAAAGTTTTCAAGACTTAGTCCATTTTGTATGCTTTCAGCCTATAACACAGGATTCATTGGTTTCTAACTCTTTTCCTTTAACTATGTAAATACTATGTATTAATGCATGTCAGATTCATAGGGTTTTTTTTTTTTCTGAGGCATATTTTGTATTTTGTTAAGATATATAGAGGTATCTGCATGGAAAATAATATGTTGAAGGGATATTAAAAGCAATATTTATGTTTTTCTAGTAGGTATCTAGTAAATTGTAATTAAGAACTGTAGAGCCTTTTCTCATCCATTTTAGGCCCTAATTTCCTGAGCACAAAAATTGTATTAGTATGAAATTATGTCCCTGTCTTTTAATGGACAAAATACTTGTCCACCAACATTTATGCGGTCATACAACCAGATGTGGCTTACACAAGAGACAGCTTCGTTTCTAAAATTATGGCAGCATTTCTGATTTATAAGGTAAATTTGGTTCAGGAATTTGCTGATGATAATAAGTAATTTGTACTGTAAATATATTCTATAAATTTATAGAATTTCTACAGATTTCTAAGGGAAGGCATAAATTTTACTGTTTACTTCTAGGAAGTCTACTTAGCAGGAAAATGACAAGAAATTGAAAAGACTACTAAAGAAGTACTTTCATATTTGATCTAGGATGTAATAGGATATCCTAAGATCGAGGGTATTTTCTACTGAGCTTCTACAATATAAAAACCTTCTAATTCAGATGGCATAAGGAAAGGAAAAGGGCAAGGCAAGGAGAAAGGAAAGGAAATGAAAGGAAAAAAAAAAGAAGAAAAGAAAAAGGAACAGAAAAGGAAAGAGAAGGGAAGGGAAAAGAAAAAGAAGAAACAAGAAGAGAAAAGAGAAGAAAAGACCACCAGAAACCCCTTAGTAAAATATGAGTAAAGTCATGAAGAGAGAGCTTAAAAATGAGGTGTTTACTGCAGACAGGGAGTTTACAAATCTTAAATGAAAGACAGCAGTTATAGAACTAGATTGTATAGACAATAGTAATGCTAAGGAGAAATGAGATGGAAAGCAGGAATTTTGTAATGAAGTGAAGCTATATCATACAGTGCTTAAAACAAAATTAAAGACTTTCTAGGAACTCTCATTATAGAAAGAAAGGAAGGCAAAAAAAGCAAGGTGGGGATTCTGGCAGGAGGAAAAATAATAAGAAAGATGTAAAATGGAAAGTGAAATAAAACTTCCTCTTTGTCTCCCCCCCTTTTTTTTTTCAGGTCCAATTTTTTTTTATTGTTTTCCTGGAAAGCAGTGATGCAGTCAGATGCTCCCCAAAATCCTAGAATTCAGTGAAGAGAAAAATTAAGAAATCTGGGCTGTATTGAAAATAACAATTAGAGGCAAAGCTCCCCTTGCATTCCACTTGTGGAAATACCTGTGAAAAGATACTGTAGTGAACTGTAGTGAACTGTACAGTGAACTGTAGTTCACAAGACAAGAAGTACAACAAAAATAAGGCTTAAGATTTGTAGAGAAAAGAAAACCACAAAACCATGATGATAGGTACACAACATAAACACACAGATAACCCATCTAAAGGTTTGACATTGTTTGGCCACAACCACATCTGGATGACAGAATGCTGTTGATGATTGTCATAGCCTACTCGCAAACTAGATATTAGTATAAAAAAAATCAATTTTGTCTACCTAGGTATAAAAAATAAATACTTAAATTCTAATTCTTGTAACATATCTTCACACTCACCTTCTAGATTAGTGCTGACTACACTACCACTGTTTAGGAAAGTATTAAGAAAAAAACCCAACAACCATAACTAGCAATTCACACAAATATTTATGGAGTAAATAAAAATACCAACAAAAATGCCAAGAGAATTACCAAGGACTAGTAGGTGAGTCCTGCAGGATGCTGACTGCAAGTCACTAAACATCATTGCTAATGTATGTGTATTACAGAAATTACATCAGGGAAAAAGAACCTTTTTTAATTTTTTTTTTTCTGTCCTTTTTTCCACAAGCAAGGTAAATTAATGTGGAAAAAAAATATAATCAGCAAAATCTCATTCACTTTCAAAGATTAAGATCTTAGCACCGAATGGAGAATGGACAAAAAATATCCAACAACCAATTACCCCAAAAATAATCACATCAAGAAATAGAAAAGAAAAATCAGTTACCAAGCAGTACGAAGAAATAGCTGTAATTTCTGGAGGAAATATAAGCTAATATGTTTGAGATCATAAGATACTGGCCATCAATACAGACAAGGTTAACTGAACAACTGCTACTCTTTCTTAAGGTTTCATGATTGTTCTTTTTTTTTTTTTTTATATATATATACTGGGTGAACTGAATCCACAGTTAATTTTGCCTTTGAACATATAACATGGAACCACATCAAATACTTTAAGTACACAAATGCTTTCCTTAAAATGAGATATACTATGTCCACAGCATTTCCTTTATTCCTTAATTGATTTTGTTTTGTCAAGGAACAAAATTAAGTTAGTTTAGGATTAATTCAACCTCACCCATGTTTTTCAGAATAAAAAGTAAATTTTATTGATAAAAACCTTAAAATTATTTAACCAAGATTCTAAGAACCTACCCTTGGGAATAAGATCTACAAAAAGTATATCAAATTTGGGTAGCTCCCCAAAATATTTCAGAAAATATAGTTACTCTTTTTTTCAAAAACCCTCTGAATTAATGGATAATAGCTTTGAAGTATTCTGCGTTTTGTCTTTGCAAAAACATGATCACTCATATACAGTCATGTCACTGCATTATATAAAATCCATTTTGCTACAGCATCAAACATATTTGAGGGTTTTTTTAGAAAACATCTAAAAATCATTTATCCTTAATTTTTAGACTTCACTTTTCAGCCTGAAGGCTCTTAACAATTTATTGATGTTATTAATGGAGTACATATTACAAATAAAAACCATATATGAAACTAGTATCTGGTATATACTAACCCCTCAAAGTTGTATGGCAGGTTGCTGCAAGGTCCCTACCAATAATTAAAACGAATTCTGAGCAACAATCAGGATTATGGATGTTGAAAAATGAACTTAGTAACATTTTATTCATTAAAGTTTGTCAAATCATTGAGGTTGAATTCGTCTGTAAAATGATACAAAAATTAGATTTAAAAATTAATTCAAATGGGAGCATCTCTAGGGTTACAACATTTTTTCTAAGCTCTTCTGTAATGCATGTGCAGGATAACTCAAAGGGAATTAACCTACTAAACCACTGAAATAGTTTCTAAGCTTCTTCATTAAATATTTCAAAGAGCAAACCCAGGAGAGGCAATAAAACAGGAAAGTATTTAATAATGACTACATTATAAATAAAGGCAAATTTCTAGTATTTCTGGATTAAGGATACCTAGGCCTAAAAATTTATTTTCTATCACTGAAAAGCAACAGTCTTTGGCAAAGAGGTGTAACGTAACAGAAGTGCTTATATACTGCATATAAAGTTAATAGTAATGTCTGGTTTTATATATAATATGAAATACAATTTAGTGTATTCTCACTGTTTAATTTCTCAAAGTGACGATGAAAAAATTATACAGATTGACATGCAGAAAAGTATATAGAAAGACATGAGAACTGAGCCTTTTTTTTCCCTAGTTCCTGCACTACTGAAAGGAGAATGAATGCATA
This sequence comes from Florisuga fusca, assembly GCA_038090715.1. Classification (NCBI taxonomy): domain Eukaryota; kingdom Metazoa; phylum Chordata; class Aves; order Apodiformes; family Trochilidae; genus Florisuga; species Florisuga fusca. The sequence goes on along the minus strand of JAAWXA010000046.1, from coordinate 3,661,258 downwards.
ATTGTGCTATAGTAGACATTTATTTAATGAAAATACATATATGTTACCAGACACTGCAAACTGTCTCTCCATCTCTTGCACTTATGACTGACAGTTGATAGTTCCTTCCTTCTCCTTTACTAGCCTCTTCTTTTGGAAGATATAATACAGTGACACTTTTTCTTTACACTTCTCAAGCTCCTAACACAGACAAGTTATACAGGTTTATTTTTGACAAAAGACCTTATTCTTATTTTTCCAGATGGGTATATAGTTAAGGCTACAATCTAGACAGCAGTTATACCGTAATATAAACACAGTATTTAATTCAATTATTTAAGATATGCATTCTATTCTGAAGAGAGTAATATAATAATTTTGTCATTGACATAAATTGTTTAGACTTGTTTCACCTAATTCAGAATCTTAGTGGTTAGGAATCGCATTAATTTAAATGGTGGGGCTTCATCATTAGCCAATAGAGAGAAACACAAAAACTCAGGACACAATTAATTCTTTTTTAAGATGGCAGGCAGAGAGAAAGAATCATATTCTTTCTCTGTGGATTCAGTTACCTTAGTATAGGATGATAAATTGTATCTAATTTAATTGTAGCAATGTAAATGAAGTGAATAAAAAAATTGTTCACTTGTTTCGCCCATAGTGACCAGTATAATGTAAATAAATCCTTATTCTGAAGTCTTTCCAAAGCATGTCGAAAAATATAAATGTCAAGTGTTTTTACATGTTTTCCTTGAATTTTGTTTTTCATTGAAGTTGGAAATTCAGTATATAGGAAAATACAGTAAAAAAACCAAATCCAGCAATTACATACAACTTACGAAACAACCAGATTTCTTTTTTGACATAAAGCATTTCAAGAAACTTCAGTACGTAAACACTTTAAGGAAATTCAAGAATTTTGACAGTTATTTAATGCTTTTTTATTTTCTGTCATGCACATTGTTGGTGTTTGGAATTTTATTTATTTGGGAAAGACATTGTACACATATGACAAAATATACTGTCATAACACCAGAAACATATTAACATTTTCTTCAATCACACAAAATAAAACATGAAACATAAAATGCAACCATTTTTATGACTTTAAAACATGATTTTTTTCATTTTTTATATCTGCAGATTCTTTTGTTAATATGTGTAACATTAGAGTGCTAAAAATCAAAATCTTTAAAAGGATACCCTGCCACTGAGCTATAGTAAGTTCAGTAGTATGCATAGACTGCAGCACAATTGGTAATCAACATGTCAGAAATGTGTCTTGATTAGCACATGTGTTATGGTATTCAGTTAAGAGAAGATGTATTTTTAAAAATTCTTTTGGGAAAAAAATTAGGACATTAAAAAACTTGCTCTCTTATATTTTGGAGAAAAGAAAATATTTTAATAACTCTATCATCAGAGGACCTAATGTCCATCAAAAGGAACTTGACCTGGGTCAAAATCACGAGAGGAAAGTCTTAATATTAATGACTCAGGTTTGAAACAGAACTGTAGAAAATGTATGAAAAAATTTTATGTAAGAAAGAAATCAGAAGTTAAGAAGCATGAGTTATTAGGGATTCCAAGCATGCTCAGTTCCACCAAGCACTTTAAAGTGATCTCTAAAACTGATACTGAAAAAAACCATAACTTACTTGGAGATCTTGCTGAGTGTCTGTGTGGCTGCTTATTTTTTTCTCTGTTCTCAGTCAAAGAACTTCCACTGCCCATGGAAACAAGGTCTAAATCCGTGTCTTCTCTGCTTACCGGGCTTGCCTGCAAGCAGTGGGAGAGAATGTACACAACCATGAAACAAAATATAACATTTTCTGAATGCAGCTCACATTACCCCAAATAAACAAACAGGGTCTGTCAAACAACCTTCTTCAAAATGATACCACAATCCTTTATTGTTGCATAGGCTGAACAAATGCACTATGTCAAAGGTTTTTTGTAAATAAGAGCCGATCTTAAAATTGTGGTTTGTGATCTGAGTCAGTGCAACAACAAAAGAAAACATTTTAGTACAGTAATTTTGAAGAAAATCAATCTTGCAGACGGCTGATGAAACCTTAAACAGCTTAAGATCACTTACTGACCAGTCTATAATTTAAGTTATAGTTGAATGTCAGAGATGTCATATTGGATTATTTTCTGCAATATTTATGTTTTATCCAGGACATGTATCACTTCAATCAGTCAAGGGCCCAGTGAGTAATTTAATCTTTTAGTCTTTTGCTAATTAACCATAACCAGCAGACAGCTTTTTAATTATACTTTAGGTAAGAGTATTATCTTAATCATAAATTTCTAACATCCAGAAGTAGTACATTTTGGCATAAGGCATATTACTGGGACATAATTATGGCCAAATAGAAATTAAAATCATATTTCATTTTAGCAAAGAAGCCTTGTTTTTGGGAACATCTAGGGCAAAGGTTAAAAATATTGGACTGGAACATACACTACACTGTAAAGGGCAGATTATTAGTTTTGCAGAAATGACTTTGCATTTACTCAACAAGAACTCCCTTTTGTTGAAATGAAAAGCTATTCAACATCAAAAGCAGCCATTTAACAATGGCTTGTTGACTAGATACTGAGGATCAGTAACAATAATGGGGAAAAATAAGACACTGTAGAAGAGCAGTCTACAAAATTCCCAGTGTAGAGCCTGTCAGCTGGAAGGTATCGAACATAAGGACATAAATCTTCCAGTCTCTGGACCTTCAGAAGTGAAGTCCTGGAAGCAGTTCAAGTCCTTTCATTATCTGGGCTGAATAACCTCAATTTTTTTCAGAAGCTAGGTGTTTAACAGAGTAGCATCTATTTTATATAAAAAACAACTAACAAACTACAAAAATGGAAAGGCTATGATAGTGGTAACATCATTGAACTTTTGCATAACATTGTAGTAGCTGGATTGCCTGACTGGAAATCAAGTGACTGCGTCTCAAGTCCTTTCTTGGGGGGCTTGAAGCCTGTAGTTCCCTTTTTCTCAGAAAAATGACATTACTATAAAGTTGTAGGCTATTCTGGAGGAGACAATCTCCAGACTTCCTGTTCAAACCAGTTCACTGAACCAAGAGCAGCATTGCACCAATGCAGACAGGCTTTGTAGTCCAGTCTAACTTAAAGAACTCAGATGAAATGGAGACCTGTTTCATTTCTTTGTCTTCATCCAGTCACTGTTTAATGTAAAATTCATTGAAAAGTCCATGCATTTTCAAACTGACAACTGCAAAGATACAGAGATTTTACGCTCCTCCTTAGTGACTATGTACCCTTTATGGCAGTGCAGAAAATTTACCCTTGGCTTTCTGACGCTTGCCTTTTGTATGTTTAATGACCATGATTTTTCAAGTTTTGTGTTGCACGGGAAGCAGGCTGTATTATTTTATTTTCTCTTTTGAAAAGAGCAACAGTTTTATCCTTCCAACTCTGTATATTTTTGGTCTCAACATTTACAGTCACTTTAAGCTTGTGAGAGCTCTTTCAAAATCTTTAAATATGAAGTTTTTAGTTTTTCCTTAGTAGAAACAACACAATCATTGTGATGTTTTGAGAGCTTCAAACCATGGAACTGATCATTCTTATTTCCATCTAACCTGTTTCAACACACAGCAGACGTTTTCTAATGTCCCAGCTTCCAAAGACACAGGATGCCACAGTATTTTAAACAACTAGCATTTTCCACAGAATTATTACCCAATGCCCATCACTGCAAAATCTGAAGCCTTGTCATCTTGTAGACAACAGTATGCAGTGTTATACGATAGAGTTTAACAGGGCTGCCTGGTTCTCTGATGTAAGATATTTGTCATTTGCTTTCAAATAAAGATAAGTGGTTTCATGGTTTCACCCAATTACAGACCGAGTAATATTTAAGGTTGTATCAACCACTGGAGCAAACTTAATTTCAGGTCTGAGAAGAACCTGATTGAAAACCCTCTGAAGCTAATTAAAACCTTCCCTTTTACATTTATAGCTTAGAGCCAGAAATTTGGAAGAAATTTAAGATACTGGTACACTTTTTCACAGAACGCAGTATTGGATCCTTCTGTAGTGATCACCATAATATACTCTGCAGATTTTTTGACTTCAGTTTTACTGCTACAAATATATTTTTTTCAATTAATTGGAAATTAATTTCAGTGCGGAGGAATCTTTGCCTTGAGTAAACCTCTGCATCCGAACACCTTTCTGTTCCTATGTATTCTGTAACCTTCTTAGGTAAAAAGTGCTTTTAAATTGAAGTGTTATCTTAATGATATGGAGATGCTGATTAATAGTGAAATGGTTAACCATGTAGGTAACCTAAACTACACACAAAATGAATCAGGAAGACTGCCCTACCTGTTATTCAGCAAAATTATATTAATTTCAAGTGCCCGGTTTGAACTGCAAGTTAGCATGCCTTCCTAAGCACTTATGTAGTAGTGGCAATAGGCAAAATCATTAAAATGGTCAAGATTAACGTAATACAGTCTCAATTTTACTCCAAGTTACTACATAGGATTTATTCCCAAATGAGAGGAACTAAGGCTTTATTGTTAATATGCAACCATTAAAATACTGCTTTTTTATTAATGAAAAAAAATGTCTTAAATTCTTGGTAAGTGCACCAATAGCAGTTACAAAATTATATTAATATAGTATCTTTTTTTTTTATATATAGGTATGTTTTCCTCTTTCTTTCAGTTTAGCAGAACTTTTCCTTCTTTTTTTTTTAATGATTGCAGCTAAGTGTTAACTTTTTTTTTTTCATGATTTCATAGTTTTTGAATGAGTTACTGTGCAAAAGCATTAGGAATATGTTTACATTTCATATTTCGACCTTTAAATGTTCAGAGAACCCATATAAATTTTAAAACCATAATCCTCAAGTCATCTATATGTACAAACCACATAATTATTTCATTGATTACTTAGTGCTGCTTTTTGCAATAGAGATGCTTTTTATTCCTTTTTCATTTTTTCGACCTATTGAATTTTCCTCTGTATTTCATTCATGTAGAACAACTCTGTAATTATGTGGCACGGGCTGTGAGGATCCCATAGCATTGCCAGTTATGTGGGCACACCACATAATCCTGTTGTGGGGCTGCTGCAGCATCTGGTGGAAAGAACTGCTTACTGGAAATAAAATACAAGCTACCTATGTGCATGTATGTTTACCAATAATTACAAAATGTCTAATGTAGATAACATTATCAGATTCTGATTTGCTCACATTAGAGTAATTACAGTTTTAGACTTTACCTAACCATAACTTTTAGTGCTGCTGCAACAAAACCCCGTCACAATGGTTGCCTGGTTCGTGGTTTCAGCCACTAAACTTTAACAGCAACGTAAGAATTGGACAAACCCCACACCACAGAAAAACCTTTGACAAAATCCGACTTAAAGAAAATAGTGACATTTAGCTCTTAAAAGTATATTTTCAGTAGTGTTTCCAAAAGATTGATAGGTGGTGAAGGTAAGTAATAGAGAGGTTAGAGAGCCCAAGATTGCTCAGAGTACAGAATGAGGCCTATGACACATCATTTAACTGGGAAACAATTTTCATGAAACCTTTTACATCATGCACATGAATTAAAGACACTAATTCTGTACAGTCTGTAAGGCTTTGGCACATTTTTTACCCCCCTCATAATTATATCAACAAGAATATTGCTAATTTGGCAATAAAGTGTAAGATATTCATATATAGATACATCTTAAAAATTGGCCTATAGGCATCATTACACCGCTCAGTATCACAGGAACTTTTGGGTATCTCTGACACTGAGTCCTTTAATTTGGTACATCTTCAGATTGTTAGATTGCTGAAGTTTCTCTTCCTGTGAAGCGACAGAACTACCCATTTTAGAAAATACAATTTTTTGATTTTTTTTTTTCTGCCAAAAAAAGAATCATGAAAAGAGTAGATGACATTTTCTGATGTAAAAAAACTATAGAAAAGAAATTGTAGGAATAAGTCTGATTTTATACACTTTTAAATAATACTCTGTTAACTAGTCCAACTTACTGCCTTTAAATAAATGAAACTGTGGGCATATCAGAATCACGTAGATATGTGATTTACAGGATGTAAGAACACTTAAACTTGTCTGATTGGCAAGAATACATCTTTGTAGTGAAAAATGTATCCAGTCATGAACCATGTTTTATTTTTTTTAAATATTTTTTAAAGGTTGATTTAGAAGCTTTAAAACACACACAGTAGCATTTGATGTCTTCAAAACAAAACCGTATCAAATTATAAAACTAGGACCCTATGTACACACACGGGGTGCACTCAAACATTTTCTTCTGATCTCCATCAATGGATGACAACTGCTAAATTGAGACAACATTAAAGAATTATATTAAACAAAAAAAATCTCCTGGTTGTTTTTACATCAAGTATACATTTGAAAACACCGGTAAGGTATAGCTGAATTCTGCAAAATCCCACAAGAAAATAAGTTCTTACCACATGTTGTACTTGTCTGCTGTCATATATTGCAGGATCTAACTCAGGCAAAAAATGAAAGCTGGGAAAAAAGTATAATAGAAATTTCAATAAATCTCACTGTACTAGCTTTGCTAGAGCCTCTGGACACAATCTTTTCCTGGAATAATTTCTGCTTAAGCAGAAATTACACTATTTAAAGTAATTCTACAGTCAAGATGTATCAGAGTAATTAATATAACTGATAATGTTACAGTATCAGAGTAATTAATTTAAAAATATTAAACCTAATCAGTAAAACATTATGAACTAATTTTTATGAACTAATATTTTTTATTCCTATGATAGAATATTAATTTAAAAATAAAAATGTCAATAAATTCAACCATGCACCAATTTTTGCAGGTACTGACAAAGATATAATAACCTGTCATATTACATAAAGTTATTCTGAGTTACCTAAATGTATCAGCTCTTCTAAACAGTCTACCAGGGACTCCTGCCACATCCAAAAAAGGTGTCATAATCTTAAAACCTGGCAATACAAATACTAGCACACATCTGAAGAGGTAATATAATAACATTTTTTTAAAATTTTATAAATTTCCATGTCTTCTTACTTTCAAACACCATGACATGTCCTGCTTCAATGTTTTAATTCAAATTAAAAAGTGATGTCAGTTATCTTAAACAAAAAGTTGGGGTGTTTCACTATAATAGAACACGACTCACAGATAAATATTTTCTAAGAATTTGTGCTGCATATCCTTCCTACAGGCATTGATACAATTTAGAAATATTGAATAATTTTTCATGCAAAAAATAATAACATTTCCTTATAAATTAAATACATTTAAAATAAAAATAAATTTTAAAAACCTACACTAAATCCAATTTTTGCCTACTGACATGTTTGGTTTTACTAGAGGTGCTTGGCATGCTGTCTACTAATGACTTCACTAAGATACCAATGGTTTATATTGAATTTATGACCAAAATAATATGTCTTTATGTTAGCTTAGAGAATGAAATTAACCTTTCTTTTAACTGTATTGATATTTTAACTGCTTAATAATAAAAATTAATATAGAAGGAACATGTTTACATTTTACTGAAGTATACTATGAAGATGTATAAATTGGGTTTGTTTTGAAGAAAAAATATAAATGCATACTATCTAGTTAAAAAGTGGGTTTTTTGCTTCTTAATCAGATCTAACAGTATAGGTAATGTTACAGTTGATCTAATTACATAAAACCATAATATACACCAATAAAGTTATAAAATATACGATGAATAAGCACTTTTTTCTATACTCTGTACAATTTAAAAACAACTGCGTTGCTAGCATAAAGCTACAAGTAGATATATCTTTATTTATCTGTGTATGATTTCATTATCACTGTGGAAGAAGTGTCTACACAATGACTACTAAGCCAGTTCTCAAGGATACCATGCTTGGGACCTGGAAATCTGGTATATTGCCTGTTATCTACAAAGTCATGTTTGTTTTAGAACTATTAACCTAGGTTTCACTTTACAAGATAAATTAAAAACAAAACAAAACAAAACAAAACATCTAATTTAAAGCCAATGACCTCACCACTTTGTATTTTTGGAACTGGCTGCTTCATAATCCAAAAGCTGTGTATGAAACCATTGGTATGTAAAGTCTTTTCTCCTTTGTAATTTCTCATCTGAAGTAGTATCCAGCTGAGAAAATTCTTCTTTTTTACCTGGGGAGGTAAACAGATACTCCTGTTTTTCATTATAATTTTAAAATATATTTTTTTAAGATTTCACCGATACACTTTGAACATATTGCCTTTTACAGAAGAAAAAAGGTAATTACTTCATTTTCTTGCAGTCCAACTAACTTGAATTTCTTCAGATATAAGATAGTATAAGATAAAACAAATATCTTTAAATTAATTTTAAATTTTAAATCTTATTTTCTCTTTTGGGATGAAATATTTTCTTTCTGCATAAATACATTTTTATTGGAAAATAAGATTGTTCTGAAGTATATATGGATATACATAAATTGCTTGCCACAGCATCTGTGAATGTTGCTTACTATGCTATTTCAATGTTTTAAAATACATGCTCAAGTATATTTATAATTCTATTTACAAATCTATAAGGTTAAAAAATCACCATTATATGCAGCAAGAGTCTTATTCCCTTGATATGTCTTTTACTGACATAATTTAGTAAGACACTTAAATGTCACTTTCTGATACCGGCTTTCAAAGAAGTCATACACATAAATGCATTTTTATTTTCATAAATTATAACCATGTTTGGATCACGAAAGACATCCAAATACAGACAGTAAAGCACCAATTTATGAAAAAATCTGTACAATTCTGGAAATCATTCAGTTTTGGGGTTTATTCTGGTAAATACCAGATATGTTCTGAAGCATAAAGAAGAGTATTCAAGAATTGGAAGAGCCTGCAGAGGAAGCATCACTGTTGTATAGAACTGCTAATTGATTACATGAACTTTTCATTTTCTATCCTTATACATATATTTTACATGTCTTTGACTCAAGGCTTTCATGAGACGTCAGAAAACTTTGTTTTTTGTACAGAAGTACTTTGGTTTTCTTTCTAATCTAATTTCAGATGACATAGAGTTATTTGTACTCTTGCTGATTATTCCTTTTTTCCTTTCAAAAATTCTTCTTTCTTTCGGTGTTAGGCAAATTCATCAGCTGAAGTCAGAGCTGCCTTTAAGGAGAATGTTTTTCTCATATTTTAAGCCTTAGTTTTCATTCATGATTTGAAAACATAAGAGATCTGCCACATTACCTGTAATATTTAATTTTTCCTTCGGTAAACATTATAATTTACGTTGCATAAGTGGCAAAATGTCATTTTATCTAGTTTTACTGTGAGCCTATTCCTTTAATCTTTTAGCTCCAAGGGAATATTGTTCAAGTATCATAGCTTATTATCTTACAGTCTGAACTAGAAATGTCTTTCTGTTGTGCTCTCCATTTACCTTGGTTCAGAGAATCTCTGTACAAACCTAATCCATTCCCAAGGCTAAACATGTTCAACCGTCAACTTCATAATTAACCTATTAAAATTAGGCTAGGTCTTGGTCCAAAGATGAATTCATATATGTCTTACTAGTGACTCACAGACTAGAACTTAAGAATTGATCCTCAGTAGATGTCAAGAAGTCTCCTTTACCTCCCTAGGAAGACAGAAGATTAAAAGCTTGGATGGAGAGTCCCTGCAGGTTGTGACTGTGAGGCCTGACTAAAAAAGATCAAGCAGGGGACTGCACAATCAGTGCCAAACATTAATACATAAAGAGTCCTAATTAGAGTTCATCACCTTCCGTGATTAAAGTGGGAGCTGTTTCTTCTTTTCTAAGTTTATGATAATACTTCTCCTGTTCCTGGACCAGCGGTACAGCTGACCTTTAAACTTTGAAAAATTATTGGTTTCATGTCTGCTACTATACTGGTACCCTTATAGGTCTTCATATGAAGATGTTACTGATTCGTAACCGCAGTTAGAAACATTCTGCACAACTTCATATAAAGCAGTCCTGGAGACTGAGTCTTCTGCTTCTCAGCATACGTTCTCCAATGATGAATAAATCCCCAAGACATTATCTTTCATTGTTTTCTTGTATGTATTTACAGGAAAGTTATTACCATCCTTCTCAGGACAATTACTTCCTCCTATTAAAAGAGTCAATATTATTTGTGCTTTTACAAAAATGGTTTTTGACCTTTTCCTCCATTAAAAGGGAAATCTATGTAGGGATTCAAAACCAGTATTAGAAGTTAATGTGTGAGTCTGTGTATCAGTGATGCTAAAAAGATGATGCACGTACAATAAGCTATGATAAAAATAAAAATAAAAAAATTAATACTTTCAGCTTGGAAAGTATTTTTTCCCAAATTATCACTAATAATTTACCTTACCTTAGCTGCAGTTTGAATTTTTTACTGAAGTATGTTTGAAACACAAATACTTTTATTTTAAGAACTTTCAGTTAATGTTTTTAAAACTTATTTTTGCATGTTAATTATTGAAGCATTATTGAAACAAGAAAGAGACCAAGATGAAAGTGCACACAATGGGTGGTTGGGTTTTTTTCTTGAAATTATATATACTGTTGAACAGGGCAGTCTTATTCTGTATTAGTGTTAATAATGTTTTTTTCCCCCTCAAATGCTCAGACACTGTTCAATAACTTGTTTAATAATGCTGCAGAAAGATGTATTCTATTTTCTTACTTGGTACATACTCACATTCTTAATTTTAATAGTAACATTTCTCAATTCTTATGAAAAAATACTATGTTATGAATTAAAACACAGCATTATAACTTTTCTATTCAATTTAGGAATATCATGTGTTTGAGAATCTGGTGCATGAGCATCAGTATCATTAACATGTATTTGCTTGATAGCTTTCTTAAATTTATTACTCTGTTTTATTTTTTTTCTAAAAAAAAACTGGACCTGATTTTGAAGTACTAACACTCACAAATTCCACAGAAGTTTCAAAGAGCTTCAAGAATTCTGCATCTTTGAAATGGATCAGACCTATAATCTTTAATTGTTAAACCCAGACAGCTCTTAGAATACGAAAGGAAAAAGGAATACATCAAAGAAGGAATAACTCTGTCAAAAAACAAATTAATCACAGAGGTATTTTAAGTATTGTACCCTCATTAGATTATCACTTTTGTGCTTTCAATCTTTTTGACTTTTTTACATGACACACACATTAATAATTTAGGATTGGAAGAGACATTTGGCATTAATACAGTAATGATTTTTAGGTGTTGTCAATTAATCATCCACACACATACTGTGCACGTAAGCCAGAGCCTTTGTAGCTTTCAGGGGCACCTACTGCCTTTTTCCTAGGATCTAAGTAGTGACAATTTATTCAGAAGAGTCTCAGCACCTGAAGTGTCATTGGAACTGAACATGAGAGGAAAACAACAAATTCTTTTCTATGTCCTCAGTCAACATGCAAACCCATAAGAGCCTGAACTCCGGGATCCGGAAATATATCATCCTCTATCAAATTTGTTCACTGGGCACCCCTTGAGACAGCATGACACACATTCTGTGTAAAATGTGGATGTGACTTACATACTTCAAATTAGACTATCTCTGGATAATCCATTAAAAGAATCTGTGACCTACTTCTGGTGTAGTGCTCTAGGGCACTAGCACCAGAGCCAGTTTTCTTCTTATATGTTTTTTTTTCAAGATTGATGCATCTTGTGCCCTTAGCCGTAGCAGTCAGCTTTAAAAAGAAGGAATAGCTTGGCATGTGGAAGCCAGAGACTCAAATCTCACCAGGCTACGGAGTACCTGACACCTATATTTCCCAATGCCTAAGGAGTAACTCAGACTTCCATTCCCCAGTGCAAGAGCAAGTGTTCTTAACAGCAAGTCAGTGTACAAAAAACCAGATGGTAACACAGTGTTGACATTCAGGGTGATCTTTTAGGTTCTGCATTTTTGTTATAAATTCTATGTCCAGGAAACATATTTTAAGCAAATCCCAGGTGGCTGGTCAGCTTATTGTCAATTGATATGCAAGACGATGCTGAGGAACCTGATTCAACACAGTGGAATTTTTTTGCAATTATATTTGTTAATGGTGGGATGATAAAAGGCCTAACTTCAGTATGTTGTATGTTTCTTGAAATAGAGAAATGTGTGGAGAAGGCTGCATTGTATCCAACATTTTACAGTTAAATTTTATGTTTAGAGGGTGATTTAATTAACTTCAAAATGTGATTTATACAGAGTACAATACAAATAAAGTAAGAGACTAAGAAAACTAAAAGACTTACAATGTGAAAGAAGGTCTTGGAATTTCTTCAGCATTCTAAGTTTTCCTCCCTTAATACAAAAAATATGTGACCAGACTTAATTCTCTCAATATGTATTCTGGAAATGGTGCTCTTAATACAGGAATTAAGAAGCTAAGATTTGGTATAAAATTCATATCTATGCTATTAATACATTGAAATTTTGTTTATCTGTCAGTTTCCTGCTATACAATATTTACAGCCTGGAGAAGATAAGGCTCCAGGGAAACCTTACAGGAGCCTTCTAGTACCTGAAGGGGAGTACAGGAAAGGTGGGGAGGAACTTTTTACAAGGGCATGGACTGAAAGGACAAAGGGGTAATGGTTTTCAACTGGAAGAGGGCAGATTTCAGTTAGACATTAGGAAGAAATTCTTTAGTGTGAGGGTGGTGAGACACTGGCAGAGGTTGCCCAGGGAAGTGGTGGCTGCCCCCTCCTTGAAAGTGTTCCAGGACAGGCTGGATGGGGCTTTGAGCAACCTGATCCTGTGGGAGGTGTCCCTGCCCATGGCAGGGGGGTTGGAATGAGATGATCTCTAAAGTCTTTCCCAGCCCAAACCATTTTAAGTTTCTGGATTATTACTGGAGAACAATATATATTAGGAAAGTGTGTGTATGAATGTATGATCTATGAATGAACATTAAAATTACATATACTCCATTATAATTTTTATAATTTCTCCTGTGTCTCCTATAAAGTTAAGTTATGGAATCGTAGAACTGCTTAGGTTGGAAAAGATGTTTCAAATCAAGTCCAATACACATCAATAAATAGTCTTGAAATTCCAAACCTAAAATACAACTTTTAATCTCATTTTCCCCATAAGGCAGTCAACAAAAGTATTTCTGTCACAATTAGTATAATACACACAGAACAGAACAGAAAGCAAGAACAATGCGAGAACATTGCTACCAAGGCAAGAAGCTGAAGAATTTGGAAACAGATAGGAAAATAACAATAATAAAAACCCCACAACAACCCTACACTCCCCCAAATCATCCAGATATGTATAGCAGAATGTAAAAGAAATTAAAAGAATTTCTTCTCTTTCACAAAAAGCTTGACACATTTGGGAAAAAGAACAGTATTTAGAGCAGTCTTTCAAATGCTTGCAGGTATTCAGTGAACACATTTATATCAGCAACTTTTAGACAGATGGTATTATCAAGTGGCAGTAATCAATACAGAGTTCTTTTGACTTAAAATTATAGGATCTCCAGATAATGTTTGTTTATATACAACTGGTCTGGAATTTTCAGATAGTGAAACATATATTTCTCTCTTAAAAGCACAGCAACTTGTTTGTGTCATAGCTATACTGCCTGGGTTAGTTGACTTAAGATGTTTTTTATCCGAGTAACTTTTGAGTAAATCAAATTCCAGGACCAGCTCCAAATTCCAGGACCAGCTCTAGGACTATGAAAGAATGAATGACAGAAAAAATATTTATAGTAGTTTCTATGCGAGTTCACAGATGAACAAAAAGGTAAAATAGAAATTTTTTACAAGAATACTGCATCAGGTTATGACAAAAAATTTCTTTATGCTTAAAATTGCATTACCAATTACATCATGAGTTTTGAACATGAAAGTGCTGATCAGCCCACAAAAGCATGTATTTCAAGAATTGTTAAAGCACTAAGTGAAAGGAAAAAATAATTTATGAGGTTTTTTTTGTTTTTTTCCTAAAATTTGTGCCTTTTTTCTCCTTTTACCAAGTATTTCAGGCTTTTTTCACACCATAAATAAGACCTACTATATTACTATTTCATCTGCAAATCTCTTTGCTCATCTCCTCATCTGCTTTTGTAATCACCTCCGTTTTACCACATGACCTCAGCCTCGCACTCATTCTTCCTGCACTGAATCCAGGTATTCACCACACTCTCAGTTAGACCATAGTCTTTACTTTGGCTGTCCTTTTTCTCAATGTTTTCATTTCTATTTTTTGTCGTCTCTTACACCGTGCTCTACTTCTGGGTATTAAAATCAATAACAAAGCTTCATCTACTCAGTTCATCCCGCTTCAGTGGTTACCACATTTCAGGCTGTGCTTTCTGTGTTATCTCTTTGATCTCTTATTATTAGATTATGTAAAAGCTGAACCCTTTCATTGAGATTTCTAAACCACTGAAACTACAAATTTCAGCTTCACAATTCAAGGAAAACAGAATTTCATACCCACACATTCTTTTCTGTTTTGCTACTTGTTCCTGGCCCTGCAGAATACACCACCAATGCTACTTATAAGTAGCAATAAGTATTTAACCCTAGCTTACTGGCTATGCTCAATTTATTATTTTCCCATCATTGAGGCAAATCCAAGCCTTACTTAATCTTAAGTGGTGTACTTCTAAAACACCTCATTTGAAGTTATTTCTCTATCACAACAGTGTCGATGAAGTTCTCCATTCCTGATTATACTGAATCTCTTTCAGGGCAAACCTCTGATCACAAAAACATTTCACAAATTAATACTCCACATTAAATTGCTTATGCCTTTTCCTCTACTTGTGAACATAGTGCATTTTCCTTTGAATTGCTTCATAAGCTTCACTTCCCTGTCATTGACTTCAAGGCAGCATTAAACATTGCTTCTTCTGATTTATCCAGCTTTCACAACTTCTATGGAGTGTTACCACTTTCTGTACTCCTCTATCCACGTTAAACACCACTTCTTATTTATCTTCAATAATTTTCGTCATAGAAATTTGTGTTTCATATCATGATGTTTACTAAAGCCTACAACACCTTTCTGACTTGATATATAAACTTCAATAAATATTTCACCTGAGGTGTGTACAGGAAGCTGCCACATGTGGAATATTGATTTCATTTTTTGCTATCTTATGACTGTTCTGATGATTTAGTCGGTGAACCTTGGGAAAAGTACTTGAAGATATATTTGGAGAAAGACGGAGCAACTGAGTAATGGATGGCTAACAACAATAGGAAAGTAAGAATAGGTTGCTTGGATCAATTAAAAATATATCATAGAGATAGGAAAAAAATATAAAGTAATAGTCAGGCACAGGTTCAATGCAGGCTCACACTCTAATAAATTGTATGAGATTTCCTTGTCCACCAGATAATAATATCTTAAAAAAAAAAGCAACCAGAAAACAAAACAATATTCTGCCATTTGAGTAAACTGGTTAATTTTTTGTACCATCTAAATCATAACTTAAGAGTTATGTAGAATAGTGTTCAAACACACTAACATCAAGGAAATATTCAGGAAAACATGGTTTATTTCTTAAGATTGCTATAGCACTCATTTAACGCTGGAATTCAAGATATATTTATGTTTAGCCTCGGTCAATGACAAAGACCATGTGTATTTTTCATCATATCCTGTTGGATTAATGCTGTGGTGACAGTGAAGATGAAGTATTTTATTCAGGAATAAATGTGAAACAAGTGACAATAAGATAGAATAAGGAGTATATATAAAGAAAATTTTAGTATGTTGGCCTTTACCTATGCTCAGACACATAGAAATGGCTTCCTCATTTTCCCTGGACATAAACAGAGAGAAGTTGCACTACATCTAAAAAGAACAGACTGACATTTCTCAGTCCAGCCAGCCAAAGGCACTTGTTTTATGTGTAAGTTGAGAAATGACACAAAATCCCTTTGTATCTGAGAAACAAATTTAGTTCTTTCTTAAAAAAACCCAACCCAAACCAAAAAAACCACAACACAAAACCAAGCCCAATCTCTACAGGAACAGAGAAACTACAGGGTTGATATTCTATCCACACGCACTCAAAGAGATGATTTCCTGCTGCCAACTACTCCTTCCTGCCATCAGCACTCTTCAAGATCCTCCCAGACTTTTACAAGTTCAAAAAATACATAACAAAAACCCTACAGAACTATGCTGTGCTTTCACATTATTCTTTTGTGTAGTCTTCTCCAAACAGTGTTCTGTAGTCTATATACTACCTGCTTCAGCCACTTGGCATGGGCAAATTTCATCAACAGCACTGCTGAGAAGTATATTTGGAGTGTAGCCAAGAGTTATCCAGAAATCATTGGATAATCAAGGTCCTTGAAGAACCAAAAAATCAAGTAGGAGTACAATATTTTTAAATGCTAGGTTCAGCATTTCCATGCTTAATTATACATTAGGAAATGTAAAGAATAAAACAGACCGGGCCTATTTTGTTTATCCTTATGGCCTACACTTGCAAAATTTATGTCTCATCTCCCAAATCTGCCTAGTAAAGACCCTGTCTCTACTTTTCCTCATTGTCTTTGGGAATTACCAGACACCCTAATGATGGACATTCTCTGCTGAAAAGAGGAATTCAATCAGAGGAAAATTAAGAGATGCATAACATCAAAAACTTTTTTATAGAATCGTTTGACAGGTTTTATTTCTATAAATGCCAGTTCTTAACATTAACTGATAGGAACAATCAAGAACTTGAACAGAAATGCTTAGTTGCTCAGCAAAGAAACAGCATGCCCAAGTAAGAAAAGACTATCACTTCATATGGAGTCCAAGCCAGAGGAATACCTTTGTCTAAATTTAATAAACCAAGCAAAACTATTTAAGACATCTGATCTTACAAAGGAATTCTCAGAAAAAAACAGATATCAAGGAACATTTTGTAAGAGCGCAGAAGGTCTAACTACCATGTTGTCTCCTATCAAAAGGGCATAAGATACAAAATAAAATAGATTTTATTGAGTGTGATAATCATTAAGGTAGGGTTTGTTTGCACTGAAGGATTTAAAAGAACAAGAAAGGGCTGAAAAAATCCAAACCCAACTAAGTATTTGTTCAAAATAACAATTTGAGAGTGCTATGCAACAAGACACGTATGCCAACTATTAAAAAAATCAGTAAAGCAGACTTACACTTTGTTAATAATTGTCCTGTAATTTCTATAAGCAAATAATTAAAATATGTAGATATTTTAATCTCAGCTTGGGAAAAGTCTTTATTACGTTTACTCTTGAGAATAAACATTTTTCCTAGATAATTATCTGAATAATATATGAGCTATTTTTTTAGGAACTCTTCTTCATCAACACGCATGATGTATATGACTACCATATGTGACTGGTACTTAAAGAGTAATTCTGCAAGTAAAGCAATAAAATTATTCTATCCATTTCAATATGTAGTTAAGTTCTGAACACATATGAATTGGACACTTATTCTGTATATTATGTATACCCATGATTTTCAATTTAAAGCGTTTTATTTTGTGTGGGTGGAAGTCTTTCTGGCTTACTTTCTTATGTTGACTCTTAATACCTGTTGATATTTATTCCAGGTACTGGAACAACAATTTACAGCTTTGTCAGTGCAGTAATGCATAACAGCAGAACTGCTCTACATTGTCAAACATACACACAAAATCTACCCAGACTAAGTGCAAGGCTGCTGTTTAATTTACTTTATAGTAAAACCCAGAGGTACCACTGAAGATCAGGCCTGTCACTATGCCAAACATTATATAAACAAGGCTTGATTTAATGCTCACTGAATTCAATGGAAAAAAAAGTCTCAGATAGACCTGGTTCATTTTCTTAAGACTCTGAATCTAAAGTGAGTTAATCCCCAAGTGTGTACAATGCTTATACATTTATATCCAACTTAAAAATAAACATAAATACTAAACTTCTGAGTGACTACAAACATCCACATAAAAGTACTAATTCTTCTTCCTAAGTCATACTTGGTTGATAACATAATGGAAGAAAATAAACAATATGAAAGTGCAGTGCCTTATGGATCTATTATGAAAAGAGGATTCCATTTGTATAGAAGGACAGGTTAAAAAAAAAAAAGAAAACAATCCCACAGTTTGCCTATAAGTTACCCCATGCTGATTCTTATTTCATATGGCTCAGAGAGCTTAGTATTTTAAAAGATTTCTTGATTAACTGAACTGAAAATTTCAGCTGGTAAACACATGAAAAATGCAATAATTGGAACGGAATATGCAATTTCAGATAAACCAACACATATTCAAGACTATTCAGCCCGAAAGGAGTTGAACAGACTTAATTAATCAAATGGATTTTACATCAGTCATAGTTACAATGGCACTTTTTTTTCTAACCTCGCAGAAGTTTGAATGATTAATCTCACTCAATGAAGAAATCAGAGTTGAAAAGGGAATAAGTTAGCCCTGACTCCTGTTCCTTTAGAGGACTTTTTTGGCCTTCAATTTAAATTCTTTTTTTAATGAGAAAATGAACAAAATAAAACCCACAGTTGTATACTGAATGTTATTTAATTTTGCTTAAGTTTGATTGGACATATTTTATTTTTGAAGCAGGTGTGTTTAAATTAGTTACTTTTTTACTAAAATTTCAAGCTAAATTAGCTACAAGTCTCCAACTCACTGACTTGCATATGTATGTATGTATATATAAAATTAGTTTAAACAGGAGGGAATAAGTTAAATAGAGAATGATTCTGAATAGGTGAATTTGCCTCATGTACATTCTGTTTATATTTGCCATAGCTTTCAGAACAGCCATAACTAATTAACTTAAAAGTATAATTTGTTTTACCTCTTGGCTAACAACAGTTAAAACAGTTGTCAGTCAGTCCCTAACTTTGCTTGTTCGCAGCCAGACATCTAAGATCCTGCAAACAGCACCAGAATTTACAAAGCATTAAGTTCTGTTTCAAAAAGGAGTGAAATCCTACAAATTCTAATTAGTTAAGCAAACTAACACTGGAGATTAAGAAACTTCAACAGCTAATCTTATACTATTTACTCCAAAAGATGGGAACAGATAATCATATTGTAAGTTTTACAGTCTTATAGACTAAATTAATCTATTAAAATTGAGCTACTTTACGTTAGAATTTGTATAGGATTAATTACATACATGATTAATTATAATATTTTAAGCATATGTATTTAATGGAGTATTATTTAACTGATCAAACCAAGATTTTGCTTCCACTGTAACAGATATGGTCATAAGGAAGAATGAACAGCATTTCATTGCCAAGTTTGAGTGTAACAAGAAAATATGAACTTTTTACCCTGTATCAGAGAACTTGCTTTATAAAGGAAGATTCTAATTTAGTTTCCTTTTCATGCAAGATGCAACAATTTTAACACAATGTAATTCGAGTGAAAAGGAAAACACAATTATCTGAAACAGTTGAAGAAAAGAAGAAACACTAAATAGTAGTATTTCCAGCAAGTAAAAAAATGTAGCTAGTGAAGAAGAATAAAACATTATTGGTTCACCAAGATTTTTCTGGTTTTCTGTAAAGCTATATACATTGATTAGAACCAGTTTCTTAGAGGTATTGATACAGAGGCAAGAAAAAGGTACATGTAACTGCAGTGAGAATACAAAAAATGTATGTAAGTAAATACAGAAACTTGTCTGTAATTTGTACCACAGTTCTTGAAACTCTCTTTAAAACCTTTGAACTTCTCCATATTCTGGTTCAGTGAATTCATCATGGGATACTAACACTGGAGAAATGTCTGAATAACACCATCATCCTCAAGGCAGCCAGGTCTCTGAACACTCTCCTTCAGGATTCTGGCTAGAAGAGGAGGAAAAGAGGAGAAAAGAATGCAATGATGTAGCAAAATAGTGAGAAAAACCAAGATATGTAATTTTCAACGATATTTGAAAATTATTAATTCTACTCACCTTCTCCTGGATTCCAAACAGATTCTTCATTTTTCACCTGACTAGTCCTGAATAACTACATCTCCCAGTGCTCTGGGTGCTCATCAATACTGTCTCCTTGTGCAACTGCATTAATTATGCAATGAAAAAAAGGGATCTTCCACTACCATTTCTATAATGAACAAACATTGTTTATGTGAAGTCAAAAAAGTATATAACACTCTCATAGGGGAAATAAAGCAAATTTCAATGTAAGGAATAAATACGACACATGAATAAATTGCATGCTTAATAATATAGTGAAATATTAACAACAAAGGCACAAAACCCCAAAATCCTGAACAGGCATAACTGTGGAAGAAGCAACTTTTTAAAATTTATTCCAAGCAAGCTTTTATAAATATTTCCATTTGCAATAAATGAGAGAAGTTTGAAAGAGAATTTTGAATACAGTGCACACAGCTCACATGATACGGTGACAGCCTATGCAGCGTTTTAGCCTATGTGGACCAGAATACAAGTAAAGTCTGACAAAACCTAAGAAGACAGACCTGGCTAAGAGTCAGGAGTCACGCTTATTAAATTGAACTCTCAGGGGTATCATGCAATCAGAGGTCACAATCGAGGCAACAGAAGCAATGTCACGATATCAGAGAAAGGGCCAATTCAGACCTGCTCCCTGACAGGCAGTGAGGTCACGGCTTGCGGCAAGTAACTGTATTAAAAGGGAATATTCTCTGCACACTTTTAGAACTGTCATCTGAACAAACAAAGCCAGGTCATTGGTAGGTTAAATCAGAACTTTCTGCCCTAGTAGCACATAGCTCCCTTTCTTTTTGAATTCACTACTAATTTATCTACGCTCACTACAATGAAATATGCATCGGTTCCTAAAGGGAATTATCAGTAAATTTAGCTTTAAAATACACTGTAGTTTTTAAAATCTCCATTTTAAAAAGTTAAATTCTATCTTTGACAAAAGATATCCCTGCTCTTTTCATGAGCTGAAAATTACTGAACTTGCTTCATAGAAAACAATAGGCATGCAAGAGCTTTAGGGAAATGACTTTCCACAGTCAATTTCTTAGTAGGTCCAATACTCAATCTGCATTTAGAAACCACTGAAAAAATTAAAGCAATAAATAGTTTGCCTTTTTAATGATGATGGTGAAAATTAAATAAAGTTTTTCTTCTCTCTGGTAACTTGATTTATTTATTTTATTTCATGGAGTAGGTTACCTATGAGATTATACAAATGTAGCAATTTATGAAATTATAACCATGTTGGATTAGTTAACATGACAATAAACCTGCAAAGGAAGAAGTATTCTAGACTGCCATGTAAATAAAATTGCTCTTTGTATACAGCCTTTCATAAGAATATGAGAAAAAAATCACAAATAATTGGAAAATTCAGTATTTCTACCCTTTTCATATACATAAACCAGATAAAATATCTGGAGTGCACACATCAAAACAGCACAAAACTGTGAATTTCAAACAACTGCTAAAGTATTTCTGTATTGCACATGGTAAGAAAGGAACTGTAAAGTTATGAAGTTGGAAGATGTACCTTAGAGAAATAACACAGCATAGGAATTACACTGTATGGCTGCACATTTTTATTAAAATGTTCAAGTTATTTACAATGTCTTATAAATCCACCTAGATTCACCATAGATATTATTTTATAGATTACACAAAACCTGTAAAAGGAATAAGACTTTGGTATAAAAGTTAGTTTTGAATAACATAAAATATTAAATACTAGATTAAAATTTTAGAGTCCTGTTTAAGTGTTTTGCTTGACAAATATTGCACATTATCAATATTTACTAGTATCTGAATCACAACGTCACTACTTATAAAAAAGAAAGAGACTTAAATGTGTGTTCATTGCTAAATACATGAAAATGGACTTTTTGGAATACTGTGTGTCCCTGACAGTATTAACAGTATTAATTAATTAATTAATTAACAGTATTAATTCTCCATTATACCAGAGTCCCCACAACACAATAGAAAAGAAAGAATTCCTCTGCAAGAAACTTTAATCAATTACATTTTTAAATAAATGAAAATTCTTGGGATGAAGGCCTTCCTTTAATTCTCCTCAAAAAGTAATTCAAATACATAGAGGTATTGCTATTAAGATGTATAGCTAGTGATTTTAACATGTGAAATGCTCACTTTGGAAAATGCTTGGAATGTATCTAAAAATGCACATTTAATGACCTTTTAATTAGCAATTAGTTTTTTGAAGTGTAAAAAAGAGTACTGGGTATAAACAAATAAACAAGCCACCCCAATACTGGCTGCAGTCCCCAGGCATCCAAACAGATGGCAACAAATTCAACAATCACTTTTAACTAGATGTACTAAATCCGAGTGCTGTAACACTTTATTTTAGAGGAATTTAGCCAAACCTATTTTCACTTACCCCCTCCAACCAAATCCATTTGGATTTAACTTGTTGCTAAAATTATCTGTCTTTTGCACTCTAAGACCTGGGTCACAACCTTACTTAGGGACAGGAAATACTTATCAGGTCACTGAGTGGTCAAATGAAAAAGGATTTGAAATGCTTTGGTACTCAGGGGTCTATTCATCCAAAATGATTGCCTTATGTAGTATTAAAAGCTGTGAACATGGAGTCAGCTTGTTTACGTATACATTAGGTGACATGCAGATATCTTCACTACCTCACTGTTGGACATAAAATGTCAAGGAAAGGAGAAAAAAGAGAGAATCTCAGATGATGCAAAGAAAACTATTTGCATAGTTACCTTATTACCCTGTTACCTTATGTGGCGTACGAAAAGCTAGTTGCCAACCTCTGGTGACATTTTGGATAATAACTCACTCCTAGTGAAGGTATCATTGGGTAGTTACAGGGAAAATGCAGTAAAGGCTCTTTCTCATGAGCAGTAAATGACTATGTAATGGAAGCACAAATGGTAGCCTACACACTGCATAAAATCCAGTTATTGCAAGTTTGTTGGAACAAGCACTCTCCAGCTCAGAGATCACATTTAAGTCTGAGGGACTAATAAAGTCCTGATATCACCACAACAAATTACAAGCCTGCCAAACAGTGGAGACATAAGCAAAGATATAATACACAGGCAGTTGAAACGTGTAAGAAACCTTTAACACACAAAGACTGGAACAACAGTGTGAATTCACGGTATTAAGTTGGTATGTACCTATGACAGATACCTCCTTTCCAGGAACTTCAGACAAATAGAAAGGTTCTGTTGGTTTTGGGGTTTTTTTTGGTTTTGGTTGTTTGTTTTTTTTTTTTTTTTTGTATGTTTATTTTTTAATTGAATGTGAAAACCAAGAGTATTACTAAAAATTCATATGCCTAGATATTTCTAAATATTCAGACACTGAAGTTCACTGCATAAATGCATTCAAATGATGTTTTACTTTTTAAAAACAAACAACCCAAAACAAACATATACCATAATTTCAGCATTGCTTCATTCCATGAATACTGAAAAAAATCTTACAGTATAATTGATGGACAGGAGGCTAGAAAATTAGGCACAGATTTTATTTTTTAGTTTTATTTTATAATAAGAAACTGGGCCACCAGAACTATGTAACTGAAGCTTGAGTGCATGCACTGCAAGGCCCCTGCAGTCTTTTACAACTTTTCAGCGTGCCGCTGTTGTGAACTGGGTTTGCACTCTGCCAGCAGAGCAGCTCTGACCCATGGAGAGCACTCCTTCAGATCAACACTGCCTCAGGCTTTACTGCTTTCTCCAAGAAGTCTTACATTTCAGGCATCAAGTTGAATTTCTTCTGGAGATGATTAACCCAAACCCATGACAGATTTTTTCCAAGATATCCAACTCCTTATGTTTATTTTATCCTGGCTCTTTTTGGATGTACTGGACACAAGTAACCTACTCATTTTACATGTTAAAGGGCTGGTGGAGAGCCATTAATTCCTTAAAATGAGAAAATATTTCAATGAGAGAGTTCTGTTGTGTGAGCTCAAGCTAAATAAAAAGAAACAAAGCCACAGAATTCTGATTTTAAAAGATAGATCCCCTTCCACACTACAGGTTTCTGTCATGCATTTTCATCACATTTCAGGACAGATCTGACATTTTCTGGAAATGCATTATTCTGTCATTTTTGCCAGTGCTGTATGGTTTAGAAAGTGCTTCCCTAATGTGACATACAAATTTAATGACTGGGTGGTATGTAATAATTGCATTTTACTATAAACATGGCAATTCAGCTAGTAGAACTGCAGCAGGGACAGTTTTAGACTGTGGTTATTAATCTTCTTCAGACCACAGCTCAGTAATAGATTACTTAATTTAGAAATGGATGTTTACAAACAATGAGCTTCCTGGGAGATGATACCATTTATATTTTCTATTGAAAAGAGATAATTTCTAAAAGACAAAAAAAGCCAACACTAGTTACTAGCTACAGTTCAGTGTCTTTTAAATGCTCTTTAGTAACAAACAACAAAATATTTAAAGCATAGAAAATCATGAACATCCACTCTCATTTATTTAAAATGAGGTATTTAAAAGAATTAGTTGTTTGAATCACTATACATTCTGCTTAATTGCCACATATACTTCTTCAATGCATCCATATTTTGTAACACAGAAAATCTAAGAAACTATTTTGATCATTATGCAATAATATTTTAATGACCTCACATAATTAACTCAAAGATAACCTTAAATTACCACTTTCCAATGTCTCAAGTTCACATCATTAATTAGTGCTACTAATGATAATCTGCAAGAATGTCTTGCAAAATTTTCCCCTTGAGACTACCAGGAGTTTCATAATCGCGAGCTATGTTAAGGTTGTAAAATAGGCATCTTCAAATGGATCTATGATATTTATATTCCAATCATATGACATAGTCCAAAGATCATTTTACCTCTTATTCTTGTTTCAATATGAAAAAAAAAAATGTTATTTCTTCTGACAATTTAAAGAGAAATGAAAAAATATTTCCATAATTAAACGCCACCTGAGAAAGCATAATCTGTTCATTATGAAATTTGTTTTGGTAAAATCTGTCTTACCATTATACCCATTAAGTTTTCTTTAGTCACCAATGAGCATAAAATGACAGGAAATACAGTACTGCCAATTAGAACTACAAGTTCCAAAACTGCTACAGTAAATAGACCTTGACAAAACAAACCAATGCATTTTTAATATAGTTAAATTTCCTGGCACTGGCCATTTTGTACATTACTGGGTGAAGTGAAGTTGTATTGTTTCCACTTCTTTGAAGTGCCACTGATAGATATGGATATGACTAAAAATAAATTAATAATATGTGCCAATAAACCACTTAATCCACATAATTAACTAGAACATAGTTTTTCAGAATTTCATAGACTAAGTGAATCATATACAAATAATATTTTCCAACTTTGTAAGTTTAAATGCAGTTTCTCATTTAACTGAACAGAAATTATTTGGCTAAACCACAGAAATTGTTGATGTAGATGGATTAAAGGACCCCAAAAGTCATATAATGTTGCAAAACCTTGTAGTATAATAATGTTCTAGGCCTGGGGGCTCCTCTAGTTTTGAGCTGCTGTACTGGGACAAAGCACTCACAGTTGTTTGGAAAAGTAGGTATCCTTCCTCTGTGTAAATGAAATTACAGACCCTGTAATCACAGACTGAAAACTGGCAGGGATGCTCTGTTACACATTCTGTCAGGACTAACTGGAACTTTTCAAGAGCAGAGAAAGTCAAGGATAGATTCTTATTTTCCATTCCTGATATACTTTATCCAAAATAATCAAGCTTATTAACATCAAATAAATGTCTGAAATAGCCCCCAGAGAAGAGGAAAAGCAGTCATAAAGCCTTCTAAAAATATGCTACCACCTACAAAACACACAAAAATCTACAAGAATGTTCATTAAATCTATAAGCAGATGTATTTTATTTGCCAACTAGCACTGACACTCAACAACCCCGCTAGAAGCATAACCCTGTCACACACACAAAAACCCCAGTGTGATATATATAATCCCAGGAAATGTCCAGCAAATCATCAGAAGTGAAAGTACTTCAAGCCAGGCTTTCACCTGCCTTCAGTGTTTTGATCAGGCTATAGTTTCTTAAGAGAAGCACTAAACACACATTTACACTTGCTTATTCTGTGTCTTACTATAACGTACTGAAGTGAATATATATGTATGATTTAAAAATACCATTTAGTTAAGTAATAGTTTTGATGAATATGTATCATACAAAGAGCACATGCAGCAAAATAATTTTTAAAAAACTGAGAGAACATCTAGATGGAAAGCATTAGGATTAGGAAATGCACATGAATGCTACAAATTACATGAGAGAGATACATATATACATGCACACACATATACACTAACACACAATTATATTCCCATGGTTCATGCCTTCACACGTTTCTTGTAGTTGTAAATGGTAAATTCTTGTCTGTCAGAACAATACTCTCTCATGCTGTTTGCCTGTGACTAATATGTGTGCTATGGTGACATAAATGCAAAATAACACTCCTCTGTGGGGGTTTTTGTACCATCCGAGAGTAACGCATTATGATGCTTGTAAAATTTAATGAAAAGGTACGATGTGACTCAAGTTTTAAAATGTATTTTCCTACAATCTGTATGTCAAACTAGAAATATTGTCCCCTGGGATCAAAGTTACGCACAAGTTTTCAAAATTTGGTATCAAAATTTTCCATATAAGGCCCTCATAATTTCCGTAACAGGAAAATAGTTGAATTATCGTATCAATATTATGTGCTCACTAAGTTTAGATATTCCTTTACAGATGCTGCATTCTGCAAGATACAACTGTCAGTATGATGCAATAGTTTAGATGAGAAGGCAAATTATGACAGAATACAACCTTTACCTCAAAAACACACAAGCATCAAATATCAAGCTAGTCCCTTTTAGCTCTAAATTTTTATACATCTTATTTTTTTCATCCTTTTTGTCTTATTTGTTCATTTAAACACAACACAAAAAGACAATGAAGACCAAAGATATTCAACATGTATTTTAACTAGATTACCTCTTAAATATTCACTATCATTATGTGCTCCAATTTGAAAATCTAAAGCTGTTCTAATTGTTTCACTTCAGAAGGCATCCCCTTTCAAAAGTAGTTATTCTGATATTTAACAGACAACATGTACTTGCTGTCGATGCTATGGTTTCTCCCTCCATTTCCCAATGTTAAGAAATAAAGCAGGAATATATATAATGCACTTTTTTTATTGTTATTTTTTTTGTTTATTTAGTGGTTCATGAAGGAGATAGATCAGACTCCAAATTCTCTACCACAGTCCTGGCTACCAGTCTGTGAAGGTAAAAGGCCTTGAATGGAGGAAGTTAATTTTCACCACGCAATGGACTGGTCTGTGTTCTCTCTTAACTCTTAATACAGTGTCCACAAAATTTATGGATACAGAGTGAAAAGATTCAACCTTCTGTTACATAAAGAATTTCCATCGCAGAACAGACGCAAAGAAATTTATGGCAGGCAAAAGAGGAAGAAATAATCAAAAGGTGAGAGGGTGGAAATGGGAAAAAAGCTTTTCTGTGAGGGAAAAAATGACTGACAAGACAACTCTATGAAATTATGCAGGTGCTTTGCTTTGTAGTAGATAGCATGGAAAGTGTTACCAAAATCTAAATTCAGAAGCTCTTATTTGTGTCTGGTGGTATTTCACATACACATAAATTAACACTCTGTATTGCTCTCTGGGTTCTAACCCACAACCTAGTGTTTTCTGGCTATGACATCTGAAGTAGCCATGCATCAGGCAGAAGGACAATTTTATATTCTGATCTAGCAGAGTAGTATTGCTTGTTTTCCTGAAGGCTCAGCAGGTTGCATGTAAGCCGCCAAGAGATTGCTGAAGAAAATACCAGTTTGTTAGCTGGCAAAAAGAGTATCAGGGTCCTTGAAAGATGAACAAGAGTGTCACTACAGTGCTTGCCTTTTGATAGCTAATCTGCTACTGTCTTCTCTTCATGTATTCAAACAGTATTGTCAGTAATTAGAATGTATATACTGGATTCACAAAATGGAGGGAAATGTCTCCTGGTAAGACCAGATAAACTGGTGGCAGGGAAGCTAGATTAAACCTGCTCTTCCTTTAGGGTTCTGAGCATGGAATCAATCTTGTCTCTTTGAACATTCACATTACTGCTTGTTGTTTTGGGCAACCAGTGTCTTGTAGTCAGTTTGCAGGTTCTATTTCGTCAGCATGCAGTGAATTCTGGCATATAAGCGTATGCCACAGGTATAGATACGAAACACTGGGACTGCTAAACCAGGCACAGGGTCTATATTCTAGCTAAAATCATGCTTGGATCCAAGGCAAATAATAGTGCAAACTTTTTTCCTCTCACCAAGAAATGTTTCCAACCAAGTTGGAACACGGGCTCATGAATATGAGGCAAATTTAGACTTTCATATAGCTAGGTTAATTGACTGAATTGTGGTTCAGATATAGTCAGACTAATTGTACACCTGTCTCAGAAAGTTCTAATTTCTACCCTCAGCTGGTGAATGTTAACATAGTATTATTATTATTGATTTTACTTTAAGGGATTTGGTCTAAATCAGATAGCATATGTTTATGTCTTTGAAAGAAGTAAAAAGACAGGTCACAACTTTGGGAGTACAATTCTGTGTTACAAAAGCAATGAAAAGAGTCTAAAAACAATGCCTCTTCAGATGGTTTGTCTCTTACAAAGGTATATTAAATAGTCTTGGCCTTATTGTAATTGTACTGAAAACAATTGTACTGTAACACGAATTTCCACAGTAAAAGAGCTACATCAATATTTAAATGATTTTGGAATGACAATTTTATATTTACATGCTGATTATTCTTCTTGTCTTCTGTCCAGTGGTGAATAGGCCTATATTTATGAAAGTAACTTTCTATAACTGTGTTAACAATTATGAGGAATTAAAGGCTAGCTTCAGAAAAGGTGACAAGGAATTAAGAATTTGAAGTGATATTTCATTTATAAAATTTTATCACAGGGCATTGTATTTATACCGATATGACAGGCTTTGATGCTTTTTATGATGATTATTCTTATGATGATGATTTAACAATAATAAATAAATAAATAAATTAGGCACCAGTTCATTATTAATCTCTAGGAGTAACCCCCCACCTCCCAAATGAATTGAAATATTTCACTGCTGTAACTTGAGATACCCAGAAACAGATAAGAACCTTAAACTCCTGTCTTCATTTGTGCATATTGTTTTACATTTCAAGAAGGGTTGCTTAAAAGACACTACAAGATATATATGCTCATATGCATAGAGATAAAGTGAAATACTTGTTATACCTTCAAAGTAATCAGTGCTTCTAGGCTGTGTCTTCCTTGGTGGTTTCATGTAGAGATGTTTATTTTCATTGTTTTTGAACAACGCCAGGCGCACAGCTGGGTCTAGACGACAAGAACAAGTTAAAATCAAAGGTCAGACCTGGCTCATTCATTCCTTCAAGCAGTTTTTCACCTTTTAGCCACTTAATAAATGAAAAATGAAAGTAGGTTTTATATTCACAAGGATTAAACTTTATAAAATAAAGCAACAGAAATACATGGACAACTGAGAAGCAAAGTGATTATTTTGTAGGACCTTAACTCTATGGATCTTTTAGCTAGTTCATCTCTAAATTAAAAATAAATTCTAAAGCATGTATGTGCAGACAATATTAACAAAATCTGTTTTTAAAGCTTGAAATTAAAGAAGAAATATTAACCAAATGTAAGTGAAGCACTGTTTCTATAAGCTTTGGTTCAGAATGATTCAGCAGTCTATATCAAGTAATTTACACAGAGAAAATGTTAACAGGAGACAAGTTTATTTTTTCAGGCCAAACTTGCAGATAACAAGCTAAGTTTCTCCCATGCTTATTGAAATTAAAAATAGTCCGAAAGTCTATAGAGTCATCTATAGGCCACAGCATGAAATCTTGATTAGTTTTGTAACTGTTACCTTGAAAACTTTAAAAAGAAGCAAAGATGCACACAGAACTTTAGATAAATCTAGGTAATACATTAATCCATGTTCCAAGACTGGAAAAAATATAAAGTTTAATTAACAAAAGTTGAACTAGCACAAAACCACACAAGTCAGGAAAGGTGATTTCATGCTTTATTTTTTATGTGAAGGAAGAAATGTTTGCTTGACATGGGAGGAAAGAAAGAGTTTAAGGGAAACAGTGGGTTGAAAGAATATGAAAATTTTACACACTGTAGAATAAACCAGTCAGTTCCTGAAGGAAAAAAAGAAAAATACAGAAATATGTAGAAACAAAATCAAATACACAATGTTGAGCAAAAGTACATAAGGTTTTGTAGGTATAACACTGAGCATCGTAACTTAAGTAACAGAAAGATAATTGGAAAAAATCAAACAACCATATTTCACATGCTTAAAGAAGAAAACAACACAAGCAGAAAAATACTTTCTCAGGGATACCTGAGAAGAAAGGAGTCACAATAGGTTTTTCTGCAAAGGTGTCAGTAAAAGAGGAAAAATAATAAACATAAAGAGGGATAACAGCAACAGAACCTAGAAACACCAATGGAACAATAGAAAATAGCAAGCAAGTAGATTCAGCAAGGAAAGGTCTCAGTTTTCAAAAAGAATGCAAGTGTAGCAAAAATTAGTATGTGAGACAGTGCCAGAACAGATACAGCAGGAAAATGTAGAAGATGGAAAGTCTCAAAGAGCATTCAGACAGAATGACATGACTAATTACATCTGAGGCTTCATTTTGAGCTTGTTACAGGACCTTGACCATGCTTATTGAGCAAGGTTATAAAAGTATCTATAATAATGCAACAAAGCAGCCTTTTGTTTTGGTTTCTTTACTTATAAAGGATCAGAATGTCCTGTTAAATCAGTGGGCAATTTCTTACAAAGTTTAACAGCAATTTTTAAAGTTGTTTTTGACTAGACCTCTATATTAGTAGCAGAGCTCAACTTTTTCTCAGAGAATGTTCTCTTGACACAAGTAAGACGACACAGACATACTGTATCTTCGCACTGTAAGCCCAGAGAAAATCTCTAATGGGATGTGGATACCTTAAGAGATAACTCATTAAGAAAATACATCAAAATATTATGTTATGTTATGGTTATGTTGTTATATTATGGCTTTGAGCAACCTAGTCTGGTTGAGAGGCAACACTGCCCACAGAAGGGAGGCTGGAGCAGAGGATCTCTAAGGTCCCTTCCAATTTAAGCCATTCTATGATTCTGTGATTCTGGTCAGCCCCCAGCACAGCAGCATTTGGTTGACAGAACGTTCTTATTCCTGCCAACTTCTCACAAAGCAGCAAACTTGATTAACAAAGGAATCATGAAAAATATGAATGGCAGTAATCTAGGAATCTGCCTCCCCAAGGCAGAATTTGTGATACCTTATGCTTTGTTATCACCAATTGTCTGTAAGAACCTTTGTTTTCTAGGATTCTTATGGCTTCCAGATTAACCCAGAGGATGTCATATTTTAACCCGCTTTTACTGACTAAAGTATAAATTCCATGAAACAACCAAAGAAGAACAATAAAAATAATTATTAGATCCACTAGTTTTCAAAGTAGAATATCAGAAAGAATCTGATAATGGGAAGAATCACTTTATTTACAAACTGGATTTTTAGGTTGTAAATATTTTTACTTTGCACAGATGGATAAAGTTGGTCTGTTTTAGCATGCCTCTCAACCTAAAAACAAATTTGTATCAACCTGGTGTTCTTCAAGGTAGCAAGAGGGGCTGCAAATCACTGAAATAACAGTACATTTTAAAAGTTTTCTTTGAAATTTTACAGTACCAAGCATAAAAATATTTCAAGAAAAGTATGAACTACAATTGTATTTTCTTGTACTTGTAAGATACATAGCCATATAAGTACAATACACAAATAAAAATGTACAGAAAAAAATTCTTTAATTACAAATTTACTAGCATTCAGCATACAGTGTTGGTACGATACTGGGTTGATAAAAAGACTTTTAATTTCAAGCTTTATGCTACTTACAAAACCTACTCCAACCATTCCAAAATTAAACTATATCAAAAACTTCTGGGTGAAGTCACATGAAGTTATTAGTGCCACTCTAGATTTTTCAAACAATTATTTGTGCATAAGGATACCAAGAGTAAAGAAGGTCCATGAACTGGCAAGAAAGGGAAATGATGGAAAATGTTCTTCTGAGAGACTTCTATCACAAGATTTATCTCTGATTCTTTGCAAAAATAACTTAAATAATCTACAGGGATTTAACACAGTGCCAGACTACTTGAATTTATACCTACCTGGATAAGTTCAACTGTTGCCTACAGCTCTTTTGTTATTAAAAATGAGTCCTTTTCTCTATCTAGTCCCAAACGTATGCAATATTACATAGATTACTTTATAATACTAGCGCTTTTCAGTCTCTGAGTGAGCTAGGGAAATGAACTGCATGTATGCTTTGATGATAAGCAATCAAATGTTTTAGATTTCACACAGAGAACTGTGAAAGAGTCCAGCAGTTCAAAATCATACAAATACCTTCCTGGATTCAGGCATAGTAATTGAAATGTGGCTTATTAGATGATGATCTGTTCTGGCAGTCTAGGAACCAGGGAGGTAATTTAATGCATACTGCTTGGTTGACTCCAAATATAGAAGATAATACGGACAAACACAAGAAATGTTATAGGAACAATATGGAAGAAATAGTTACTGCCTGATCTGCCTTCACATTTGCTAAACAACTTGAGAATATGTGAAATGGAAAAATGTTTGTTGTGCAATATCTGTAATTAGAAAAATATAAACATATCTGTGCCAACTTTAGAAAGTTGATAAATCAAAGTAGCAGCAAGTGACAGATGCTTATCTCCAAGATAATTAAATTAGTAAATTCATTTGGAAGGAAGATCACATTTTGTTCCACAATTAGACAGCAATTAGGACTCCAACTCATCCATGGTTGGAGTTCCCAGATAATACTGCTACATGCAATATACAACAACAAAATTTTCCTTCTTTCTGCTGCTAAGAAAATATAGATCAGCGGTCATTTATGTAATGTGTAACAAGGAACAATAATATCCCCAGATTTTTATTCCAACTGTTGTTAATTCAACAAATCAGTGTTGTATAATAAGATCATCTGTTTCGGGGTTGTGGGTTTTGAGGGGGGTGGCTTGATAGCTATGAGGTTTTTTTCTTCTTTTAATTAGCATTGCATTGCTCTCTCGAATTCTTAGTAAGAGCTAAAAATATTTGCTAACCTCTCTGAAGCATCTCTATCACTGTGCTTTGGTTCTAGAAGTCAAGACCCTTTTCAGTGACTTTTAACCTTTTTTTCTTTTCCTACGTTTGTGGCAGTTAAGAATTACCATCTCATGCTGTCATCAACAAGAGAGCTTTTCTGCGGTGAAGAAATGGTTAAACAAGAAGTAAGAGAGAAGCGTAAGGGAGACAAGGAAAGCAAGACAAGGCTTCCAGCCCTCTTAAAAGAAAAATAAGATAACTTTCAGAGGTTATTATAAAATCCACAGAATCAAGGAAATTCAAAGTTAAGCAAGAAATTCTGTAGTGCTGTGCCAAGACATCTTTAGGAAGCTAGGATTGTTTTGAGTCACAGATGCTTAATTTTTAAGCATAGTGAAGTGCATTAATTTCTGCTGTATTTAGGTTGTTAATTAGAATTTAGTATAGAATTTTATGCACCCATAATAAACAGGAATATTTCTGACAATATGCCAGGTTTCCTTGGCTGCAAAATTTCTGGTTTCTTGCCCACACTTTTTGCATTATCTTACTGTACAGTAAAAATAGTTGAAGTAGACACAGCCTACATTTGGTATCGTTAAAATACAGGCCACAACTTTATTTAGCTACATAAACAAGCACACATAACTGTAGCGGATTAGGGCGTAACAGGCCTTAAGGCCATTAGTTGGTGGGACTGGTCTACTGCAATATAAGCATTGCCTGAATCACTCCTTATTATAAGGTTATGCTACTTTAAGCTCTTCCTTGTAATACAAACCACAGGATTTAATGCACTTGCTCGTATTTTCCCTATTTTTTTTCACTACTGAGAAGATACGTGGCCAGGCATACGAGGTACGATACTTCTCATTTACTTTTAGATATTACAGTTTAACTCTGTACTTCACCCAGTTACTTTAGGTTTTGCATAAAGGCAATAGAGAACTATAAGGGCTTTTACAGTGAGATTGAAGTAGCTTGTTTTTGAATTATGTTTTAGGAGGAAATTAGTAGGTGGCTGTTTATTTCTCAAAAGGAATGCAGATGGCTAGCTCAGATGCAGACTTCTATAATTAACCAAATGAATCCCATCACTGTTGCACCAGTAGAAGACAAACATTTTATATGGAAAATGAAAAGAAATAAATTCCCACACTTGAGGATGCTAAGAATCAAAGCTGTTCATGACTGTCTAATGCAAGTTCCAAGGCAGATGTCTTGACTATATCAAACAGCAATTGCAAAACACTCTGAATGGAGACTGATTTAACACTTCACATTTGTGAATTTCGGGCCAAAGGCAAAGGAGTCTGATAGCATATGGAAGCAGACCATTCACTCTGACAGGTCATTTGTTCCTAAAAAATCCATCAGTATCATAGGATTAGCTGCAACTAGTCAGATGGTTACCATGGAAATGCTCCGTGGCGTATAAAAGACGTTCAGTATGACACTGAAACCTTAGCAGAAAACCTATCAGTGTATTTTTTAATATCTTATAATATCTAGTATCTAGAGCTTTTTGTCAGATATAAAATTTTGCTCTTAAGTTAAACATAACAGTAAATAGATATAACATGTAAAGTTGCTTTTTTACACCTTAATTTACACCACATTTCTAAGTGGATGCTGTCTACTTATTTTCTAGTGCTTAAGAATCTGTATCACTGTCTATTTTATTTTAGTTTGCATACCTTCACCTACTTTAAAGCAGAAAGCTTAAGAGGTAGCAGTTGCAATTATAACACTGAGGACCTCGAAATGCAAATGAAATAAAAGAAATTATGATAAAATAAATCCTAAATGATTTCAGTTGCAGCTTCAGTAACTACAAGATGGATGAAGCTCATGGACACGAAGGTGATAGGATGCTAATTTCTATGCAAACATTAAAAGACAACATTAACACCTACTTACTGAGATGAACTTCAATCTGCTTTTAAATATTAGAAGGAATAAAGTGATTTATGGAATTCCTGCTTCAGTAGGGTTAAACTCACAGCAATGTCCTAAGATTGTGAACTCTCTCTAGTTACACGGGAATTTCTCTTAAAGTATCCCAGCATGAGCTGTACCACAGAGATCCAAGAAAGATAAATGGCAGCCTAATGGATCTGGTTACAGCCTTCTGATCGGGATCTGGCTAGCCTCAGGATTAAGGTATACCTGCTCTTAAATGCTGTGAAGTCCCTCTGTTCAATCAGACCCTTAATACTCTGACTGGAAGTAGATGACGTAAAATGCAGTTATATTAGCAGAGATTCTTCTCACAAGGAGAATATTTAATCAGGATCAATATAGTGTAACAGCTGAATTTTAGCATCAGTTTAAGATAAAAATACTTGTTTAAACTGATAAAGTCTACTTGGTCCTTAATAACCAAAGAAGGACTAATTGCTAGTATGCTGTATGACAAACAATAGACAGCATGATAATCTTTGTACTGAAAAGAAATTGAGTGTGGAAATCTTTGTATTGAAAAGAAATTGAGTTCTGGAAATTAAGCTTACTGCTTCTCTGGAAAAAAAAAAGTGACTGTCAGAGAACTCCATATAAGAAAAATATATATCCAATTTATTTTTGTACTTGATATAATAGATAAAAAAAAAGAACTCTTATATGAGGTAGTGTCAATAAGAGAAAATTTGAAAGTGTGAAAGCACTGTGTACAGATTTGTTCATTTCTGTCAAACTGATAATATACTTTAAGAATATTCCAAGTGATACATTAAAAAGCTCAACACACAAATACCATATGAAGTAACCTAAAAAAAGTTAATACAAACATATCCAAAAAATCCATTAGAAGTATCACAAGAATAGGACAGCAAATATTACATCCTCAATCAGGCAATTATGACTGGATTAATCAATACTAATATAAACCAGAAAGCATATGCAGAAAAGATCAAATAACTTAATAAGCTCTATTCATTAAAAAATGATACACAGGCCACCAAATGGAACATCTGTAAAAAACTCAGCTGCATACCAGATATTTATGACTTAATGTTAAAAAAAGAAAGGAAAAAAAAATAAACTTTTATCCATCCCCCCACCCTCCCATTTATATATTTTTTAACTGGAGATATTTTTGTCATATTTCATCTTCACAGAATGTTCACAGCAGAAAAAGCTACTCAGAGAAATACTTTTGTTAACTTTATCTGCAGGGTGATTTTCCTCCCCTTCCAAGAGCAAAATGTCTTCAATATTTTAAACAATACATAAGAGATTTGCAATGTTATAAAAAAGAGGAAAATTGACTGTGACTTGTGATATAACTTAAACCATATGCAAATAAAGGTACAGTTTCCAAAGATCATTTAGAGTTGTATCCTGTTGTCAACCAGGCACTTTCATATTTTAATTTTTCTTATATTAGCAGTAAATTACTAATAATTTTATTAATATATGCAAGTAACGTTTTTATTATCATATGATACTAACTGTTGATGGTTCTAAGAAAGGTTCATTGACACAAGTATCTGAGAAGAACCCAAAGACAATTACAAAGAAGCTAGAGTTCTTTTTATCCATTTCCACAGTGAATATGTAATACAAAAAATGTATATCAAACTGTCATTTTCATAAATAGTTCTTGCATAAGTTTTAAACTAAGACTCCCCCAAAGAGAAAAATACAAAAGGCAGAAATTTCCAAATCTAGAAAAAGAGATAGAAGAACACAAAGAAAAAAATTTTCTCTTAAACATAGCTGTCAAATATTCAACTCCAAAATTCTGTTTTATAAATCCTGAATATTTTACCACCAGAACAAACTGATTTACTTGCAGAGATTTGAAGTTATTTTTACTGAATCACACTCTACCTTCATGCAAAGTAATATTTAATGTTTTGCAAGCAAACTTTTCCAAAGAGACACTATGTTGAGGTTTAGGAATAGAAACTTTACATCAATATAATAACTTTAAACTGTTGACTTACCTAAGTTTTTATTACTGTATTTTTTTGGCTTCATTTTATGGGCCCTCTTCAGCATTAGCTGTACAGTTGAAATATCCTTAAAACCCCTAGGGGAAGAAAATAACTTATTGAACATTTTACATATGTTATGTTACATCAGCTGCATATTATTGTAAATTGTACACAAGTATATAGGACTTCTTATGTATAGTACAAAACTTTCTAAATTACACAGCTGCAGTGCTTATCTTAATATTACATTACTGAAATTAAATAAGCTGGGCTCCAAGACACTTGTAAAAGCAATTACAATAATTTTCACTTTGGTAGGAAATAGAGGTTCTTGAAAGGTGGAATGTAAAAAACCAAGCTACAGCAAACTATACTGTATCTATTCCTCTAAGTCACACTGTAGGCAAAATAGCTTAACATACCATTCTTCTGAAATTTTCTCTTCTTTTTCAGACATGAATGAAAATTTCTTTTTTTCCTTACAGTCAGAGAGCTGTGACATTCTTCCCTTCCCTGACCTGAAAACAAAGTGTAAGAATGGTACTGAAAGGTAAGTGAATAAGGAAGGGTCTCGGGTAACTACTTTGCAGCCTTTGTTATTCTGCAAGCTGTTTGTGTGTTTTAAAGGCACTTTTGAAGCTTGGAAATATTACAAAAAAAATCTATTTTAATACTCCAGGAAGGCTTTATCTTGGAGAGTAATAAAAGTCTGCCATCAATTTGAAATGTTTACATTTCAATTACTTGAAGCATATTTCAGTCCTTTCTCTCCAAAAGAATGCAGCTGTGTAAGAAATCCCTTTTAATCTTTATCTAGTCTTACATATATCTATTTCAACATCTTTTTTATAATATATGTGAAAATAATTAAGTTTTATGACTTATAGTCAAACTTAGATACATAAAAATATATGTATTCTTACATTCTCAATTCTGGTAGTCAATTAAAAATAGCAACTGAATTTAATGCATTTTTCTTCAAGAGTAAATACATTTTAAGTCCTCTAATATATTAACCAAAAGTAGCATCAGAAAACAGCCCCAAGTTCCCCTTCTTTTGATTTTTGTGAAATCCAAATGAACTAAAAATAATGAAAAAAAAATTATTTAACTTACCTGCTATGAAAGTGGGTATTTTCTGCTGAATATGAATGTGGTCTGTTAACATGCTGCCAAACTTCTTGTGGTGACAAGGGCAAACTATTTGAATGTTCACTGGAATTTGAAGGCCCAGAATGCTTTTAAGTGAGAGAAAGGAAAAAAACCCATGCAGGTGATGAATCCTGAAAGACTGAGTTTAAAATGTGTATGTAAACCTGCATCAGGGTTTGTATAATCTATTGCTGTAACATAATCGATTTTTAATACTGATATGGCGATTACAGACCTTCCTTCAGCTAACTAACTGACTAACTAAATAGGGCAAAAAAGTAACTCTAATTATACGTAACACCCTCATATATTATTATATATTTGACTCCTTTCTTTTATTTGTAGGAAATGAAACATTAGTAATACTATGGCTATAACTAGAAGAAAAAACCCTATCAAAAGAAAAAGCTAAAACTTCAAAGTTTATCAAATAACTAGCAGACATTATAGTTCAATGACCTTTAGCTGTTCTGAAAACATTCAGCTGTTGTCATATAAAGCAGATCTTAGTATTTTTAAAGTTGTGTGTCAACTAGCAATTTTTAATCTACTGCCAAATGTACAGATGAAGTACATCATCTTTTTTTCTGCTACTGTGAAGTCAAGTGTTGAAATAAATCCAAAATAAAGAAAAAACTAAGCAAATGAAAGAAAACCTAAAAAAAAAAAATAAAAAAAAAATGTATCTGGGGATGAGGAGGAAGTCTGAAACTTCTAAAAGTAATTGTGTTTTTCAAGTCAATAGATTGTCATATTAATCACCCCAGAATAGCATATCCTTAAAGAATGAATAAAGACTGAAGAATAAGTTTCTGTGACATGTTACCTTTGGCCAGTGCAGCTGGTTTGAGAGCAGGAGTGTTTTTGAAGGGAAACGGGTGGTATCTAGAGTTAGCCATTCCTTCTCTAATGCAGCCTGCATGAATGAGTAAAGTCAAATAGTGCACTGATAAAATCAGTTTAGTTTTGATAACTTTTTGCAAAGTCTCTTTTAAATTGTCTTACAAACTGTTTCAAGTTGTATATCAGAACTGTCACCTGCAGAGCAACAGAATTTAAAACAATTTTAGAGATGCTGTGTTGTACTGCTTTATTTTAAATAAATCAGAATAACAGTTTTTGGATTGTGGAGTTTCTTGGGTGACAGGGGTTCAGTTTGTTTTGACTTTTAAATGAGATGCATCCCCTCATTCTCATATGCTTCTAATTTTTTCTCAACATTTTAGCAAATCCAAAGTACTAAAAAAGACTAACAAATTCTGAAAAATCCAGACCTAAAGTACTTAAAAGTTTAAAGACCATTAGCAGCTTTGTCTGCTGTTTTTTACTAATTGAGTAGTTTATATGCAGGTATAGATGGATGATTCTGTCAAACCTGCTTTTGTTGAGCTAAACTGAATTGATGAATTGTTTTTACTGAAATTTGGGATTAAAAAGCTGTAAGTACTTATTTCTTCAATAAACCAGTTTTATTTTTGATGTAATAGAATAATTTGCAAACTAAAATAATAGCTTGGAATGAAGAGGTGACCAAATTAGCTACTAACTGGTGTTTATTACACTTCAAGGCAGAATTCAGTTTTCTTTCATAAAAAATAAATTTAGATTTTGTTTCAAACTTAACCTCTATGTGAATTATTTTTCCTATACATTCTTGAGTTTTATGACCATATGTTCTTTCAATATATTATGATAAGTGAGAGAAGTAAATTACTCCCACACAGTAAATTACTCCCACTGAAGAATTTAGCTTCACTTACACAGGGCTCAGTCATTCAGGTAGATCTTACTTCAACAGCAAAGAACCTAGGATTCATTTTTTTAAAAAATGTCAGATTTATCAAATTGGACTACCTTTCTTCCATCCAAAGAAGACTTTGAATTGTATTGATTTCTGACCCTGAGAAATGATCCTAACTTTGGATACCTTACTGTGAAGTCTGGGTGAACGAGAAGGTCTTCCAAGCCCTCTGAAATTCTAAGTGACAAAAGGATCATATCAGCTACTTCGAAATGGTTACCTCAGGTACTGGTCACATAATTTAGTGAATCTTTGACCACTCTGTATTTATATCTTAATATATATCTTAAAAGGGATGGGATGCATTCTTACATCTTTGATGCTAGTTTCTGGTATTCCTGATTCTTTGACTACATTACATTCTAGTTTTCATTCTTTTAATAAAATTTTATAAATATGGATAAATTCTGTGCCCTCATTATTAAAAATGATGTAACTTTACCAGTCTTCTCCTTCTTACCATTTCAATTAATGATAGGTACACAGCATTGTCATTTTTACCATTACTCCTCTCTCAGGTGGCTATGTTAAAAAAATCTATGTAAATACACTGCAGAGGCAGGCAACAGAGTAAATACACCACGCTTTAACTGTTATATTTCCCTACAACCCACTACCCTTATCTCTCCTCAGAGATTACTCTTATGCTGATAACTACTGAGTGGTCGATTCAAACAATTTTAATTACAAAATAAAAAAAGTCACAGTTAAAATCTATTCCAGAAGTTGACTTTAAAAAATCAAATTCCTAAATGAATCACTTAAAGACACAAATTTGGTTAAATTTG
Organism: Florisuga fusca; assembly: GCA_038090715.1. Classification (NCBI taxonomy): domain Eukaryota; kingdom Metazoa; phylum Chordata; class Aves; order Apodiformes; family Trochilidae; genus Florisuga; species Florisuga fusca. The sequence continues at coordinate 3,620,325 of JAAWXA010000046.1, read as the reverse complement.
GACACAGAAGACTGACTTAGTATTTCAGTGAAGACAAAACTGTGACATTCAAGTTTTGCGGTTGCCAAGGATCGATGTGTAAAATGGTCAAAATGAGTAACTATGAAAAAGAAAGAAAATCTGATCGATGAAAATCGCATTTCTAGCTTTTCAGATGAGAATCTGGCCATGCAATTCAGTCACAGGTCAATTCAATGTCTGGCAAGATGTGTTTTCAACATTGCTGGTATTTAAGATATATGAAAATGGCAAATTTATAAAGTATTTTTTTCCTGCTCTATTTCCAGAAGAAACAAAACAGCTGGGAGCAAGATAAGATTTCCATTCCTTGTAAAATTTATATGTCAATCATCTTAATTGGTATGTACAATGGTGTGTCCATTAACTACTGGAGTACATAAGTAAATATATAAATAGCAGTGGATGTGATCCAAGTTCCACTGTCAAGCTTGGATTCTAGCTATTTGAATTTTTACCTCACTGATGAAATTGTTAGTGATGGAAAATCAATAAAATAATGAAATATGAAAACTAACACTCCAATGCTGTTGTTAACTTTTTTTGGAACAAGAATCACTTAAGCAGTATACTGATTGAATCTTTTTGCTTTTCAGTTGTACCATAACCCAAAAAAAGTTCTTTGCTTTTAATATTTAGGTTGAAATTTCTCTCAAAAAAATATCCTTAGTTCAATGTTTGCCACTGAATACTTGATACTCTCCACAGTATTTTTATTTCTTTCATAGCCTATAAAGTGTCTTTCAGTGTTCTAAGTGTTGAAAAGAAATATCAATGAAAATATAAAAACATCATTTAAGGTAAAAAAGTGCAGGAGAAAAAATAACTGATTTGTCATTAAGCACATTTGGAACTCCTATGAATGTACAGGATCTTATAAAAATATACCACACTGTCATTTGCTTTTGCCAAAATAAATAAACACATAATTGACTTTCAAATATATGTTCTTCCACTATGTTTATCTCTAGAGGTTCTGACAGCCCTAAGTTCAAGAAACTTCTATCCATATCTTTCCCATAAACACAATCTTAAAATATAACTAATGCAAAGGTTATGACAGTTTTAACAGTACCTCAGGCTAAAAAATAGATCTATTACCACTAACATTCTCCAATAAAATACCCAATGCAATATGAGATGAATACAAAGAAAATAAAATTATAATGTTTGATTGTATGTTCTACAAAACCTGTAATAGGCATATTATATTTATGCTTATTTCTAAAGCCAAATTGGGGAACTGATTTCACAAATGCTGAGGTACTTAACATAGCTTTACAAATGCATTAATCACATACCTTTGATTTAACAGACATTACAGAATCACATGGGGGTTGGAAGGGACCTCGAAAGATCATCGAGGCCAACCCCCCCTGCCAGAGCAGGGTCACCTACAGGAGGTCACACAGGAACGTGTCCAGGAGGGTTTTGAATGTCTCCAGGAAAGGAAACTCCACAACCTCCCTGGGCAGCCTGTTCCAGTGCTCTGTCACCCTCACAGTGAAAAAGTTTTTCCTTATATTTATGTGGAACATCCTATGCTCCAGGCCGTACCCATTGGCCCGTATGCTATCACTGGACATAACTGAGAAGAGCCTGGCTCCATCCTCTTGGCACTCGCCCCTTACATATTTATAAACACTGATGAGGTCACCCCTCATGCTCCTCTTCTCCAAGCTGAAGAGACCCAGCTCCCTCAGCCTTTCCTCATAAGGGAAATGTTCCACTCCCTCCATCATCCTGGTGGCTCTGCACTCAACTCTCTGAAGCAGTTCCACGTCATTCTTGAACAGAGGGGCCCGGAACGGGACACAGTATTCCAAATGTGGCCTCACCAGGGCAGAGTAGAGGGGGAGGAGAGCCTCTCTAAATCTACTAACCCCCCTTATAATGCACCCCAGGATGCCACTGGCTCTCTTGGCCACAAGGGCACATTGCTGGCTCATGGTCATCCTTCCATCCACCAGCACCCCCAGGTCCCTTTCCCCTATCCTGCTCTCCAACAGCTCAGTCCCCAACCTATACTGGTACCTGGGGTTGTTCTTTCCCAGATGCAGACTTTACACTTGCCCTTGTTGTAATTCATTAAATTTCTCCCTGCCCGACTCTCCAGTCTGTCCAGGTCCCTCTGAATGGCAGCACAGCCTTCTGGGGTGTCAGCCACTCCACCAGTTTTTGCTGAGAGTACATTCTATTCCCCTATCCAGGTCATCAACAAATATATTGAATCATACTGGTCCCAGTACTGACCCTTGAGGGAGTACACTAGAAACAGGCTTCCAACTAGACCCCATCCCACTGACTACAGCTCTCTGGCTTCTACTTTTCAACCAGCCCCCACTCTACCTCACTACCTGATCATCCAGGCCACACTTCTTCAGTTTATTTCCAAGAATGCTGTGGAAGATGGTGTCAAATGCTTTACTGAAATCAAGATAAAATACACCTACTGGTCTGCCATCACCCATTCACCTGGTTCTGACCTCGCAGAAGACTATCAGGTTGGTCAGACATGACTTCCCCTTAGTAAAACCATGCTGACTGCCCCCATAAGCCTCTTGTCCTTGATGTGCCTGGAGACAGCATCAATAATAAGTTGTTCCATCACCTTTTCAGGAATGGAGGTGAGGCCCACCAGTCTGTAGTTACAGTGGTCTTCTTGCCTTTTTTGAAGATGGGAATGACATTTGCTTTCCTCCAGCCCTCAGGCACCTTTTCTGTTCCTCACAACTTACCAAAGATGATGGAGAGTGGCCTAGCAATGGCATCCACCAGATCCATCAACACCCACAGGTACATCAAGACCCATGGATTTATGGATGTCCAGATTGATTAACTGATCCTTAACCCAATCCTCATCAACCAAGGCAAACTCATCCTTTACCCTGACTTCCTCAGCAGCCTGAGGGGCCTGGGGCTCCTGAGGACATTCTCCAGCTGTATAGACAGAAGCAAAGGAAGGTGTTCAGCAATTCTGCCTTCCTTGTGTCCTCTCTCACCAGGGCACCCACCTCATTCAGCAGAGGGCCTACATTGCCTATAGTTTCATATATGTTAGTTTCATCTGCTATGTATTTGAAGAAGCCCTTCCTGTTGTCCTTAAGCTCTCCCACAAGGTTTAATTCCAAGGAGGCTTCAGCTTTCCTAGCTTCCTATTAGTTTACCCGGAGATGTTTTATGCTTCTGTATCCACTATACTTTATTTCCAGTATTTGTCTCAAATCAGAGATGATATTGATTGCTTTTTAAAAGTCTCAATTTTCACAAGCACACAAAACATAGACGTTTTTAATTTTTTGTTAAAACTTTGTAGAAAAAAATGAACTTCAACTTACTGTTTAAAACAAATTTTTAACACTATCAAACACTATACAACTATTCCTGCTACCATTCTTCAACCTAAGGAAGGTGCAAATATATGTGGGTTTGCCTTTTTGCCTTAATGTAAATAATGAAGCTTCCATGGTGTTATCTATTTCCATTTGCCCATTAGGATCAAGAACTTTTTATCTTCTTTCACAACAAATTTTTTACTCTTTGAGAGTCTAACCCTACAGGGTTTTTCCTCCCCTTTTTGTAGGTCATTAATGAGCTCTGGAGGATTTCATGACTTATTATATATAATATTTTTTCTTTGTGTTATTCCTTCTTTTTAAAGTGTTTATTCTATTCCCTTCTTTGCAAAAAGTAAGGACTATTTACCAAGAAAAATTAAACTTCTGTGGTCTCAGAAACAAAATCCAATCCTACAACCAACATAGTGAATAAGAATTGTTCTACTACCTTAAATGGGGGCTGAATGAGCTACTGAAAAGCAGAGTTACTTATACACAGCAGTTATTCACACAAGGCAAACATTATTTGTACAACCTAATTCCAGGCACCTTTTATTAGCTCTGTATTACATTCTGGAGCTAAAAAAATCTATTATAATGACTATACATGTAATTTGGGCTGTTCTGAGCCATATTTAAATCAGAAGCAAAAAGTAGCTCACAGGACATGGTGTCAAACCTAACTTGGCTTTAAAGCATTTCTGTAAGTAACTGTCCAAACTGAATAATGCTACCACATACTGTCTTTCATCTCATTTAGATCAAGAAGGATCACAAGAGTATAACAAAAACCAAAACAACTTTGGCTAGAAGAAGATACAAGAAGGTGTTAGCAATACAGGCTGAAAAGAAAGGCCAGTGTTTGATTCTGCTCTGGATCAGGCCAAATACACATTTTCATCAGTACTCTGCTTCCAGAACAGTTCAGAAGCAGATGCATTTGGGAAGAACGAAAGAAGCTGGACCTGTCAAGGACTATCCTTCCCTTGTTATATTCATTGACTCGCTCACAATTTGAAAGATAGCAATGATTTAGTTGCAAAAAATGTTTTATTAATATTTATATCCTATATATTAATATATATATACTTTATACTATATACTTAGTATACTTACATAGTATATATTAATATACTATATATTTATATACTGCTTTTTTCCCTATAGTATCTTAAAATGTGAAAACTAACCAACAGAATATAAGTAATCAGAAAAAAATTAGTATCTCTAACTCACTCTGAACTCAGAGTCACGATTAGTCTCTGAGCATTAAAACAGAACAGCAGGAAAATGGGACCAGAGGGGAAGCATCTTTCATTAAAAAAAATACCTACAGTATTTTTATATACTATACAGGAATAGTGTGTGGAATTTCTTGCTTTTAAAAAAAGATTCATTCTTCCTGTTCACCTGCCTGGTGTTGTCCAATTTGGTTTTTTTCTGGACTTCTGCTCCCCTAAGTGGGATATGTCACTACTGTCAGTCTCAGTCAGAATGGCCCTTTTCTAACCAGATTTTTAAAAGTATCTGTTCTCTTTACATTCAAATTCTTTTAAAAATATGAATCATACAAAATAAGAGTAAATAAATCAATAAATCAAATTAGCATTTCCACTAGTTTTCTGTATAGAAAGTACTTTAATCCAAGATAAAAATTTCAACAGCATTTTATTACTATTTCAAATATGCTGACAAAATTTCTTCTGGGGCAATGCATGTCACACGATGAACTATATTTCCTACTGTTAAATACCTACATTAAATAATTGCTTGGAGACTGGGAGAGGGAGTAGTCTGGCAGAAGGATCATGTGCTGAAGGTTAACCCTGTGGATACTCACAAGGGAAAAGGGCATACCACAGGCAGCCACACTGCACTGTCTTTTATCTGGCAAAGCTGTAACTTGTAAAAGCTGTAACTCTTGTTTCCTGGCAAACATATTTCACTCTCTGATGTATTTCATTCAAATATCATGCTACTCCAGGACAATATCTTTCATGTCTTTTTAAAATAAACTTCACTTCTACCAACACCTAAGTATTCTCTGCTAGAAATTTATTCTCTAAAGGTATAAGTATGCTTTGAAAAATATCTTAAGAAATCGCAGATTTTTAGCTCGCATAGCTGATAAAAAAGTACTGGGTCACTTTTCCATACTCATTTGTATACCATTAATAGACTGGAATTGCAAGCTTATTTTGAAATTACAGATCTGAATATTTTTGTGCACTTTGCCTTTTCTTTCATTGTATATTTTTAGGAATCAGCTTACTCTATGGGCTAGCTTTTCTGAGAAACTCAAATTTCACGTGTAAAGCTTAGTTCAATGTCAGGAAATTGAATAACAATTCAGAGACAGACTTTCTAAAAAAATTCCAAAGCTAAAACAGGATCAGATATGAACATTCTCAACTGAATCATCTACTAGTTGCATTATTATTCCATTTCCAATACCACAAAAATTCAGTTTAAATGTTGTAATTTTAGAATTGTGTAACTGTGTTGATTTGACCAGTTTTACAAAAAACTATGTATAGACTTCAACTAATTTAGTGCATTTACATTTTATAAAATCTGTGAAATACAAATAGTAGGAAAATACTATTTTCTCTGGATTTGTCTTTCATGTATTTTATGTGGTGAAGATAAACAGGTAAGCACCCTAACAACGGATATTTTAACCTTTGGCAATGCTTCCTTTTCAAACCTGCCTTCATGTAAAACGAGAATTAGGAAGAAAAGCTGGGTATTACTGCATTCTTAAGATTTCTAAAGCCAAATAATTCAAACCAAGAAAACAGAAAATATCACATGGATTTAAGAGAAGAAGCATAATGATTATTTGACCCCCAGAGATTTTGAAGACTTCTGAAACCTGATTAATTATTATAGCACATTCTTGTAGGAAAATCAGAGGACAAGCATAGTTGTGTAGTTACACATTTATAAGGAAGATATATTGACAGTTACGGGAAAAATCATGACATTCTATCAGGAAAAGCATCCAAGAAAATTTTACTAGGAATTGTCTTCTCCAAATGTAATTTTTCCAAATTCTTTAATAAGCTCAGAAAAAAAAATATCTATTCAGGTATAAAAATTTTATACACATGTATTTATATTTAATCTAAGTATCCTACCTGATTTCTCTAAACGCGTATGACTGTAACTATGGAAATAATTTCTTTTGGAATATATAAAAGTAAATGAGTAATTAAAATCTCAGAGAACCTAAAAGTTTTCATTCACAAAAAAAGTGGCATGGATACACACATTATTAACTCTCCTAAAGTCTGAAGCTTATTGTAGTTCATGTCATTCATGACCTACATGACCCAAACTTTTCTACAAAAGCATTTTTGTCTTAAGCCTAAGCCATTTTTGTCTAAGCCCGGGCCCCTACTTTTTTTCTTTTATTATATTTTTAAATACAGGAATAAAAAAATATTCCTATAATGGGTAAATGGTAATCTCAGCTTCAGGTTAGACATGACTCAAGCAAGCATCAGAAACATATCCTTTAAAAATATTTTGAGATATATACCCCCACCAACATCAACAAACATCAGGATCCTGGCACCTTCAGGCCACCCCTCAAATGGCTCTAAGAACCCAGATGCAGTTTTCGCTATTAAAATGATAATTACCTTTATGTCTTATCCACTCTGACTCTGTCACACTATACAAACTAGCTGCTATGTCCCTATAAAGTCCTTCTAGCTCTGTGAAAACAAATGAACAAAACCTTCACAGGGCAATGAATTAAAACAATCAACAAACAAAACAACAAATGTACCCCTTGTACCCACCCCTTAAATACTGTACATTTAGAAAATACACTATTTCATACTAAGATAATCCAAAATATTCTATCAATTTTGGAGAATGAATATGAAAAGCGCAATTAGAAAAGAAAGCTGTACTTCAGCTTGCAGTTCTGCAAAAGGAAGGGAAGTTAGGAAGAAAAACAGGGTTAAAAAATAGACTACTCACAGGTTCAGAGTCATGTTTCAAAGTTTATGTTACATGAGAAACATGACTTAATTAAGACAACTTTTCCTTTCTTATTATAGTCCCTATTTCAGAAAAAAGAACAAAAAAGTATTTGGAAGACAGAAATCAAAGAAAGACTAATTTTTAATCTTTTTTTTTTTTCACAACTCTAATTACTTTAAAACCACTAAATTCTAAAGACGATATGTCTTCTCAGCTTCACTTATACCATTTCCCTTATATGTGCTTACCACTAACCCTTCTGTTTGGAATAAATTATGCACAAATGAATCCGCAAGTTGAAATTTTCTGATTCATAACTGCAGTCTCAACAGCCTAAATCTTTTGGGGTCTGCACTGCTACTCTCTGGGAGATTGCATCCTGCTCGATCATACAGGTTGTTAAAAAAAAATATTAACTACGTTGGTCCCCTACTATCCATTATAGGATCCACTAATTACTGACCACAAGTTGGATCCTGCATTACAGAATTAAATTATTTGAGTCTGCCAGACCAGACAATTTGCCACTCACCTTATGGTCTATTTGTCCAGTCCATCCCTCAAAAATTTTTGAGAATAAGACCAGGGCAACTGTCAATAGCCTTGCTAAAATAAAGGCATGCAATATGCACTGCCTTCTCCTTATTCATAGTGCCAGTCAGCTTGTGATTGAAAGCAATGAGCTTGATCAGCCCTTGGTAAGCCCATGCTGGCTGCTCTCAATCACCTTCTTTTATGGGTTTTAAATGGCTTCTGAGATTATTTGCTCCACAACCTTTTCAGCAACTGAGACAATGCAGTTTGGCTTCTAGTTTCCTGGATCTTTCTTCTTGACTTTGCTGAAGGTGGGTATGATGTCTGACCTTGTCCAGTCACCAGTAACATCCCCCAGTAGTCAAGACTTTTCAAAGCCGATAGAGGGGCCTAAAAATGACATTAGGCAGCTTGTTCAATCCCCTTGGATACATCCCATCTGCTCCCTGGGACTTGTATACGTTCAGCTAAGGTAAGCTGTGCACTGGTTGGATAACGTCTACTATGTTCTAAACTAAAAGCACTTCAAGCTCCAGGCAATGAGACATGTATTGATTTAAGTGTGGAGGAGATAGGAAGCTAACATCTCAATTTCTTTCTTAGTTCCCCTGAAAGTTCTGTGTTTAACTCAATTTCAAAATTGGTGGCACCAATGGTCTCTTCAGAGCACTGAAAAGAAAGCTCATGATATTTTTAAATAGGAGTTACTAAAAACCCTTTTTTCAACAGAAGTTAAAGTATGTGAGTATGCTAAATACCAGACATTTAATTAGAACTTTTTAACACAATATATACTTACAGTGAACTGTCAGTTTTAACATTACACAAAAATTAAAGAACTCAAGGAAGTTATTCTCAATGATTTGGGATTCTTAGCTCAGCTTTCAAGAGACTTTGGATGCAAATGTACTCACTGAGAAGAACTGATGGCTCTGTTATTACTTCCATGTGCAATTATGCATTTGGCATAGAATGATTTTCTTTCGATGCTACAGTAACAAATTTAAAACTCCTCAGAACTAACAGAGGGTTTTCACTTTTATACATTTTTCCATTACTTGGTCTGTTTATTCAATTCTGATGCTGGACATTGTCTTCAGAAAAACAAGACTAGGAACTATAATTAATGACGTCATGATACTTTGATATGTCATACAAGCCAAACAGAATTCGGGAAAATGCTATACCATTTGGCATATTTGGGTAAATATAGGTTCCAAATGATATTGTTAGTGTCATGCATCATTAGTGGGCTTTCCTTGGGAAAATATTTGTTTGAATGTGGCTATTTAACCAAGAATTTGACAGAAACAAGCCATGAAAATAATTTCTGTTTAAAAAATAAAAAGCATTTCAGGTGGCATTAAGATCTTATGGTGGAAGGCCAAAAAGCAAACAGAGCACATTCTGCATGAGCTGTGAAGCTGGGGTGGTAGTGAGGGCCACAACTCCTAATAGCTTGGGCCTTTTTTATCAGCTACTGACTGAAACAACGAACTTCCAAGGACACAATGACAATCAGATAGCTAGAAAACAACATTTCAGCACTCCATATAAGCACCACTGCTGAAAGAGGTAGAAAAGAGGCTTTATGTATGCGATGATACCACAGACTAAGAATGGCATGTGACACATTAACATAGAAGCTGAAGAAGCAGGATCATATCAAGAGGCTGTTGATGCACACTCATGGAAAAGGTTTATCTTCCAGTATGTTACTTTGGAGAGACTTTTTCCCCTTCCTTTTAAAAAGAAGAGAATAGATCTAATGATATTTTCTTCACACACTTTTTTTTCAAATTTTTAGAATTCTGTAAGAAATCTGATGAAAAAAAGGATCATTTTCTTCGCAGTATACCATACAGAAAGTCTGGATCCTCATCTGACATCTATAGGCAATTACAAGAGTTAGAGATGCCTAACAGTGTCAAGGTACAAGAAACGTTATTGAGACCTTCTAATACATATGCTACATGAATTTCCTGGCACTAGGCAGAAAACAGAAATCACAAGCCCACAATCACAAGGTCACAGACTGAGAAAAACCACACGACAAAGTATCATCTGAAAAGAAAAGAAACTGCACTGCATGTGTCCAGTTTGGACATGTGACATGAATACTAAAGGTGGGAAATGTAAAGAATTTGATGTAAAGAAATTTCTACTCAGTTGTCATGGAAGGCAAAAAACAAACATTTTTTTTCTCTTTTTTTATTCAGTGGCCACTGTTCTCAGTAAATTGCCTTTAAAAAATGATTGTATTCAGTTAGTTCTGCTTTATGGCAAGTTCACATTATTTTGCATTTGGCTCACATCATATTCTCATCAGGACAACAGCAACGCTACTGGTTACATCATAGGAAAGCAAGTGCTGCGTCAAGCAAATGTGTTGTCAGATTTTGTCCACCAGAGGTAAAGTGAGCTCTGCCTTCTAGATCATTTTCTACATGTATGGACTGCTGATGAAAGGCTGTTTTAAGATCAGCCTTCTGGAGCACAAAGGCTGGAATTCTCCAAAGTCCACATGAAAGACAGGAAAATATCTCTAAATACCAAGCTCATACTTTCTGAGACATCTGTTGGCCAGATCTTACGTATCATCTTGGATGGCCTGTTTGACATTGCACAACATAACAGGAACCAAACACTGCTCTCCGAATGTCTTTGGCAATGTATGGGAACTGATATGAATACATGAAGATACCAGTAATTGTTCAGGTTAAATGATTACTATCCATGCTATTGTGACCAAGGTAAAAGCCCTTCCTCCAGCTCAACCACATGTTCACATGGAATCCATTTTTCAGGCGATATGGTACTGAACTTGTACTGTGCATTTGGCACAGAATGACTTTCTTTCAAGGCTAAAGTAACAAGTTTAAAACTCCTAAGAACTCTCATATTCTCACAATCAAATTCTATACCACAGATGATACGTGTTTAAAAAAAAAAAGAAAAAAAGAAAAAAAAATTACAAATATGCAAGGTACAATTCTAATCACAGCCATCACATGTGAACACCAGAATTCTTGAAATGTTCACTCGCTGAGCAAGCAAAGGATACCCTTCATGGGTGTATACACTATAAATTTATTGCATACACCTCACTGCTTAAAACAGATGTTCTAACATTTTTTACCACAAGAGGGTATGGGCATGAGTAACTTTTCAGTGCCCGGTTCATCCTCTGAGCATGCCAGTCCAGCTGTCAGCTCCTGGTTCTCCTGTCAAGATCTGAACACTCTGTGAATTGCTCCGTAAACCCATGTTTTACTTCTTTCCTAATAAACTCAGTAGCAATTTGAAAAAGAAAGGAAGAAATATGTGGCAACACCAGAGGGCGATAAAATGCAAGCCTCTCTGCACTACGCTGACGTTTTTTTCCTGCCTTCCTCTTTCTTGGTCTCCCTGGCCCGAGGAGCACCTGTCCATATGCAATTGTTGTGCTGACAGACAAATGGAACAAAACTGCCCATGTAGTTTTCAGTTGAGCAATTAAAAAAAAAATAAATTTAAAATCACGGGATTATTTGAGCTGAACAGAGTGAAACAAGAACAGCTCAAATGAATTACAATATTTAAGACTCTGGCCTACCATCTGAATAATTCAAAACAGGGTATTTTCCTTCTTTAATATACGAACAGATCCTTCCTTCCTGTGTGAAGAAATCAATCCTCCAACTTTCTGCTTTTTATTATTTTCGAAAGAAGCCAGGGATCAGAGAACATCAACTAATGAAACTGTCCTCTTTTTTTTTTGGATATATATTTCAAATTAAAATGAAAAAAATCCTAAAATTTAAGCCAGATCTCTGTATTTACACAGACACATTTCCTGTCTAACAAATGATTCCTGGGACTCCTGCCTCAAACATTTTGCATTTTCCTACATTAAGACAGCAATTCTGAAAACGCATCTTAAAAATATCTACTGAAAGGGAGAAGATAAAAATAAAATGTTCCAAGTCATAAGTCACTGGCAATACTTTCAAACAAAGCTAAACTATTTTCAAAGGGATGAGGGTGGCAAAGGAAGGCTGATACTCAGATGACCAAAGACTGCTCAGCTGCAAACTGGGCTGCCCCAATGAACAACATACTTGGTTTTGTAACTCTATGAGCCATACAAACTTATGTGATCATAAGTAGGATATAATCCTGTCAGCAGCAGGAATACTGTAGCAATCTCCTTTTCAAAATTCCAATGGAATATTGGCAAATGGCTCTCACAGAGGTGCAGCAGCTAAATAAGCGTAATCAGAGATAAGAGTTAATGAAAAGAACCCTCAGTTGGATCCTCTTAGGTCTCAAATGTCCACATTGCTATCAGTTTTCCTTGATTTGCCTGAAACTGTTAAAAAGACCCAAAACAAAACACACAAAAAACCCCCAGCAGTCAAATGTGAACAATTAAATAAAGCAGTGCTCCAGACAACTACATAGGTAAGTCTGTCCTTTACGGCTACAAAAAATAAAATCAGTTTAAAGATTATTTTCCTTGTTTACTCAGTGACAATATTGATCCTATAGATGTTTTTATTGTTTACTTATCTATCACTAAATTCAGTTTAGAATGTGATGTTATTCTTCAAATTCCTCTGGAGCCAGCTTCTATTTCTTGGAATGAAAACTCCTGAAACCATTTCAGTCCTATTAACTGAAAGGACATTATTACCTCTGTAAAGCTTGTAAAAATTACTAGTAATAATTTCTGGATTTTGTGCATCACAGATATTTTAAGCATTTCAGTTTTTTTCTGATTTCACCATGCTTTTTTCATAATTTACTTCTGTATTCAGACATGTAATCTTTCTAGCACTTTACCTACAAGATAAAAGAAGAGCTAATATGTTTGCTTCAGCTCTGGTTTTGGGTGCACATTCTTTTTCCTGGAATACTACAAAAGTAGTTGTTTCCTTCTTATCTTTGATTAGCCTTCAATTGTATAAATATATAAGGTTCTATGGTGTGTGTGACATTAACAGTATAGTAATTACCAGAGCATCTCAAAGAGTAGGAAGCAATTAATCCATGACAAGTACGTAAGCACATGTAAATTTTAATTTTTTATATATATATATATGTGTGTGTATATATATATATCTCTCTCCATCAAATGCTTCTTTATTTCTGGACATCCAACACATTAATTCTAGCCCTGTTAGTCTTTTTAATTTCTTTTATTTCCAACACCTACATGATTACTTACAAATAATATTTTTTTTAATGTTAAGCCTTTATGCTAATGACTGTGCTTACTTCAGAAAGCATGAAATCATCCACATTTATTTCTTCGTAATCATCATCCACTTCATCACTTTTAACGGCTGCAAGAGCACTGGCCAGTTTCTTTCGCAAAAGAAAACCCTTCCAAAATGCCTAAACAAAAAATTTAAAGCATGTTATACAAAGCCATAGATCAAACCCAAATCCAGATTCTCTACGTTATCCCATTAGGAAGATAAAACATCTTGGGCCCTGGTTTAATAGCTCAATGATCTGTTTTTTGAACTTTATGTGACATTTAAAACTACAAGACAAATTAAATGCCAGCACATGTCTAAAGCTTAGAGTACTCAAGAGGCTCTCCACAAGTAAGCAGAAAGGAATCCTAAAACTCCCTCAACTACAAACCTGGGTCAACTAATTAATTATTTGACAATTCCTTCAGGGACTATTATAAACTGAAAGAAAAGGCTACATAAGAAAAAACTTAGTGTCAGCTTTCAAATTACTGAGAATAAAAATACACTTGTACGAAATGTCTTACAGTTTACAAGTAGCAATTCTTGGAGACATCTCATGCAATTGACCTAGGTCAGTTACTCTTTCTTAACTGTCTAAGATCTTTATTTTTTAAAAAAATATTACCAGTAGGCATAATCATATCTAAGGAAAAGAAGCATATTAGGAATTTAATGCTAAAAATGAGGAAGAGTGTTGGAAACATGCATCAAAGTTGTAGAATCAGATGCAGGAAAACACTTCAGAGATCAAAATTACATAGACGGAATTAAGAAAATTAAATTCTGGACAGCAGTTTCCCCCAAAACCAGTATTTGACATCACTAGAGTTCAAGATGCCCTAAGCACTTAAAATGCCATGCAAAAAACAGAAAACAAACAAAAATACCCCCCACAAACCCAAAAATACCAATAGTTTTTACAAAAGGAGAAAAGTAATCCCATGGGTGCATGCAGAAATATAAAAAGCAAGGTAGTTCTTAACACATGTGGATCTATAAAAGCACGAAGTCAGTGTCAGTTGTGATCAAAAATAAAAATTATATGCTAATAGTTTTTAAGAAACAAGATTAAAACTTCCTTACTGGACAAATTCGTGATATATCTGCCTATGAAAATTTGTTCTAAGCACTTATTTAAAAAAGGTTATAAGAGAAGGTAAAGTAAAGGTTCAGAGAAGGACAAAAAGATAAAAGGAAGTACAGACTAAAGTGAAAAGAGACTAAATCTACTAAACTTTTATTTACAACAGTAAATATCAAGATAGATATACAAGAGTTCTGAAAATACATAAAATACACAGAAAATAAATATTGAAAGACTATTTTCATAACTAATGTGGAAAACACCAGGTTTGGAAAAAAGCATATTTTAATCACTACATGCATTTGTGAAACTCATCACCTTAATATACAGTAGAGGACAAATATATAAGTACACAAATGGATCAAACTTGTTTACAGAGATCAATTTTTAATATACTAGCTGCTCACTGTCCTCCAGAAAAGAATTTTAGCTCAACTTCCTAGATAACTGACTGCTGTAATATGATTCTGTACTTCTCCTGTTTTTAGTATGCACATTTACTAAAACTTTTGCCACTTGCCATTTGTTATCGTCTGGAAAATGGAACTTGGGCTCCAAAATCTCTTTGGCATTTTAATGTAAGACTTAAAATACTGACTGCTTTTCAGTTAACTTGAAATCTGAAATCAACACAGAGTCCATTTGCTTAAAAAACAGAAAAAACCCATGAACCCTGACAATTTGGCAGGTAAATACCACATCTGTTTAGAAAACTAAACAGAGCCAAGGTATGGACTTCAGTTCTTGCTCAGAGTAATACATTGTGTTTCACTGTTAGCTCACTATCTGCCATAGGACAGCCTGGTTTGTTCCCAGCACCAGTACAGACAAGGCAATCCTGGTTCTTTGAGATAGACAGAGAGAGACAGATCAGTAGGACAAGAAATGGGAAGAGCAGATAGCTGTGGGAGATGTCGTTACTGATGCAGGGGGCACTAAGTGATCTTTAAGTTCCCTATGAAACCAAACCAATTTAAAATTCTATGATATACTACTCATGCAACATCTAACAGTATAATAGACACATGCCAGTAAGAGCATTAGCATTATGTATTTTAAACATAAAATTGGAACTAAATCAAGCAAAACTAACTCAGTGAAATATTTTGTGAAAAAAAGGGAAAATAATTTTATGCTGCTGTAAAGCTTTTGGTAAAGAAGGCTCTCTTTATAAGACTTCAGCCTCACATTGTTTAATTATGAAACTATTAACAGAATTATAAACAAACAAAAAAAGAGAAAAATCACAAGTATGCAAAACTGGTAAGATTTTCTTCTTGTTAAATTTGCAAAATAAGTAAAGAGACTATCATAAACCAACCTGGATTACTGTGGCAGCTTCATGCTTCTGTTTTGAAGCTTCTATAAACTGATGATTCTCTGTTTTGGTGCCATCAGTTTTCTTCCTGGCATGGTACTGCCGCCAAAGGGATTGGATCACTGACGCTGCCATATGTAGCCTTTTTGAGAAATAAATACTTTAATGGCCTTACCAGTACAACTGGATTATCAAAGCTGCCAAACTATAACCATAGAACACAGCACTACACATTGAGACAAACAGAAGGCTCTGCCATTAAACTGTAAAGAAATTACAATGCAGATGTGATTTATTTTAAGAGAGACTGGAGAAGATTCATGTCACATAACTTTGGAAATGCAGTTATCTAAGAGGACTAATGTCTGGTGGGCTCTGTTACCTGTATATTCACTGAAGAGGAAAAGCATTCTCAAAAGAAGGACTAGGAGTGAAAGTGGTCTAACAATGCAGAAAAAAATAAAATAAGGAGAACTAAATGCTGAAAACTGTGTGACACAAATATCTCTAATGAAGCAGACAGGAAAAACTGAGAAAATCCAATTTCATCTTTTGCCTTAATTTTAACACTACTGAGCAGTAGTTACAGGTGTACATTTTCTAATTTGCACTGTGCTTAACAAGCACTGACTATAGACTACTTAGACTTCTTCAGTCATTGAACTTTCTAAATATATGTTCAATTAATTTGTACTGATGGACAGAAGTTTTAACAGCAGTTCCGCATTATGACTCTACTATCTTGGAATCCTTTTCTCCACAGAATTTGCATTTCAATTGGACAGCTTGTTTAAGAAAAGACATCTATATTTCCCCCAATCTTTAAATATTTTCTTTCCCTGTGCAGTTCATCTGTTTAAATAGAGGAGTACTTTTCAGCAGAAAAGCACACTTCAGAGGTTACTAAACCCAACCCATGGTTTATACTTAAGATCTGCATCTATAAAAAGCAGTAGCTAGGTTAAAAATCAAACAAGAAAATCGCACCAACAGTTTGTATTCTGTGCTGAAGAGAACTGTCCAACAACAGACTTACAGCATGCATATAAATATGAAGTAAAAACTTCTTCAAAACTTTTCAATTTTTTCAAAAACATTTTTCTGAATGACTTATCTTTCATAATACACTTTTATACTCTTAGTTTCAACTCCCTGAGAGGCAATGATGAATTCTATGGTCTTCCTGAATAATAAATTTTATGAAAAATTATTAGTGTGTTAAGTATCTACCAAGCACTACTGTCTGAAGAGCAGGAAGTGGCAGTTTCATGCTTGCTCTTCATAAAGTTCTCAAGACAAGTATTTTTGAAACTGAATTCTTATGAAATTGTAACTGAGTTTTTTGTACCTTAAGAGCAAAATTTTCAGCTTCTGTTTTCCATGACTGTACATCCAGAACCATACAAACCAGCAGCAAATGCATTCCAAAGAAGTAACAAAATGTCCTGTTTCATGTGGGAGAATTCTGGGGGGCACATAACAAGTTGAACCTGCCCCTCACCCCTGCCTCTATTTTTAAGAAGCAGGTTAGGGCATGTTGGAGGAGTACCAAGGGCAGGGCAGGCTGTTAGCTCTTCAGTCATCACAACAGCAGGAAACTGGCCTAAGGTCAAGGGAGTAGGATCGTAGATTTAAGCAACTTTTCCCTCTTGCCTTCTAAATGATACTGACTGTAAACTCTATACAGATGAATCATGAATGTCTAATGAATAGCAGCAAAAAAGCCTTACATTAGTTTGCAGTTTAAAGTGCCCCAAAGTCCTGCAAACCATCCAGCACTTTAATCTCTAACAATGTAGGAGTCACTGAATTGGTGTTATAAATTTATTGCAAAAAACCAAAACAAAACAACAAAAAAGGGAAAGGTAGGAGACCTTAGAGAAAGTTTTCAAAATCTCTGTACAGTATTTTAAAATTATTTTAAGTATATACATATTTATAGTCTAATATGCTGACAGGTAACACAAAGGATTGTTTTTAATATTGAAATCTAGTGTACATCACCTTAAAAATAACTAGTTGCCTACATAAGCTTGAAAATACTGTTTTCTTACTACATGTTCTGTGCCTGTTTTAAACAAGTCCTCACTCCTGTTGCCTATCCATATAATTTGTTTGAAAGCCACCTGACATCTGTCTTACCTTTCTGTATTATTCTCAAAATGCCGAAGATCTTTTCCCATATTACTTGCTGCTATCACCGACTGTTGCAACGTGAATTGGGCTGACATGTTATTGTTGCCTTTGCTCCCCCCATTGTAACTAATACAAGATGCAGTGCTCTTCTGCTGCACTCTCTGATCTTCCTTATTTTCCTTTTGGTGCACAGGTACGGAGGAGTCAGTGCATGTGGCCTGAATCTGGCCAGTAGTAATCCATCTTTCAGAAGGATCCAACAAGACCTGTTTATTTTCTGTCACACCCATGATTAAGAGGTTATTCTCCTGTAGGCAGCCAGTGGATGTTTCTTTTAAATGATTTTGCAGTGCTTCTGGACCATCTCTGTCAGTAATGTCTAGTTCACCATACTCATGGGCGTACCGATGTTTAATACTAAGTTTCATCAACTGATCAAAATACCAGCATTGTCCCTCTGCAGAATCAATGGAAGAGGGAATTCTGAAAAAAAGACAAAAATGTTTTTACATGTGTTTCAGACTATATGAATCCTTTTAAAAAAATATATTTCCCCTATCAATTTCTACATTTTCTGTATCGTCAAGTATCCTTACATGTCTCCATACTCTTATAGTGAAGAGTAATCACTCTGACTGAAAAGCAGTTTCAGCATTTGTAAAGTATATAATGGATTTTACTTTTTTTTTTTTTAATTGTTTCACTTTGTTCAAAATGGGCCCTACAGCATATATTTCACTATTAATTTTCTGTGTGGTTAGAGGCATACGAAGTAACAAATTTTAGAGGGCTTGGGGCAATTTTTCTATAAATCTTGTAACAGCTGTAATAATCCAGTTTTATCTGGAAACTATCAAAGCTCATACAAAAGTAACAGTAATTTTAAAATTTATATTAGAACTATAGCAACAAATCCCAAACAGATTCAGATCAGTATTTTTATCAACATAGGGAAGGTAGTATACTGAAGAAACATCAATCTACAAAGTTCTTTGTGTTACACTGCCTAATGATGAGGACAAGCAAGAGCAAACATGAACTAATCATTACAGATTCAGAAGACTGGCTATATTTAGACAGAGTTTGTCACTTGTAGGCATCAGGTACATATCAAATTAAATTTTCCATTGATAGCATAGACAAAAGCAGAGATTTGTAATGTGGAGTTATTTTCAGAGAAGCACAAAGTCAGCAGTTCAAAAAGTAGACGTAAGATCTGTTCTCTAGGGAGTCTGGAAAAATCAAGCCCAAAGATTACAATTGAAGAACAGAATTTTCCTTCCAATTAATCATTCTTGAAAAGCAAAGCTTTTATAAGGCTTTATTACAAAAAGACACTTCAACTATATAACTATTTTCTCTCCTAAAGTTCAACTAAGGACTTTTCCGATCTATAAGACCATATAGAATCAGGTTTTACAAGAGTAAAAAAGATTCCAACTCTTCCTCTGCTAGAAAAACCTCAGTGATACTGGACAAAATATGAATGGCTAAGTTGGAAGCCAAATCCATGCAATCTGTTTATATAACTCAGTGTGCATTAGCTGTACATATGACTGCCCATTATGCAACTTTACTTCTACTCCTGCTAATTAATTTTGTCAAGGACCTAACAAATTTTAGCTGTCTCCCACTGCACAGTAAAAATAGTATTTTTTTTCCAACCTAAAATACTTTAAAGCATCAAATACTGTAGTGAAACACTTAAATAATTTAAAGTATTTAAGAAGATAAATTTGGTACAAGCTCATTACCAAAGTTTTACAAAACATATTATGCCGAGAAGACAGAAAAAGAAAAAAAAAAATCATTCATGCCTCTTTTTCCCCTCTAGTTTTAGTTTTGTTTGTTTGAGGATTAAAATATTGTGGAAAAAACCAGAAAGTTTTATGTATTCGGTAAAAGAAACATACCTATGAAAAATAAATCATGAGTATAACTGTTCATTCTCAAAAAAGAGAAACACAAAAAAACCAATACAAAATTACAATGAACAGAGTAGGATGGATATTTGTGCATCCATTCTTTTGACAGGTGCAGATGCATATTGAGCAGCTGCTTCATCCTTCCATGGATATGAAAGTGGCAAGCAGAAATGGTTCTGTGCAAGAGAGGTTGCAAAATACAGTCTTGCAACTGTGGACATGCTCTCAGTCTCCCTGCTGACACATATTCTAGAAAGTCACAACTATACTCTCATTTTGTAGGATTTTTATGCTGCCCTCTGTGTATCAGTAGCTTTCCTTTTAGGCAGTCGGACACACCTAAGCATCAAGAAACTACAAAGGAAGCTGCACTGACATGTCAGAAAATTACGAGCAATGAAGTGACTTGGTAACTGTATTTAGGGTTCTTCTCCCAAGGTGAAGCTTGGAAGCACAGACAACAAATATTAAAATAGGGCCCGAGTACTAGATGGCAGTCAGCTTGGTGGTTCCCCTGAAAGAGCAGAGATTTCAGGCAACTCTGGAAAAAAAAAGAACTACAATATACTTGGAGTAGAGCTATCCTATTGATACACTGCAGCTTTCTTGGTCTTTCAAAAGAACTGTATTCTTAATACCAGTGGCATGCTGAAGACCACTTATTCAAACCACAGACTGGGAACTGCTATAATGGAAAATAGGCACAATGGATTTACTTTTTTAATGGAAAAAATTACATATGATGAAACTCAGAAGATAAGAAATAAGACAGAAAATGAAAAAGAAATAAGACTTCTTATATCACAACATTTCCTTTTTAGTCAATGTAAATTGGTTGTTTGCCTTTCAGACCTTTTTGGCACTATAGGTCAAGGGGTCTAGTCACGTTAACTCTTCTGGAATTGCTTCTTGGTTGAGATACAACCAAGCTTTTAAGCATAAACTGGCACCTAGACAAAACAAGTAATGGGACTATCCTGATGGAAGTACCAGTATCCATACTGCCCAGGTGCTTAGTATGTGATGAAATGTAGATGAATACAGCAGCCTTGCTACAGAAAAGTTTATATGGTTTCCAGCTTTGACCAGCTCATTCAGTTATGTTCAGTGGCTACCCACAGCTTTAACAAGTGAAAGCAATTTATGCCACATGTAAATTTTAGGATAGCCACATGGAATGTTTTTTGCAGTGGAAGAAAGGCATAAAGGGTAAAAGCCAGAGGAGGAAGGGATGGGTCTTCCACAGAAATGTGCAAATGTGCTTGCAGAGACCAAGCTGTTAATGTCACAAACAAATGCTAAGAGCACATAGCTACCTGTAGCTTTCTAACCAAAAAGATACTTCTCAATTTATGCTATGATTTTTCCAGAGACTTTGAGGAAAAATAAAAGCATTAGAATCAGGTTTTAATCTATTTGGAAAGTCAAGTTGTGCATTTATTAATGACTGCTACAACTGCAGACCTAACATCAGTCCATCAAGAGTATCCATCACTGACTCATTGGTAAATTTAAACCAATCCCTGCTTAGTTTTGCATGCAGGGAGAAGGAAAGCCCAGGGGAGGGGAGTAGCAAACCCCCACTAACACCACCTAGGAAATGGGGAAGACCCATACACAGGCTCAGTTAACAAATATGGGAAAGAAAGGACAACTTATTCATTCTTAAAGGCCTTTCGGTGCAGTTTAAATCAGCCAAAGTGTTGTCAGTTTAAAAGTTCAAGGTGGCAGTGAAATCTTGCTTACAGAGATGACATATAGGAAATTTAGTAATTTCCTACTGTGATTGCATCTGAAATTACTTCCAGGTTATTCAAATAGTATAATTTTGTCAGAACAAGGCAGTGAAAAATACATGGAAAAGGCAGAAGAACAAAACTCTTGGAGCCAAAAGGGACAGTGGACAAACAAACTGATTCTTATCAGGAATGGCAGTTTCCACCTGGAACTGTATCTAAATCATAAATAATATTCTACCCCTTTTTGTGCTATCTTGTGTGTTCATTAAAATTTTGCTTAATATAATCTTTTTCTTTTTGTGGCTCTACTGTGATTTTTATAATTCTGATATATGGAATATTCAAATAATACACTCCCATTTTAAATGAACTTTCATTTGTAGTATTGCTACAAAATCTAATTTGTCTTCGGAAAAATTTCATTACTCATGTTCAGCTGAAAGTTACAAAAATCCCTTATAGATCAAAGAAATCACTAGTTATTTATTCTCTCTGACTACCATTTATGAAATACTTGTCATTTTTATTGTATTACATATACATTATTTACAAAGTTCAAGTTCCACTAGCCAGACATCTGCTTATCTGATGACTGACAGCAAACTACGACATCCATGGCAATTAATTTTTATATGATTACTGACTACAAGACATCTAAAATATGTGACAGAAAGCATTTATTACAGTAGAGAAATTTAACTTTAAAATGTTTCAATCTTAACCCTGGCAAGAACGGTAAAGTTTCTCACTGAAACAGCACAGACAATTTAACTGAGCAACAGTGCTCATAACTTAGCAACGATTACAGAAGTTTGCTCTATTGTTGGCCTGTTCTTTAGCAACGTCACATTAATTCAAAGTACTGCAGTTTGTACATGCAATAGGTATGCTGTTAAGGCATGTAGAGAAACAAATTGTTTTTTAAAAATCCCTTTTATGAACTTCAGTTTTCAATGATTTTCAGATCATTCATAAATTGTTCTTTTAGTAAAATAAAAAAAATAGAGGGGTTCAACAAACAATAAATTCATTTTAACACTAAATTTGATACAACATGCTTCAACTATGTCAAGGATACCTATTTAGAAGACGGTAAAGGAAATCTCAAAACCCACAACCATCCCTGTCTCCTCTCCCCACCCAAACCATACATTCAGGAAATATGTTTATATACTAACTTCTTTCCACTATTGTTCTTTCTAAACACATGCAAGCTCTTTCAAATAAAATTTACATGGAATCATAGAAAACTTTTCAGTTGAAGGAATCTCAGGAAGTCTCTAGCGTAACCTGCTGCTTCAAAGCCTGGTTACATCGGAGATCAAACCAGGTTGCTCAGAGTTTTACCCAGTCAGGTCTTGAAAACCTTCAAGAACTGACACTTTACAGTCTCTCTGGGCAAACCTGTTGCGATTCATCACTGTCCTAACAGTGAAAAGGTTTTTTTCTTATGCCCAGCTGTATTAGGGTTGGCTGGGATGGAGTTAATTTTCATTATAGCTGCCTGTATGGTGCTGTGTTTTACATTTATAACTGAAACTGTCTTGATAAAACACTAATGTTTTGCTGAACAGTCCTTGGACAGAGTCAAGACCTCTGTCATACTCAGCTGGTAGGCTGGGAGCAGGAAGTTGGGAAGTGACACAGCAGAGACAGCTCACCTGAACTGACCGAAACTATATTGCACACCATATAACATCATGGTCAGCAACGAAGCTTGGTGGGGAGTCTTGCCAAGGCAGCTACTGCTCAGAGAAAGTTTGGTGTATGCTGGTGGAAGGTAGTGAGTGAATGCTTTGCATAACTTGATCGCTTTCTGGTTTTTTGTTTCCTTCCCCTTTCCTTCACTTATTAAATTGTCTACATCTCAGTCAACATGTATTTCTTGCTTCTAGAATTCTGGTAAGTGTGCACTCCATCTCCAGCTCTTTGATAAAGACGTTAGAAGGGTAAGTCAGCTTCCAGAAAGTAGCACGAGCCATTAACTATTAATAATTAATGGATGGTCTGAGACTGATTACTCAAAATTTCTTACCAGTCTAGTTGTCCATTCAGGCAGACCATTGTTAAATAAACCATTAAATTTTTTTTCATATAACTTTTCCATCCCATTTTTTACCATCTTGCAGAAATTTATGAGTTAGGTCTTTAGATTCTACCATAGTTCTCTCACAAATTATTTCATATTTACAGATTGATGAAATAGATCCTAAATCTCAGACAAAATAATTTTCTCTATCATAAAGGGAGAGTACTTTTTGCCTCTCCTTTTTTCATTTTAAGAAACAGAAGGGAAAGAATACTACTTCAAAATGTTATATCTATTAGGAAGTATAAGCTTCCCACCTGCCAGCCAGAATCCAAAAATCACAGAAGTGAGGACATATCTTTAAGGTTTAATGGAGAAACATAGGAGATCCAGGAACCACATAGACATTACATCTGTCATAGAAAACTGAACTTTATAATTTATCTCAAATTTCTTTCAATCTAATTCTTAATACAAATGTCTTTTTGAATAAATCTGGTTTTTGAGCTATGAAGTTTTTATTTCAGCCTAGTAACCACCAAGAATACATCAAAGTAATATATCAAACCATTTAGGAAGTAAAAAGACACCATGCATATACAGGTTTACATGTAAATGCTAAATAGCCAGCTAAATACATGTAAATGCTAAATTCTGAAAAAAATGTGGGTACTTTTCCTGAACCAAAAATATACACAAGGAAAAGTTCAAACTAAAGTGCCGTCAAACATCACATGCTTCATCTGTTCTGGGATACTGTTCAGTACCTGGGAGGATCAAAGAAATTATTTTTCCAACCATCAGTAGACAAGTTGGATACTAAATGGACTACAAGCATATTATGAACACACTAGGAAATGAAAAGGAACTAAGAAAGAAGAAAACATGCAGTAATTTCAAGTGTGGAAACATAAGAAATTTGAGTTATTTAGATATTGCAAAGCAATTAAAAGATAGCAGGTATAAATGATAAATTCCCACTTGCAATGCCTAACATGGTATCACTGGACAACTGATGATGCTACTAATGATAAAGGTAGTAAGTATTACAAAACCAAAGACCTGGAAACAGAGCCATTTTATGCATTACTTTAAGAGAAATGAGGTCATATTTTTGCAGTCATTTACAGCATGAATAACACAAACATATAATACAATAATCTCAATAATACATATCTCAATATCTCTCCTAAATGAACTTTGCACTGAAATAAATTATTCCAATCTTTCTTAATGTAACATGCTTCTAGCCAAAAAAACAATGTAAAATTAATAAGGCACCAACAGCTACACTAAAAATATATGAAAGAATATTTTTTAATACAATTTATATTCACATAAACACATACCCCAATTCAATGGCCTTTTCTTTCAGCAGAACATTTTCTTTAATTTGAACTTGATAAAGTTCCAGAAAAGTTTTTGATTCTGATCCTTTGATTCTTTCCATTGTGGGTAAAGTATGACAGCTGTAGATTCTGCCATCAAGAAACTGTAAACTGGGGAGGACCTTAGACAAAGAAGGCCTTAGAAAAGAAAAGGTTTAATCAGTTTTATGCTAATTCTAAAGCTCTCATTTTATTAATACAACCATATAAGACAAAAATGATTATATTTCTCTAAGTATTTGTATATATTTGTTCTTACTTCATATGATGTTAATATAGTATCTAAAAATTTATCATTAGTAAACCACAGAACTAGGCAAGATTTCTTAATACTTTGTCTGCATGAAGGCCACTGCTGAAATACTGACCCCAGAAAAGTCAATGACAATGCTCTCAGTTCACTAGAGCTACAATAACAGGAAAATTTGACACTCATGTGCATAGGTACCTGTAATGCATTTGATTAGTAGCCAACACAGCAAAATAAGTCATAGATTAAGATACAGCACTGATTTTGTTGACATATTGAAAGGTTTAGATTTAAAAACTGTACAGAATACTAAACATTGTCAGTCTGCTTCTTTTGCCATTTGCATATATCACATAAACCAATATGCTAAACAGTATGACTGACAGGGAAAAAAATACAACTTTGAAGTATTGAACATGGGTCAGCGGAAGAGATGAGAGCAGAGATGATCATTCCTTGCTATGAAAAGGACAGTTGGGGCCACTGATACAAGAAAAAATATGTATGAGAAACTTATCTACTATCTACTTATCTACTAATTTTATCTGGAATCCTCTCTCCTCTAGGTTACTGTGAAATATAAACTAGTACTGCAACCTTTTTTCACGTATTTCTTATATCACACCAAATCTGTTGAAAGTTTCAAGACTGTGGTTATCTAAATTAATACATCAATACTCAATACTTTTATTAAGTCAGCTTGAAGTAAGACTTAAGAACCCTTGAAAGAACACCTATTGTAACCTGTAAGTCTGATTACTCCTAAAAAAAGATAATACCTTTTTCAAAATATTAGAAGTCTGACTATTCCCTGTGAAAGTGAAGGTTTATTACTCTGCACAGACAATATACAGTTTAGTATCAGAGAAAGTTTCTATAACTGAGTTAGAATTTTCCAAAATATAGCTCAGTAGAATTAGTTTTTGGCAAATATAAATCTTTCCTTATCTACTGCTCCTTAATGTAAGAATAACACTGCCTGAAATACCTTTGAAATAAAACGATCAGTTTAGATAGACAGTCCCTGAACACATAAAGAGAAATTACCAAAGCTGATATAGAATAATGATAGATTTAAAAAGTGCCATATCAAAGTTGATTGATGCTGGAAGTATTGTGTCTTAGAGCTATGGGATCTCAACACTAGTTTTTCCAGCTGGGTTTCTCCTGGCGAAAGGCTGAGTCAATATTTCATTTAGTGAAAACTTCCTGGTGAATATTCTGTCACTTAAGAGGCTCTATAAATCATTACAGCACTGAAACACATTCCCCTAGGAGTGCTCAGAATGATCCCTGGGTTTAATTTTTAAAAACCAATTTCTTACTTCTTCACTTTTGTTGGTGTTACCGCTGGCTGGACATGAAAGTACAAAACCGATTAGAATATTTTACAACTAATTCCTTTGTTGGTATCAAAGGGTTACATAAAGTTCACTGGAACATATTGCCTGAAGTTACAGTCAATGCTGTATTCAGCAAATCCATATTTTATAGTATCCCATACTTTAAATCCTTTAGATAAATTAATCTCTTGTCTGAAGTGTCAGTTCTTATACTTACATTGGAATTCAGAAAACTCTTCCCCTCTAGGTTACAAATGAAATAACAGTTAATTCTGTAAAATAATAGGAACTAAGACAATGCTAATAGGAAATTAAACTATTGTCACAGTCTCTGCATTTTAGTCACAAAATAGAAACCATAGGTGTAAAAGTCAGTCTGTTCATTATAAAAAAACAACAAACCAAGAATGTATTTGTAGAGCTATCTTTTAAACTTCTCAAACACTTCCAAATAAAAGTTTCAAACAAGTTGTTTTTTGCTTTTTTTTTTACTGGAACACTATTCAAAAATTAGTACAAAAATCTTCCAGTGGAAGCAAATTAATCTACTTTCTTACCTCCAATTTTTTTCTTGAAGAAAAGGATTTCCATTGAGGGACAACTCCCTTAGTTTATGACAGCCACTTAACCATGCAGTGACAGCTTTAAGGTCTGCATTTTAATAGGAAAGAAAATAAAATATGAATTTGAATGCAGAACATATTATTTCTTAAAAATCTTGCATGAAAGTAAAACGTACCAAAACAATGAAGTCCTACAAGCAGTTCTGCCACCTACATAATATAGGTATAATTAATGTCTACTACATCTACTACATTTGGAAATGATTTTTAAGTTTCTGAATAAATATCTCATAAATAAATGGGAAGAATCAAATTCAAATAACTTTATGATTTAATTAAGAAGCTCTTGTTTGGATGGGGCTTTATGTTTTTTATACAACTCACCAGACAAACAGTTATTTTTGATATCCAGCTTTTCCAAAGATACAAATGAATTTAAAGGCACAAGCTCAGTTAATCTAAGAACAAAACAGAAGAGGGTTTGGATTTTTTTTTTTTTTATTACATAAAATAGCAGTTCATAAACAGAAAGGCATCAGAATCTTATATAATTAGGACAGTTTACTTTTTTACATAAGTGAATGTTCATTTAGCTATCCAAGGTGCTAGACCAAGTTCTCTGAATTTTAACTTGGAAGTAAGTCTTCTCAGTAGCTCACTTTCTAGTATTTACTCACTGATGTTGTGTTTTCCCTGGTAAATATTTCACAGTCTGTTTCTTGCACTTAGTGCTGAGGATCTGAAGTCTTGTAAAATTTATACATCTCAATAAGCTTTTCTGTAGACACCTCAACTGGAATACTAACAGAAGCCTCTGATTCCAGAGAAGAAATAAAAACTGGTGCTCCTCCTTCCTCTTCCTTCATTACTTACTGCTCAAAATTCTTGTCAGTTTGTTTCTCTTCTCTACTCAGCATATTACTTCCTAGATCCTAAAACTAATGTAACCATTGTCATAGTTATATTTCTTGACAGGTCAAGGCTGCACTGTCCTGTAATGTATTTTTAGTGTTTCCTGTGTCTTACTGCTTCTGTAAGACACTGAAAAATAGGTGACTACGATACAGACAGTTATGGAATTGCTTTTCTTATCTGTCAGAACTCTTCGTGTGCAGTAAAGCAGTAGTAGAGCTATGACAATATTCTTATTTGTAGTGTTAAGTGTAAATGTAAGGAAATTGGGTTGACATTGTATAAATAAATTATTTCAATGGTAAGATGTGTATTGCCATTGCTATTAAAACATTAGTGTCTATTGTTATTCAAGTTTTTTACTTAGAAGTTTGCTTCAGTGCAACTAAGAATAAATGTTGAATGTTTTTTTCCAAATATTACCTTCTAGATCAGAATCACAGAATCAGTAAGGTAGAAAAAGATCCTTAAGATCACTAAGTCCAAACATTACCTGAACTTTGCCCAGTCCTACACTAAAGCATGTACCTAAGCACTACATCTACACATCTTTTAAATACCTCCAGGGATGGTGACTCCACCACTTCTCTGGGCAGCCTGTTTCAGTGCTTGACAACCCATTTGGTAAAGAGATTTTTCATATCCAATCTGAACCTTCCTTGGTGCACCTCAAGTCCTTTTCCTCTTGCTCTATCACCTGCAACCTGTGAGAAGTGACCAACCCTCACCTTGCTACAACCTCCTTTCATGTAGGCGTAGGGAGCAATAGTCTCCCCTCAGACTCCTTTTCTCCAGACTAAACAACCCCAATTGCTTTAGCCTCTCCTCATAAGAGCAGGTACTGCTACAGACCTTCAGTGTTAAAGCCTGATGTGACCTTCTGATGGAAGGTGTCCCTGCCCATGCAGGGGGGTTGGGATTTGGTGATCTTTAAGGTCCCTTCCGACCCAAATCATTCTATGATTATTCTATGACTTGTACTCTAGACCCTTCAAAAGCTTCCTTACTTTTCTTTGCTCCAGCACTTTCATGTAGTGTGGAGCCCAAACCTGAACACAGTATTTAAGGTGTGGCCTCACCAGTGTTTAGTTCAGGGGGAGTCACTTTCCTAGTCCTGACAGTAACACTATTCCTGATAAAAGCCAGGATGCTTTTGGCTTTCGTGGCCACCTAGGCACACTGCTGGTTCATATTCAGTTGGGTACTAACCAACACCCCCAGGTTCTTTTCTGCCACAATAATTTTTTTTTTTTTTTTTTTAATATTAAATATGAAAGAGATAGGAGAAATTAAAATCAAGATGCAAAAAACCCACTCTTCAACTAAAATGAAAAGATTTATGTATAAGCACATTCTTAATCAACTGTATCTTAAAAAAAAAGAAAACAAAACATAACTTGTTTCATCCCAATAAGGGAAAGGCCTAAGCATTATGCAAGTACGGTAACACTTATAGCAATGGGTGTAGTCACTTTGTGACTGTTAATTCTAAGGCAAAACAGTATTTCCTGAAGGTTAAGACTTGGAAAGCTGTAAAGCAGAATTCTTATGGTCAGAAACATGATCATGCAAAAAATCAAAATCCACTCACTCCACAAACATCCAGCCAGTTAAAATCAAAAATGCTTATTTGTTGCTGAAATGTGTGACTGTGCTGTGTTTCCAGGACAGGCATTACAACTGAAGGACAGCTGAATTTAACTCTGGGCAAAATGTTAGTTGTATATTCTTCCATATTTTTCAAATTTTGATCGTATGTGAAACAGAAAAAAAACCCCCATTGTTTCCATGTTCAGTCAACAAGCATTTGTCTATGAAAAAATATTATTTTAATAGCGAATTCAGAGAAACAGATATAATGCCAATTGATTACGTGTCACTAAACTTCCATTTCTTTATCAAGCAGTTTGGCTAACTTGTCCTGGTTCTAGTCTTATTTAGTTCTATTACCTCTCTACCTGTTTTCCATTGAATTAAATAAATATTAAGAAATATTAACCCTAAAAAAGGTATTAAGCCTTTTATGCAGACATAGTTGATATGTAGACACTGTATTTATATATGTAGATATATACTTACATGTAGATACCATACACATATAGTATTAAAAGTATCAGCATTTTAGGTTCTCATGACTAGTCATTATTACATAAATATAATTAATATTTATAAAAAATATAATCACAGATCTTAGTGGATAACAGTATGGCTTCAAAGACTGAATATACATTATGCAGATTACAGATTCTCATATTCAGAAATATCCAGGAAAAAAGTCATACTTTGCACACAGCCTGAAAGATAGCACAGTTTTGTTTTTATTCATAATGAGTGAGCTCTCTGGATCTTTATAATTATTTGCTGTGATGAATCAGAAATTGTCTACTGGAGTACCCTTGCCTGCTGTCAGTATTATGAGAGTTAAAACATTTCCCTGTCATTCTATAGCTTTCCCTTTACTGACATTCTTTGTTAATTTTTTTCCTAAGAAAATTCAAACCAGAAAGACAAAGGACATTACTGAAAACTTAATACTACTTGACCTTGTCACATTAGCCCTGGGCATAAGAGAGATATAAATTACAAAGAAGACACAAAAGTAAAAGATATTCACAGAAAAAAAGCAAGCTATAGCTTCCTCTTTCTGCTCCCATTTAATGATGTAGCAGAGCAGGACACAGCCACAGAAACTCAAGAATCAGAAAACAAGATTTAAGAGACTAGAGTTGTTGCAAGTATGCATCAGCAAAAATGGAGATTGCTTTTCCGAACACAATGAGCAGTTACTGCTTAGGGTGGCCCAAATCCTGCTGTTCATGTGCTTTTTTTCCCCAGAAAAATTATCATTGATGTTAATGAGTTTAGAGGGAAGGAGGACAACAGAATTACAAATAAACATATATTAATCTAGATCTTTAAGCAAAGACCATATTTCTTTTGCATTCTTTAAAATTATTTTAGTTTGCAATAGTCACCATATTTACAAGTAGTAACCAAAATTTAATGTAGGAAATGTGACAGCCACTTTTTTCTTGAATACTCTAGTTGAAAGTTCTTCAACTGTATTGTCCATGGTGTCCCATACTTAGAGATAAAGTTATCATCAACAAAGATTTCAGGGAAGTGGCCATAAAAATCTATACTGGTAAGGATGGGACAAACCACTATGCAAGTATAGATTTTTGACTTGACTTATTTCAGCTTCCAATGACATACAGATTTATGATGATGACTCTGAAAGAGGGATCAAATTCTCAAAGCACGATGGCTTGCAATGACAGTGAGTTGAATTCTTACATCGGAAAAATTAAGTTAAAAACATAGACACCATATGTATTTAAGTGGGGAGAACAATACATACCAAGAAAGAATTGAGCTGGCTTCTTAGCATTTCTATTATAAGCTTCTTAGAAACAGTATGTATTAGTAGTACAAAAGTATACAAAAACATGAGAGCAACATGTTCACAAAGAATTTAGTTCTGGTCAAACCAGTTTCCCTCCTCAAAAAAAGAGGTTTTACAAATAACTGCATTTTAAAAAATATTAAACTCTTATCTCTCACACTTAGGTTATCTTACTGAAAGACAAGAGATAGCAAAAAAAAAAAAAAAAAAATGGTCATATTAAAGCAGAAATTTTTAAGAGGGATAGATATAAGTCTATTTTAAAGTTGGGGAAAAAAAAATAGAAAAAAGTAATGGCTACCTGAACAGCAGATTGATTTAGGGCCTCACTGTAAAAACTTTTAAACGAAAAAGTCTTTGACAAGTAAGTACATAATTAAATTGGATTACATGTAAATATAAATGCCATATGATCTCTTAACACATATTAAATATTAGTTTCAGTCCCAGAGGTAAGATTTTTCTCTCCTACAGCTAGATTTTTATCCACAACAGAAAAAAAATTTAAAGTGCCTTTTTTAAACAACTTAACAACTGTGTTCTTCAGCTGCTATAAAACAGAGCACATACCTTCACAGTCCCAAGTCTGCAGTAACCAAGACAAGAGGATACTAATTACTTTGGCTTTGGTAAACTGCACATTGACCAAGTATATGCTTTGTATATGAAAGCCACAATAACACACTTAAGAAATGCAGCAGTAATGAAATAGCTGCCATTTTTATATTTGAAGAAGCTAAGCACTACCTGTTATAACTCTCTGTTGCTAGATTGTTGGTTTAAAACAATTAATTTCTGGAGGTTTATCTTTGCTAATATCTGGTTTATAATACACACACAGCACGTCAGGAATAAAAATATCCTCTAAATTAGTGTTAGAATTTTCGTTCCACAGTACTTCACTTTTAGAAAGAATAGAGATTCACAGCATTACCATTATATGGGCTTCCTGCAATGAGTAAAAAGGATGTGGCACTTAGTGGACACTTGAAAAAACTCACAAAATTGCACTAGCTGTAGGATAAAAGTAAAGAAACAGCTTTTCTTTCAACAGCTTAGTCCATTACGTTCACTGTTTCTATAGACCATCAACTTACTTATGCTATAGCACACACATATGGAGCTGCTTATAAGTGTACAAAAAGTGAGTGTAACAGAGCAGGCTACTGAAATGCCAGAAATTTTGTTTTTAATATGCATAAGGCTATCTTGTAATATTTGTAAAAAAAAAAAACTTGAGATAAGCTATAGATATAGGAAGGAAAGAAAGGCAATTGCCTGGAGAGTTATTTTCAGCACATCCAGTTTGCTGATGCAAAAATATGTGCTTTCACACAATCCAGCAGAAGAAACTCAGTGCACCAAACGCTGTAACTCACAACCTAGAAGTCTGAGACCACGATCCTAAGTTGGTTCAGTCTCTAGAAGGCACATGAAGTCTTCAAGCAGTTTAGCAAACTTTTTCTTACACCCAGCATAGCTGCACTTCAATGTTAACAACAAAAAAGCAAACCCAAGGAAGAAGAGCAAACCAGAAGAAGATGGTGGAACCGTGCTACTCTATGTTAAAAAAAAAAAAAAAAAAAAAAAAAAAAAAAAAAAAATGATTCATAATCTAACAGTTAGCAAATAATGCTCTTGTTAATCACAAGCAGGAAGCATTTTCTCTAAACACCAGAAGAATTAATAAAAAAACAAAAAACACCCTAAAAGCCCTGCAACTTGATGAATATATTGTAAATATAGCTAGGTGTTGTATTTATATCCAAGAGTTTACATGCATACTACTTCACAGGAGATGATATGAAAACAATCTGAAAAATTATGTAAAACTATAGTTTGCATATAGTCAAATAATACTCATTTTCCATGAAGGACACTCCTTATAATAACAGGATTCAGCCTTACAGGGTTCTTCTCCCCCAGGCTCCCAGTCACTCTACAGAACTAAATGTTATGTAAGATTGGATTCACTGTTCAAATGCAGGCAGCCACATGTGAGCTGGCCATTTTGACTCTGTTAATAGTTAATGAACAGGCACTTGTAGGGTATGATTAGTCTCAAAGCAAACAAATATCCTAAAAAAGGCAGATGACTCACACTCTAAAAGCATCTCTCCTAGCAGAAAAGTGATTAGATCAGAGTGTATATTCTGCATATTATGTGTAATAATGTATATATTCTACTGGTTTAGCTGAGGTCAATCTTGTTCAGAGTGAAATGGTCACAGTATAGAAAAATAATCAATTTATACTAATTTAAAATCCATTTTACTACAAACACATTGTAAATTCCTAACTATTGTTCCTCTTTTTTAAGGACAATCTAAATCAAGAAAAAAGAAGTGGGGAAATAAAAATTTTGACTCCTTAACCAAAAATTCTAACTCTACAGCTGTACAGATTAGCTTAGAAAATTAACAGAAAGCTAATAAGGGAGTATTCAAGTGCATGACTTAGTTTTATATTGCTTTTCTTCAGCCCTTTTTTTATTTTATGCCTTTCAAGATGAATAATAAGACTGAAAACTTACAGCAAATATGCCTTTTGGAGGGCATTAATATAAGTATTAACACAAAACAATATTCTCATTTGTATCTTTTAACTGTACTAGTTGCAGTTAACTTAGTCTGTTTTGAATAATCTAGCCATGAAATACGAAGTTTGACAGACATACTCAAAAAACAATTGCTAAAGGAATCATGGTTTTAATAATACCACAATGATACAAAATTATTTTCACATAACATCTAGCAGAAAAAATTAATTTTTGTTTCAAATTTTCTTAAATAAAGGTAGCCAATATCATTAATTCTCAACCACATATTTTCAAAGAGTATATGGAAAAGGCAGTGCTATTTTAACCATATTTTATACTTCTTAGGTGCTATATTAGTAAACTCCTCCATATTAGTTTTGTAAATGGAGGAAAGTCTCTTCTTACCTATTTTGAGACAGAAAAAGAATCTGCAATAGAGGCAACCAACACAAAGAAAGCATTCTTATAGTAGAAATGCTGTTGTCATCCAAATATAGTTCTCTTAGGAGAACATGATTTTCCAGCCGTGGAAGCTAAATGGAAAGGAGGTAGTTATTTAAAATTAATATAAATTAGAGAAACAATGGAATGCCTACCAGGTTCTTTTCATAAATTATTACTAAATACAAGCAGAAAACACGTGTTGGATATATGTATCATTTTCTTACTATCTATGTGACAGTTGTCACACATAACTTTTACATGCCAGGTAGTGAATATTTGTTAGCATCTTCTACTTAGTCTGAATAGTCAATATAAATAATGATTAAAAATAAAGGTTGATCACCCAAGAGCCACAGCCTCACTGTTTTATTCATGCAGTTATTTGCTGCTTACTGAAAATGTTTTTCATCTCCTGGATTCACAAGAGAATAATTTTCATTAATATGACTAAGAGTACAGTTAACAAACTACTTTCCTATTTTAAATGCTGCAGTACAAGCTTCAACTTTTGGAGGATCAGCATATATCAAATCAGCCTGTTATCATTATACATAATGATAACAAATGTTTTGTTACATCCTAAAGAATTAGCATCGTATAGTTAAAACTGAAGACTAGATGTTATAAGCAAAGGAGAGAAATATAATTACTGAGGAGATAATTTTTCAAGTGCTCAGGAGGAAGAAAATACTTAACAGCAAGACATACCTAAAAGTTGGAAAAATCCCCCTCAAACAGGGAAAAAGAAAAGCCTACCTAGGAGCTTCAAACATCCCACAGCAAACAAAGAGCACATGATCAGCATTCTGAAAAATATGACTGTTAACAAAGATGTATATATGCACAACAGCCACTAATTCAAAGCTTTTACCTCCTGGAGGTTATTGCCTTGCAACTTCAGAATTTGAAGCAGGCCACAATTCTCAATGCCTTCAACTTGTGTAAGATGATTATAAGAGCAGTCCAGGTGAATGAGAGTAGGCACCTCACAAAGACCTTTTGTGCTGATTAAGAGATTATGGTCCACAATTAATTGCTGAAGATTTTTCAGGGACTCCAAACCACCTGAAAATGAAAGATTTCAGATGAATTAAGTAATAATGAAATAATTATTATATAATCATATAATAATATTATATATATATTGTGCATAAGTTATATAATTGCTGATTTTCAAGGACTAAGAAAACTCTGGACTTTAAAAATATTATCTATATTAACAATTAACGTTACTCCTGTGTAAGACCTAAAAATTACTCTATTTTGACTCTATCATATATACAAACAGTACAGTTCACAAATTTATTCACAAATACAGTTCACGTTAACCGAGCCATAGTAACTTTATGGCCCCTTTAGCACTTCTGTTGGAAAAAGAACATTTTCTTAGTGATAAAACTATTCGTATGCTTTATGCACTTTATAACTGCTGCTTAGTAGCAGTTATTACTTACCAGAACTAAAACAGTACTTTAAAAGCTTCATTTAATTATTTCATTTTTTAAAGTTTGTTTGTCTGTTGTTGTTTTTTTAACTATTAGTAAGGTGAGACCAAATCACGTTAAAACTTAGGTCAACACCACTCAATTACTTATGTGCAACGTTTAAGGAATTTTGTTATAAAACATTTTTAATGAAGAAATTTTAAAAGAAAATTTAGGATCTTTAAGTATAAACCTCTACTTCTATGGCCATTAGAACCTCAGCAAACTTACTCCTGCCAGCTAGAGAGAGTGTGCCCTGCCCTTAAAAGATGCAAAAGAGAAGGCCCTTATCAGTGCCTGTTTCTTTCACAGGATTTTTCCCAAATCATCCTCTTGGCAAAAATCACACTTTCTGCACATGCTGGATGTTCTGCAATGGCACTGATGCTATGGGTCCAAGAAGTTTTTTCTGGATTTCTGTAGTAGAACCCCTTTGAGGGAGCACCCTTAGCAAAAAATATATAAAATAAGGAATTTATGAATTTACTTTTCTTTCATGCATTCTTGGCTGTATTATTTGAAGTAATACAGTTCACGTCTGGTTTTTTTTTTCCCCCATCTTTTTTTCCCATCTTTATCTGCTCCTAAAGTTCCTAAAGGGAAGTTGGGAAGGCTTTAAAGAGGTGATAAAGTTGGGAAGGCTTTAAAGAGGTCTTTATGATAGTTCTCTGAGAATAAACTGTACTATGAGACCAGAAAGCAATTTTCACCATAGATTATTGGGAATACAGAGGAAGAATTTTGAAAAAGAAAATGAATCATCAGGAGAACACAGAAGTTAAAAATTAAGTCTCAGAACTAGCAGTACTTTAAAAAAAAAAACAAACAACAAAACCAACAATCAAATATAGGCCTTCAAATCACAGTAATTTTAAAATGGAAAGCACCTAGTGGAAATAATACAATCGCCTGATATTTAAGAGATACCATCCTAAATCTAAAACAAATGTCTCATACTGTAACTTCAAAAATGTGCTTTAGGAAATGATACAAATCTTTAATTATTCTGAAAGAATTTAAAACATGTCCATAACATAATATCCTGGCTGTGAGATCCTGGTATCCTGGTATTTTCTCTTATTATTTTCTCTTATCCTTGGACAAAAATAAAAAAAGGAACTAGCACCACCTAGTGGTCTCAAAAAAAAAAAAAAATAATAATAAAAAAAAAAAATAAAAAAAATTCGTTTCACACAACACCTTTCAAGACTTCCCCGTAAAAGCCATTCTTAAATTTCCACTTTTCATTATCAGCATAGCAGTACTGGAAACTTTAAAAGCACTGAATTATTCTGGGGCAGGATTGAGAGGAGAAACTGTGTTTCTACATACACAATAAAAAAAGGCAAGGAGTTAATACAGTATCTGGAAATTCTGTATGTGGTACTACAGCACCTTTTTTACATCTCCTTCTCCTCATCTGTCTTGTTTAATGAGACCAAATGTCATTTGGAACAGACATGCCAAGGCTACATACAATGGGATCGCAATCTATTCTGGAACTATCAAATGCAGTCCAACAGAAACACATACAAGACAGAATAATGTAATGCAAACAGATGGTAAGGTCTGCTCTGCACACATGCAAAATTAAAAATAAGTATGGAAGTCTTCTGCCCATTTCCAGAAGATATTGCCTGTTTTACCTATCATGCAACAACAGCTATACCAGTGTAAGTGAGGATGCATCCTGTTGAAAAACATGTTTTCACAAAAATTTGTAGTGAACATTTATATAAGTAGCTCTTAATAACTGGAAAAGTGAAGCTAGAGTCTGTTAGCTAGGGACTCTATCTCAGCTATCAATGCAGTTCTGAAGTAACTTCTATGTGTGCCAAAGATGAATTATTAGAGAGGACTGAAATCTGACGGTGAAGATGAAAAATTAAAAAAAACAACCAAAACCCAAATGTTAAGAAGTTTGATAAAAAACCCCTCCAAGTGCTTTCTTAAAAAGAGTAGGTCCAAAGAAATGTCCACTATTATGCATTGCCCTTCTTAGGACTGCCATGATTTTAGCCAACATACTATGGTAATACAGAACTCCCTATAAAAGCTTACTCTCTGAAACAAGTAAAAATGCTTTCAATATAAGAAAAATATTAAGTAAAGCGTTCATCTTTCAAACACAAACACATACGTTGAAATTCAGTGTATTAATCACACAATTATTTGTGTGACCATGAATTCCTAAGTGGAAAAGCATTTATTGAGACACATCTTTCATAACTTTACTGTCATTTTTAAGGGTTTTTAGGCAACTCTAATTTTTTGCCTACTGATGCTGTACTTCAAAGACAGGCGGAAAAAAGAAATACAAATCATAGTATGCATGAAGTTTCCTACACTAAGTTACTAAAACAGAAGCACTGCAAACATAAGTAAGCCTTACTCCTTAGGAAAAAGCCAGCAGTCTTTGTCAAAGCTGAATTAACAGAGAACACTGCACAGTACTGCAGCTTCCAAAAATGCTAAGTGACACCCTGCAAAATTTAGAGATGGGAGGGACACATCCCATAAATCCTTTTTTTGACTACTTACAACCAGTATGTTATTTAAGGAAATAAATCCTGTATTATGCATCTGCTTTAATCAGACATCCTCAGAGCAGTACTGGAGAGGAGGAAGACAGATTCCAAATGGATTTTTGTGAATATTTATTTACCCACTGAAATCTGGTAGAGACTCAGTAACTATAGCAGCATACTGCACAAAATATAAAGTATGAGAGTATTTTACTCCACTTGGCCTGTACAAAGATACTACATTCAACACAGATGCCACATTTCTAAATGTCATCCACTAATACTATGTCATTCTTACAGAAACCTTGCAGACATTTTTACCAAATGAAATAAATCTGAGGAAGGATCTCATCCATCATTATTGGACACAGGGATCCAGTTTATTTTATTGTTTCTCACTGGAGTAATGATATGCTGTTATAATAAACATTGATACCCCAGCAGCTTATTTTCAGGTATTATAAACTCTGCTCACAAATATTAACATTTCAAATTTGCACATATTAGCAAAAAAAAATCTTAAAACATCAACATTAAACCCTCTAAATCTACACATATCTTTTTAAGCTTTCTCATTTCCTGTTTACTGTGCCTTTGTTATTTATCATGGAATTGCACTATGTTCATACTGCTCCTCTTTTTGTTTTTTTTTCTAACAGTGGAAACCATTTCTTTACATAGATGCCTCAAGTGAATGTTTCATCCATCAGCTTAATAATTGTTTTATACCACTTTATATAATATATATCACATTATATACTATATAATTAATTCCAGCATATTTTAAATAAAATTAAAAGTTTAAATCAAGAGAAATAAAATTAAAATCTCCCTAACTCCTTTTCATTCCCAGCTCTGCAGTCCTTGCAAGAAACATCTTCTGATTTAGTACAAAGAATACAACTGGAAAGACAAGTTTTCAAGTTCCATGCTTCAATGTATAGAAAATTAAACAGTTCATCATACGCAACTTTTTTCTTGACCAGGAGATTTTATTTCAATTGATAAATCTCTGAGTATAACATACACCAAAGCCCAAGTCCCCAGAGCATAGACAGACTGTTAAATCTCGTTCTGTTCTATCTGCTGCACTGCCTTCTTGAAGGAAATTTACTACTTTTAAGCCTTGAGAGCTCATATTTCAGTAACGATCTGGCAATTTACTACTACCTTTGCTCAACCGTTAATGCTGCTTTTGAGGTAGCACTAATGGTTTTCCTTGGTACACCTTTCTAAAAATAAAAAAATGGCTTCTCCACTCACATACACCAAAGCTCTTGGGTATTTTCACTTTCCTGCCCTTTTCTCAGTAGAAAAGTCTTAGGATCCTCATTATCCTCTACAGCAAATCTGCATAACCCAAGGTTAGCAATGCAGTATCTTTATCTTGTTTACTACATGGAAAAATCCTGGCTAGGCAGCTGAAGACATCTCTCTCACAGCAGAAAGATTTCATGTGCTGATGCATCTGTTGAGTAATCTGGATGCATCTAAATTCCAACTGACTGACTACCTACCTGCTAAAGGTACACAAGGACCTAACAAACATAACAAACTGCCTTTGGAAATACAATAGGGTTTGACACACCTGCTGTGCCTGAATGATTTCCACAGTTTCACCTTAGACTCATTCTTTGTTCCAGCTTTGGAACAATGAGCAGCAAAGAAGAGCCAGGGTGGGAGGGAAATACTGAATAATACCATGGGGCCAGAATGGGGCTGCATTTCCCTAGGGAGGCTGTGGTCTACTATTAGGATGGTGCAGAGATTCAGATAATGACATTTCTATATAACTACTTACTGTGCCAGTCAGGAACACACTCAAGTCTCTAGAGTTGTAAACAATATATATATATATATATATATATATATATTAATTGCTTTTGTAGATAAACTGAACTCAGGCTACTTACACATTTCAACTGAAGTAGTGCAGCTAACATTAGTGGCCCTTCTAGAAAGATACTTGGTTCTCTTTGGCTAACAATTGTCACATGGCAGTAGCTAAGTCATAATACAAGTAATGTGAATTTCTGTATGCTTTAAAAGGCAGGCCTGCTCTAGCTCTGTTTCCTCATTCTCCTTGGGCTTAGCCACTGGATGGCCCTGAATCCAAGGGAAGTATAATTCTAAATATAAACAACACAAATACTATTATACAAATTTGAATATTTTTTCATTCATTTTCTTACCAATTCGAGTGATTCTATTGTATGAAAGTTCAAGATTTTGGAGATTTGTGCAGCCGTCTAAGCCACAAACTGATGAAAGATGGTTCTTATTCAGAATCAGAATACAGAGATTTTCTAGATTTTCACAGTCAATTATCTGAATGTTATTTTCCTGCAATAAAGAAAAATTAGAACATTAAATAACATCTGAAGTGAAATAGCAGAATTAAGTGTAAAAATATGGTAGATTGTCATAATTTTTTATTATTATCCTAAATTTCCAGGTAGGTGTACGGGCACCTCAATTTTTTCCATTAGGAAAAAAAAATGATGAGTCATAGAAACTGACTTTGTGTCCTGCTGGAATAGAGCAAAAATGTATCTTGAACTTCATTCTGGTTCAGAAAATGCACAGAAATTGAACAAAACATGTAAGGAAAAGTTAAGGACAGAGTGGTTTGTTTCCATAGACACTTTCCCAACTTACCAAATCTTGGAAAACTAAAAACTGCGTAGAAACCATCATATTAACTAAGCCCTAATGAAGACAGCCATGACTATGCTGGAACCTTATTTTCTAGTACTGAAAATCTGCATTTAGAGATATTTTGGTCACAAACATTAACATTGTTCTAAGCTAATATTCCTCCCCCAGGCTATCGTGCCCTTTTAATACTCTCACCAAGAAATTTTAAGAATGTTTCATCAGATTTTTATTTCACCATTTGCTGCCCTTGTTGTATTCTTCTATTTTTCATCTGCGGGTGCTCAAACAAACAAAACTTACATTCTCTTAATTGTAACAAGCCAATTAAGATGGACAGTCTAATTCCTATTAACTATTTCCAGAATTAACATGCTGACTAGATTTAGATGCTACCCTTAGTTGCTGGCAGAGATTTGTACAGGTTTTCTTTAGAAAAAGAAACTGATTCCTGCTCTTGGAAGGCCCCTTCATTTGCAACAGTAAGACAGAGCAGAGAATTGATTGATATGCTGCCTATTCCTATGCTCCTAAGGCACTACAAGTTGTATATATTTGGACATAACTGCATAATCACCTAAGCAACAAAACTAGCAGTTCTTCCTGGGTTATAATAAAGAATCAAATATGCTTGATACCTCCATGTTGATATACTTTAGGTCTTTGCAGCCACTTAGTCCTTCCAGAGCAAGTAACCCACAGCGCCTCAGAGTCAAAGCTTGAAGGTTTGAACACTCAGACAACGTTGAGAGGCTACAAGATGGCAAATCTTCAAGTGTAAGTGTTGTGACCTACATGCATTTATTGATAAATAAAATTAATTGTTTGCATATTGAACATCCATTGTACAATCTCCCATTATGGCTATCTTCTTCAAAAGAAAGGGCAATCAAAATTACTTTCTACTAACACTTCAGAAAGTGCAAGCAGCTAATGTCAATCTTTTCATCTACAAAAGGATGGCAATGGGTTTGATCTGTTAAATGGGAGAAGTTATTAACAATCTGTTTTCATCCACCTCAAAATAGAGAAAACTGATGCTTTGCTAATGACATTTGTTTTGCATGGATAGAAGATTAATACTAAGAAGAGCAGTTAAGAGTGTGCATTTTTTCCCCATCACTCCATCATAAATAACGAGTGAGGGTGCCAAAATGGACAAAAATAGTTCAGACTAAAAGTGAATGTAGTGCAGCATGCTATTTCTGATCGGATAGCAAGATAAGACCACAAGGCAAGCACAAGTTAGTACGTGATGTGAAGAAAAGGAAGGGCTGGGAACCAAGACGTTCCTTACGGCAAGACATCATCTATAAAATAATCTGCAATGTCTTGCTTCTGGAAGACACAAGTCTCCCCAAAACTCTAAAGGGGCAAGGTCAGCAGGGGATGAAACATGGACACCCATACAATAGCAAAACATGGTAATTTAGCAGAAAATAGGAGCTAAGAGGTCTTGCCTTTTACAGAGTTGACACTACTGTCAGTCATCTGAATACTGCTCCCACAGCAGTCTGCTCCACAATAATCACAGGATTCAAAAGTCATTCTCATTGCCCTTATTTCATTTGTGCAGAAGATCTCTCACTGAGAGCTATATCCTTCTCCTCCAAAACAGAATTCTACTCATATACCAAGAAAAATGCAATGCTATGGCTTCCTATTTGATTATAAAATCTTCTGTATAGTTACCTGCTGCAGGCTACTCCAAGGGCCACTATCAATTATCTTTTGTGAACTTAATGGAGGCATCTTGCTAATTACATTTTTCCTTTGTCTTTTTTTTATAGTTGATTGCTTTCTTAGGTTTTCTTCATATATTTTAGACCAAGATTTGCATGTGTTCATCCATTTTATTCTCTTCTTTTCAATATCAGGAAGAATTAGTCTACTGGAACAGTCAGCTATATCTTGAATTCCATCACAGGTCTCTCTGACTTCCTTATTAGAATTTTCCATTAGAAATACAGAATTCTGCATTGTTTCAGACAGAGATAACTGATCACTGACTTCTCTGTTACTAGCATTTGGCTGGACATTTGGTGGACTGCTATATATATTGTTTGCTCTGTTTTCTATTGTGTCATTAGCTCCAAAATTAACATATTCATTCTGTAAAGCATGACTGCTCACATATTTATTAAGATTTCTAGTTTGTGAGTAATTTTCTTCTGCATGTGTTACTGGATAATTCATGTATGTGTTCTCATTATTTACTTGAGAAGAATGTTCCCTCTCAGAGCCCAGCATGTTTGTTGTTGGTGTCAAATTTCTTTCTGATGGAATCATGCAATCATTTGTTTCATCCACCATTTCAGTCACTTTTTGTTTCTCTACTTGCTTATTTATTTCCTTCTTCTGTTCTCTTGCTACTTTTGAATTTTCTGTGTGCTTATCCTTTTCTATGTTTTCTTTGTTGTTTTCTCCACTTTCACTTACTAGATCATTTGCTGTTTTATCTTCTTGTTTTTTCTGTTCTTCTCTTATTTGCAGCTGTTTTTCTCTCTCAAGTCTCAGGTTTTCTTTCCTTTTTTCATATTCTGCATGCCTCCTCATACATTCTAAATATTTGTGTCTTTCAAGTTCTTGTCTCTTTTTTTCCTCTTCTTTCTTTTGCCTATTTGCTTCCATTCGCTTCTTAAGTTTTTCCTCTTTTTCTTTCATTTCTCTCTCTATTTCTTCTAATATTTGCTGCTTCTTTTTTATTTCATCTTTCCATTCTTTTAAGATGGGACCATATTTTTTATGGACTAAAAATGATCTAAATCTAGCTTGGATTTTCACAGCTGCTGTATTTTGTTGTTCTGCCAGTTGCTGTTTTTCTTTTGCTTTCTGTTCTTCGAATGCCTTCTTCTCTTCTTCCATTTGCAGCTGTAGCTTCATGATAAATTCCTAGGCCAAAACAATTAAAATAGACTTCACTTTTAAAACAGGACAGGTATTGGCACATATTTATTACACCGTAATATAAAGAATCTGGTTTGCTAATAGTCCAGAGTAACGTTTATTCTTCTCATTTTAGAACTGTACCTCATGTTGCTTCCTTTTGTCTCTCCAAGCTTTCTTTTCTTTCTGTATCTCATCTTCTATTGCAGCCTGGCATTTCTGCACAACAAATTAACTTAAATGAATGTTATACAAAACCTGGAACATCACAAACCACTTTCTCTCTAATCTCCCCTATCTTCTTGACTGTCCAATGACCTACTTTTGTGAAAGCCAGAATTAACATCAGCAACTCAGGTGTCTAAGGATCAAAGTAAACAGCTGGATACCTCAGTAATACAAATTTGGTCAAGTACTGAAAGATGCATACAGAGCTGGCATCTCTGTACTAACCCAAACAATTGCCACCTTCCTGTACAAATTCTGTACTACTACTGAAGATGAAAACTACTTATGAAACAACAGGTTCAAAGTACAATTCAAAGTTCAATGCACAGTACAGGTAGATAATAAAAACAGAACAGAAACAAACACTCTGAAAGCAGCATGAACAGTCCCCCTTTAACTGAACTGGTAGGTTACCAATAATCTTCAAATCTTTCAAACAGGAATTTTTTTCAGTAAAGCTGGTAATTTTTTTTTCACTGAAATTTTGTATCTCAATGGAAAATGAAAATTCAAAGTCTATTTTCTTACTCTTTACAAATTAATAAAATTCCCTCCTTGCCCAATATATTCTAAATAAAAACAAAAATTCCAAATGATCTGGAAATATATCTGACGGAAACTTTGCAGATATTAAGTACCTAAAATGCTGTGGCTGATCCAGAACCTCTATAACTGTTGGTGGAACCAAGATACATCAGTATGAGCTGATATGGAGCAGGATATGAAGGCATCAATATAAACTAAGTA
This sequence comes from Florisuga fusca, assembly GCA_038090715.1. NCBI lineage: Eukaryota > Metazoa > Chordata > Aves > Apodiformes > Trochilidae > Florisuga > Florisuga fusca. The sequence continues at coordinate 3,575,592 of JAAWXA010000046.1, read as the reverse complement.
ACACTTCCCACTTGGAACATAAAGTCTCCCAGATGCTTAAGTCCTATTTTTCATGCATGTTCAGAAGCATGCTGTTCAGACAACAGGAGACTAGGCTTCTACACCCTTGTAACAGAAGTTAGTCTCCCAGCTCTCATCTCCAAAACAGGTGTCTAAATGGGGACACAGCCCGCCTTGTCTAGAGAAAGAAGGCCATTCTACAGCAAAAAATTATTCACGACATCAAAGACCAGAAGGAGTCTAATCAATTTTGTGGCTTGTTAAAAAGCAAACTATAAGAGACAGAGAGATCAAAGGTCTTTTCACTGACTAAGCCCTTCCTTAATTTTGACGTCTTGAATCACCCTATCATAGAATCACAGAACAGTTTCAGTTGGAAGGGACCTTAAAGATCATCTAGTTCCAAGCCCTCTGTCGTGGGCAGGGACACCTCCCACTAGACCAGGTTGCTCAAAGCCCCATCCAACCTGTCCTGAACACTTCCTGAGATGGGGCATCCACAGCCTCCTCTAGGCAACCTGTTTCAGTGTCTTGCCACCCTCATAGGAAAGAATTTCTTCCTGGTATCTAACCTAAATCTACCCTCTTCCAGTTTAAAGCCACCCCTCCTTGTCCTATCACTACATGCCCCTGTGAAAAACCCCTCTCCAGCTTTCCTGTAGGTTCCCTTCAAGTAGTGGAATGCTGCTATAGGATCTCCCACCTTTCTAGGATCAAGATGCCCACCTCTTCAGAAATCTACAAATTAGTTAACTGAAAATGTAGTGTTAATGTGTCTCTCAAATCACAAATATTTAGGCTAAATAATAAATACTGTGGAGCAATATACTTGTGGCCCCACAAGTATAATAATGTAAGAGAGATCTATCTTCACATTCTTATGCTCTTTTGTGAAGACCTATCGAATTTTATCCTTCAGTATGCACAATGGCCTATAGCAAAAGACAACTATATACTCTGAGAATGCAACAAGTTAACATTTGGAGCCATGTTCTACGATGGCAGAACTCAGTAGATAAAACCTAACTCAGTTTCCCAGATACAGAGAAGAGGGAATATTGTAAATTTTACCTAGATGAAGCACATTACCAGCATTTCTGTAAATTTAGTTCAAATTAGTTCAACTATGATTTTTCATCTAAATGTAAAACTGGGGTGAGAGGTCCAAAGTAAGTAATATTAAGGCACAGTGACCATTTTGCATTTGCAATTTAGCACGTCTCATTTCTAGTACTTTGGCCAGTGTAATAAAAACTTGGCAAGGGCAAAGCCTGAAGAATAATTTACCACATAGTATAACGAATTAATTCACTGTTGATCAAAGCAATAAATGCATAAAACCCAATGGATTTTACTTTAATATGTCTTACATCTCACTTTGGTATCACAAGTAGACAGAGTTTAGGACGCACTTTTTGTGACAGTTACTCTCTTTTTCACCTTAGATCTTGAATTTAGACAGTCTAGATGAGAACAGACTGGCCTCAGTATCATTAATTACCTTATGAAGAAGCTCTAACTTTATTCTTTCAGCCTCAAATTCTTCCAGACGCTGAACCCTTCTTGAGTGTTCCTCTTCATTCTGTTTCTCCTGTGCTTCCCTCTCAGCTTTCCACTTTTTCCTCTTCTCATCTTCAAAATCCTTTTGTCTTTTCTCCCACTGTTCAAATTCTTTTCTACACTTTTCTTCTATTTCATGATGAGTAAGGCTTATGCTCATTTCGGCTTCAGCTATGGATTTGTAATAACCAAGCAAACATTTTATTTAATCTCCTAATAACCAGTAAGGAACATTAAATAGTCTTAAAGTATTGACAAGAAAAGGATTCTTTGCTTATGCAGCCAGCAATATATATCCCCAAAGAAATCAGAACTACAACACGAGTCTTTAAAGGTAACTTGATGGACATTTACTGACCCTGTTACAATAATGTTTATTCTACCAGTGTATATTTCAGGATAATACATTGGCTTCAGGATTAAGGTCTTCTTTGGCTATCAGCAGGGGTTTTATAACTGATGCACTCCACCCCAAAAACATGCAAAGGTCATGGTGAAGGGAAACATGCCCAGGCAATATGGCTATCTGCTTAGTGCCTCCAATCTAGCTCCCATTAGTATTCATATTTACATAATTTTTGGCTAGAATTTTTGGAAACGATTTTCTAACAAGATGTTTAAGACTTAGATAATTTTGTGACCCTGAACAGAGATAAAAACACAGACATTTGCTCATGTCCAGTTCATGAAGTATAAAAATTTATTGCATGCTGTAATGTGTAATTCTCTACATAGAATGTTACAATACTCATAATCAGAAAAGCAGGAAATAGTAATATTACACTAAAGATCAAATCAAACAAATGACCAATAAGTTTGCTTACCTGTAACAAAATGGTCATCAGTGACCACTTCATCACTGGTCAACTGACTATTATAACTAGGTGTTGTAGCAACCTGCAAGTCTTCTTTTTCAATTTCAAATAGTACCTATTATAGTTTAATATTGTTGTTAAGAAACAAGAAACAAAATTTCAAAGCAGAACATTATAAAAAATTTCTGGAACAAGGATAAGCTTTTTGTCATATGACAAGTACAATAATACAAAATTAAGTAAAGATTGGAATCCTTAGACATGGAATAATGCAAGCATATCAGTCAAAGTATGGTTTTCTAGAGTAATAAATATTGGAATACTTACAAAAATACGTATTGTATCTGTATGTTTCCTAATGTACTTTACATTTTGGCAAATGTTTCCTCTTTGGGATTTGTTTTACTTCCTGTGGAACTATGAACTATATTTATGTATTAATACTGTTACACACATAGGGGAAGAACTAGTTACAAAGTAAATTTTCAAGAAGTCTATTTGGAAACAATGCTATGGGCACAAAGATTGCTGTATTTCTTTCACTGTTCTTTATTGGCAAGAAGTCTATTCCTGCTTATTTATCATTTGTTCATCACATCCTTGGGGCACAAATTAATATTTGTAATGCAGTTGAAGTCACATAAAGTAATTGTGCTGTTCTAAACAGCGATCTGAGAACAAAAAAAATATGTTTTCAGAAGTGCTCACTAATAAAATTAAAAGTGATTGAATTAAATACAGATTTATGTTTTACTAAGAACTTCAGCAAGTTAATCAGCCAAACCCCATGAAAACATTAAAGAACCCAGGTTCATACATAATTCTTGAGTTGTATTTTAAAGTAACACATTATTATACTTACATTTCCTACAAAATAATGAAATATATTAGGAGCAAGATAATATTAGCATGTCCTCCCAATCACCATAGGAAGAATGATTTGAGAAATTCAAATGCGTTATCATACTACTGAGATAATATTCTGCAAATAATTACCAATAAAGGATTATTCAGTTTTGTTTAATTTTGTTCATTTTTGTGCTCAGTATCTCTACTGCTGACACAGCAAATTTATTCCAATTTTGAAATTTATAGACATGATGTATTACAGCTGATGTCCCCGTTCTAAAGAACAGCATATACATACTCATCTTAAACTGTGTAGTCTTTTAAAAAAAAAAACAACCCTTAATACATCTGCAGGTCTCCTTAGCAGGTTAACAAAGCAAGTGTAAATTATACAGATTACTTAATAGAATTTTGTTCCCTATAAATGCTGTTTAAGTAAGAGAATACCCCTTTTTTAACTTGTTCTGGATCTTCGTTATATTCAGAAGCCAATTTTGCCAAGTAATGTGAAGCATGACAGGAAACTACTCCATAAACATTACCTAAAGAAGAAATAAATATATCATTTACTACACAGAGAGAAAATCCCTTACCAGTACTGAATTCCACTCTGCGCTGCTAAACTACTGTTTCTTTAAATTAAATTAATCATTTATTTTCCTTTACAACTCTTACACACACACCCTCCCATTTTATTCATACATGAGTGGATCTTCTATCCACATTAAAAGCACCAAATATGTGTTACTGGAATGCAAGCAATACTATCATAAGAATCCAGTGACAGCAAATATGCAAGAGAATTCTACAGCACAGAACAAAGCAGAACACCTCTGTTCAGAAAAATACAGCAGAACCTTTATCAGACAGGACAAAAGCTGGCAAAACCCCCTAAAAAAACTAACAAAAAGGAGTAAGTGTCCATTAGAGAAACAGATAAAGATAAACCTTCCTAAGTATTAAAAAGTATAGCCAATATTGAACTTCTGTTTTCAAAGAATACATTAAACAACTTTGAAGCCCAAGATGATGCCAAAAACTAAAATGGAACAGACAACCTCTGGCATATCAACTTTGACCTTGGCAATTTCAGATTCTCATTAAAAGTCTGGCCTGGATTATATTTCAGAGAATGACTCTGCAGCTTGCCATGATCCATGGTTTAGCATCAGATCAATTCTTAGAAAAAAATGATCCATACTCAGATGTTAATCCTAGAAGACAGCACTGCACAGGTTCTGCTCCTAGAGATTTTCTGCATGCATTCAGATGCTGATGCCACAGGCTTCATTTCTTGCTCTACTTTTGCACTGTTTTACAGATGATCATAGAATCATAGAACTGGCTGGGTTGGAAGGGACCTCAGAGATCATCAAGTCCAACCCTTGATCCACTACCACTGCGTTTACTAGACCATGGCACTGAGTGCCACATCCAGTCTCTTTTTAAATATCTCCAGGGACAGAGAATCCACCACCTCCCTGGGCAGCCCATTCCAGCATCTGATCACCCTCTCCGTAAAGAAATTCTTTCTAATATCTAACCTAAACTTCCCCTGGCACAACTTAAGTCCATGCCCTCTTGTCTTGTTGATAGTTGCCTAGGAAAAGAGATCGACCCCCCCCTGGCTACACCCTCCTTTCAGGGAGTTGTAGAGAGTGATGAGGTCTCCCCTGAGTCTCCTCTTCTCCAGGTTGAACACCCCCAGCTCTCTCAGCCCTTCCTCACAGGACTTGTGCTGGAGTCCCTTCACAGCCTCCTTGCTCTTCTCTGGACCTGCTCCAGCACCTCAATCTCCTTCCTGAACTGAGGGGCCCAGAACTGGACACAGTACTCGAGGTGTGGCCTCACCAGCGCTGAGTACAGGGGCAGAATCACCTCCTTGGACCTGCTGGCCACGCTGTTCCTGATACAGGCCAGGATGCCATTGGCCTTCTTGGCCACCTGGGCACACTGCTGGCTCATGTTCAGCTTCCTGTCAATCCAGACTCCCAGGGTCCCTCTCTGTCTGGCTGCTCTCCAGCCACTCTGTGCCCAGCCTGGAGCTCCCCATGGGGTTGTTGTGGCCAAAGTGCAGGACCCGGCACTTGGCCGTGTTGAACCTCATCCCATTGGAATCAGCCCAACTCTCCAGCCTGTCCTGGTCCCTCTGCAGAGCCCTCCTGCCTTCCAGCTGATCCACACTCCGCCCCAGCTTAGTGTCATCTGCAAATTTGCTGATGATGGACTCAATCCCCTCATCTAAATCATCAATAAAGATATTAAACAGAGCTGGGCCCAGCACTGATCCCTGGCAACTCAAGGTACATAAATACTTTAAGTGTGGTCCTGGCTTACTTGTAGTTTCTTCATCTTCTGAATCCTGCAGTATAAGCTTCTCGGCATCCTGATTTCTGCTCTTTATAAAGTTTAAATAGGAGAAAACTGATTCTGGTAAGTCATCTGAAATCTAAAAAAACATTATGATTGACACAAATTCTACATTTTCATCTTACAGCCACAATTACAGGCAAATACTTGACATGTAGGAATACAGACTCATTTTGGCTTCACATATAAAGCACTGATGGAGATTCAGTTTCAACTGCTACCAAAAATTGTTACAAATTCCTATACTCTTCTGATTATCTTATCAACCACTGAACAATTAATAATTCTCAATTTTAATTCTAATTTTACATTCTAATTAAATTTTGATCAGAACACATTTTAGTAATGTGTCTTTCAGTTTCTTTAGAAACACATTTCAATTAACATTTTCCTTGTAATTTTACAAGGAAAGATTGAAAATCTTTCTCCAAAATAAAAAGTAACCTGAAAAACAGCACTGGAAACACCAATTTATATGAAACTAATATCAGGAAGTCTTCAAACATCAGCCAATCGCTTGTAAGATTTAAATACAGATTTAAATGAAGAATTGTTGGCTTATTCAGCCAGATTTATTCTACCTTATCAGCTTTAATAAAATCTTCCACCTCTAGAGGATTCTACTGTAAATCATTATCTATGAGTCTGATTTTCTCACTTAAACAGGTACTAGCATTCATCTCTTTCATTGTCTTGTCACCACTGCAGGTGACATTCTCATGAAGTAACACCACTGAGACAACTCTTCAGAGGAAATCCTTAAGTTAAACATGTCAGGACAAAGTTCATTTGTCAGATAGGCTTTCCTATGTCAATACT